>JAZGLO010002209.1:412500-897864 GCA_036873155.1 Biomphalaria sudanica | reverse complement strand
CTCTCACACCTCTCTCAATCCCTCTTTCTCTCACACCTCTCTCAACCCCTCTTTCTCTCACACCTCTCTCAACCCCTCTTTCTCTCACATCTCTCTCAACCCCTCTTTCTCTCACACCTCTCTCAACCCCTCTTTCTCTCACACCTCTCTCAACCCCTCTTTCTCTCACACCTCTCTCAACCCCTCTTTCTCTCACACCTCTCTCAACCCCTCTTTCTCTCACACCTCTCTCAACCCCTCTTTCTCTCACATCTCTCTCAACCCCTCTTTCTCTCACACCTCTCTCAACCCCTCTTTCTCTCACACCTCTCTCAACCCCTCTTTCTCTCACACCTCTCTTAATCCCTCTTTCTCTCACACCTCTCTCAACCCCTCTTTCTCTCACACCTCTCTCAACCCCTCTTTCTCTCACACCTCTCTCAACCCCTCTTTCTCTCACATCTCTCTCAACCCCTCTTTCTCTCACACCTCTCTCAACCCCTCTTTCTCTCACACCTCTCTGAACCCCTCTTTCTCTCACACCTCTCTCAATCCCTCTTTCTCTCACACCTCTCTCAACCCCTCTTTCTCTCACACCTCTCTCAACCCCATTTTCTCTCACACCTCTCTTAACCCCTCTTTCTCTCACACCTCTCTCAACCCCTCTTTCTCTCACACCTCTCTCAACCCCTCTTTCTCTCACATCTCTCTCAACCCCTCTTTTTCTCACACCTCTCTCAACCCCTCTTTCTCACACCTCTCTCAATCTCTCTTTCTCTCACACCTCTCTCACCCCTCTTTCTCTCACACCTCTCTCAACCCCTCTTTCTCTCACATCTCTCTCAACCCCTCTTTCTCTCACACCTCTCTCAACCCCTCTTTCTCTCACACCTCTCTCAACCCCTCTTTCTCTCACACCTCTCTCAACCCCTCTTTCTCTCACACCTCTCTCAACCCCTCTTTCTCTCACACCTCTCATAACCCCTCTTTCTCTCACACCTCTCTCAACCCCTCTTTCTCTCACACCTCTCTCAACCCCTCTTTCTCTCACTCCTCTCTCAACCCCTCTTTCTCTCACACCTCTCTCAACCCCTCTTTCTCTCACACCTCTCTCAATCCCTCTTTCTCTCACACCTCTCTCAACCCCTCTTTCTCTCACACCTCTCTCAACCCCTCTTTCTCTCACACCTCTCTCAACCCCTTTTCTCTCACACCTCTCTCAACCCCTCTTTCTCTCACACCTCTCTCAACCCCTCTTTCTCTCACACCTCTCTCAACCCCTCTTTCTCTCACACCTCTCTCAATCCCTCTTTCTCTCACACCTCTCTCAACCCCTCTTTCTCTCACACCTCTCTCAACCCCTCTTTCTCTCACACCTCTCTCAATCCCTCTTTCTCTCACACCTCTCTCAACCCCTCTTTCTCTCACACTTCTCTCAATCCCTCTTTCTCTCACACCTCTCTCAACCCCTCTTTCTCTCACACCTCTCTCAACCCCTCTTTCTCTCACACCTCTCTCAACCCCTCTTTCTCTCACACCTCTCTCAACCCCTCTTTCTCTCACACCTCTCTCAACCCCTCTTTCTCTCACACCTCTCTCAATCCCTCTTTCTCTCACACCTCTCTCAACCCCTCTTTCTCTCACACCTCTCTCAACCCCTCTTTCTCTCACATCTCTCTCAACCCCTCTTTCTATCACACCTCTCTCAACCCCTCTTTCTCTCACACCTCTCTCAATCCCTCTTTCTCTCACACCTCTCTCAACCCCTCTTTCTCTCACACCTCTCTCAACCCCTCTTTCTCTCACATCTCTCTCAACCCCTCTTTCTCTCACACCTCTCTCAACCCCTCTTTCTCTCACACCTCTCTCAACCCCTCTTTCTCTCACACCTCTCTCAACCCCTCTTTCTCTCACACCTCTCTCAACCCCTCTTTCTCTCACACCTCTCTCAATCCCTCTTTCTCTCACACCTCTCTCAACTCCTCTTTCTCTCACACCTCTCTCAACCCCTCTTTCTCTCACTCCTCTCTCAACCCCTCTTTCTCTCACACCTCTCTCAACCCCTCTTTCTCTCACACCTCTCTCAATCCCTGTTTCTCTCACACCTCTCTCAACCCCTCTTTCTCTCACACCTCTCTCAATCCCTCTTTCTCTCACACCTCTCTCAACCCCTTTTTCTCTCACACCTCTCTCAACCCCTCTTTCTCTCACACCTCTCTCAACCCCTCTTTCTCTCACACCTCTCTCAACCCCTCTTTCTCTCACACCTCTCTCAATCCCTCTTTCTCTCACACCTCTCTCAATCCCTCTTTCTCTCACACCTCTCTCAACCCCTCTTTTTCTCACACCTCTCTCAACCCCTCTTTCTCTCACACCTCTCTCAACCCTTCTTTCTCTCACACCTCTCTCAACCCCTCTTTCTCTCACACCTCTCTCAATCCCTCTTTCTCTCACACCTCTCTCAACCCCTCTTTCTCTCACACCTCTCTCAATCCCTCTTTCTCTCACACCTCTCTCAACCCCTCTTTCTCTCACACCTCTCTCAATCCCTCTTTCTCTCACACCTCTCTCAACCCCTCTTTCTCTCACACCTCTCTCAACCCCTCTTTCTCTCACACCTCTCTCAACCCCTCTTTCTCTCACACCTCTCTCAACCCCTCTTTCTCTCACACCTCTCTCAATCCCTCTTTCTCTCACACCTCTCTTAACCCCTCTTTCTCTCACACCTCTCTCAATCCCTCTTTCTCTCACACCTCTCTCAACCCCTCTTTCTCTCACACCTCTCTCAATCCCTCTTTCTCTCACACCTCTCTCAACCCCTCTTTCTCTCACACCTCTCTCAACCCCTCTTTCTCTCACACCTCTCTCAACCCCTCTTTCTCTCACACCTCTCTCAACCCCTCTTTCTCTCACACCTCTCTCAACCCCTCTTTCTCTCACACCTCTCTCAACCCCTCTTTCTCTCACACCTCTCTCAACCCCTCTTTCTCTCACACCTCTCTCAACCCCTCTTTCTCTCACACCTCTCTCAACCCCTCTTTCTCTCACACCTCTCTCAATCTCTCTTTCTCTCACACCTCTCTCAACCCCTCTTTCTCTCACACCTCTCTCAACCCCTCTTTCTCTCACACCTCTCATAACCCCTCTTTCTCTCACACCTCTCTCAACCCCTCTTTCTCTCACACCTCTCTCAACCCCTCTTTCTCTCACACCTCTCTCAACCCCTTTTTCTCTCACATCTCTCTCAACCCCTCTTTCTCTCACACCTCTCTCAACCCCTCTTTCTCTCACACCTCTCTCAACCCCTCTTTCTCTTACACCTCTCTCAATCCCTCTTTCTCTCACACCTCTCTCAACCCCTCTTTCTCTCACACCTCTCTCAACCCCTTTTTCTCTCACACCTCTCTTAACCCCTCTTTCTCTCACACCTCTCTCAACCCCTCTTTCTCTCACACCTCTCTCAACCCCTCTTTCTCTCACATCTCTCTCAACCCCTCTTTCTCTCACACCTCTCTCAACCCCTCTTTCTCTCACACCTCTCTCAATCCCTCTTTCTCTCACACCTCTCTCAACCCCTCTTTCTCTCACACCTCTCTCAACCCCTCTTTCTCTCACACCTCTCTCAACCCCTCTTTCTCTCACACATCTCTCAACCCCTCTTTCTCTCACACCTCTCTCAACCTCTCTTTCTCTCACACCTCTCTCAACCCCTCTTCTCTCACACCTCTCTCAATCCTCTTTCTCTCACATCTCTCTCAACCCCTCTTTCTCTCACACCTCTCTCAACCCCTATTTCTCTCACACCTCTCTCAATCCCTCTTTCTCTCACACCTCTCTCAACCCCTCTTTCTCTCACTCCTCTCTCAACCCCTCTTTCTCTCACACCTCTCTCAACCCCTCTTTCTCTCACACCTCTCTCAATCCCTCTTTCTCTCACACCTCTCTCAACCCCTCTTTCTCTCACACCTCTCTCAACCCCTCTTTCTCTCACACCTCTCTCAACCCCTTTTTCTCTCACACCTCTCTCAACCCCTCTTTCTCTCACACCTCTCTCAACCCCTCTTTCTCTCACACCTCTCTCAACCCCTCTTTCTCTCACACCTCTCTCAATCCCTCTTTCTCTCACACCTCTCTCAACCCCTCTTTCTCTCACACCTCTCTCAACCCCTCTTTCTCTCACACCTCTCTCAACCCCTCTTTCTCTCACACCTCTCTCAACCCCTCTTTCTCTCACACCTCTCTCAACCCTCTTTCTCTCACACCTCTCTCAACCCCTCTTTCTCTCACACCTCTCTCAATCCCTCTTTCTCTCACACCTCTCTCAACCCCTCTTTCTCTCACACCTCTCTCAATCCCTCTTTCTCTCACACCTCTCTCAACCCCTCTTTCTCTCACACCTCTCTCAACCCCTCTTTCTCTCACACCTCTCTCAACCCCTCTTTCTCTCACACCTCTCTCAACCCCTCTTTCTCTCACACCTCTCTCAACCCCTCTTTCTCTCACACCTCTCTCAATCCCTCTTTCTCTCACACCTCTCTCAACCCCTCTTTCTCTCACACCTCTCTCAACCCCTCTTTCTCTCACACCTCTCTCAACCCCTCTTTCTCTCACACCTCTCTCAACCCCTCTTTCTCTCACATCTCTCTCAACCCCTCTTTCTCTCACACCTCTCTCAATCCCTCTTTCTCTCACATCTCTCTCAACCCCTCTTTCTCTCACACCTCTCTCAACCCCTCTTTCTCTCACACCTCTCTCAACCCCTCTTTCTCTCACACCTCTCTCAACCCCTCTTTCTCTCACATCTCTCTCAACCCCTCTTTCTCTCACACCTCTCTCAACCCCTCTTTCTCTCACACCTCTCTCAACCCCTCTTTCTCTCACACCTCTCTTAATCCCTCTTTCTCTCACACCTCTCTCAACCCCTCTTTCTCTCACACCTCTCTCAACCCCTCTTTCTCTCACATCTCTCTCAACCCCTCTTTCTCTCACACCTCTCTGAACCCCTCTTTCTCTCACACCTCTCTCAATCCCTCTTTCTCTCACACCTCTCTCAACCCCTCTTTCTCTCACACCTCTCTCAACCCCTTTTTCTCTCACACCTCTCTTAACCCCTCTTTCTCTCACACCTCTCTCAACCCCTCTTTCTCTCACACCTCTCTCAACCCCTCTTTCTCTCACATCTCTCTCAACCCCTCTTTCTCTCACACCTCTCTCAACCCCTCTTTCTCACACCTCTCTCAATCCCTCTTTCTCTCACACCTCTCTCAACCCCTCTTTCTCTCACACCTCTCTCAACCCTTCTTTCTCTCACATCTCTCTCAACCCCTCTTTCTCTCACACCTCTCTCAACCCCTCTTTCTCTCACACCTCTCTCAACCCCTCTTTCTCTCACACCTCTCTCAACCCCTCTTTCTCTCACACCTCTCTCAACCCCTCTTTCTCTCACACCTCTCTCAATCCCTCTTTCTCTCACACCTCTCTCAACCCCTCTTTCTCTCACACCTCTCTCAACCCCTCTTTCTCTCACTCCTCTCTCAACCCCTCTTTCTCTCACACCTCTCTCAACCCCTCTTTCTCTCACACCTCTCTCAACCCCTCTTTCTCTCACACCTCTCTCAACCCCTCTTTCTCTCACACCTCTCTCAATCCCTCTTTCTCTCACACCTCTCTCAACCCCTCTTTCTCTCACACCTCTCTCAATCCCTCTTTCTCTCACACCTCTCTCAACCCCTCTTTCTCTCACACCTCTCTCAACCCCTCTTTCTCTCACACCTCTCTCAACCCCTCTTTCTCTCACACCTCTCTCAACCCCTCTTTCTCTCACACCTCTCTCAATCCCTCTTTCTCTCACACCTCTCTCAACCCCTCTTTCTCTCACACCTCTCTCAATCCCTCTTTCTCTCACACCTCTCTCAACCCCTCTTTCTCTCACACCTCTCTCAATCCCTCTTTCTCTCACACCTCTCTCAATCCCTCTTTCTCTCACACCTCTCTCAACCCCTCTTTCTCTCACACCTCTCTCAACCCCTCTTTCTCTCACACCTCTCTCAACCCCTCTTTCTCTCACACCTCTCTCAACCCCTCTTTCTCTCACACCTCTCTCAACCCCTCTTTCTCTCACACCTCTCTCAATCCCTCTTTCTCTCACACCTCTCTCAACCCCTCTTTCTCTCACACCTCTCTCAATCCCTCTTTCTCTCACACCTCTCTCAACCCCTCTTTCTCTCACACCTCTCTCAATCCCTCTTTCTCTCACACCTCTCTCAACCCCTCTTTCTCTCACACCTCTCTCAACCCCTCTTTCTCTCACACCTCTCTCAACCCCTCCTTCTCTCACACCTCTCTCAACCCCTCTTTCTCTCACACCTCTCTCAACCCCTCTTTCTCTCACACCTCTCTCAACCCCTCTTTCTCTCACACCTCTCAACCCCTCTTTCTCTCACACCTCTCTCAACCTCTCTTTCTCTCACACCTCTCTCAATTTCTCTTTCTCTCACACCTCTCTCAACCCCTCTTTCTCTCACACCTCTCTCAACCCCTCTTTCTCTCACACCTCTCTCAACCCCTCTTTCTCTCACTCTTGCTCATTTTTTCCTTTTTTTTCGCTTTCTCTTACACTATTTGTGTTTCTTTTTTTATTCTGTAACTTTTCTCTCTCTCTCTCTCTCTCTCTCTCTCTCTCTCTCTCTCTCTGGCGGAAACCTCTCAACAATGTGTGTTCTTAGTGAGTTAGTCTGAAAAAGATGGACATCATTAGTATTTGCTAGTCAGTACAAAGTAACAGTAACAAGAATGTATACAACAAATCAGTCAAGGGCAACGCAAAGTATACTCTACATAGTCAGCAGAACATTAATACATCAATACATAGACACATCAATAGGTAGACACATCAACACATTTACACTTCAGAAAATTGACACATAAAACACAAAAAAACATTTACACATCAGCACATTTACATATTTACACATCAGCACATTGGAAAACTAAAACTTAGCACAATAAGACATGAAAAATTAAAAACAATCCATCAAAGCAAAAGTACATCAGTATCTTGTTACCTCAGCACATTTTATTAAACATGTGACATGATGACGTCTAACGAGGCCCATTGAACATTCGATTACGTAGTACTAGTGGCGCTTGTGTGTTTCTTGAAGCAAAGCAACGTGTATCTTGAAGCAATGCAACGTGTTTCTAGAAGCAATGGAACGTGTATCTTGAAGCAATGCAACGTGTATCTAGAAGCAATGCAACGTGTATCTTGAAGCAAAGCAACGTGTATCTTGAAGCAAAGCAACGTGTATCTTGAAGCAATGCAACGTGTATCTTGAAGCAAAGCAACGTGTTTCTTGAAGCAAAGCAACGTGTTTCTTGAAGCAATGCAACGTGTATCTTGAAGCAATGCAACGTGTTTCTTGAAGCAATGCAACGTGTTTCTTGAAGCAATGCAACGTGTATCTTGAAGCATAGCAACGTGTATCTTGAAGCAAAGCAACGTGTATCTTGAAGCAATGCAACGTGTTTCTTGAAGCAATGCAACGTGTTTCTTGAAGCAATGCAACGTGTATCTTGAAGCATAGCAACGTGTATCTTGAAGCAAAGCAACGTGTATCTTGAAGGAATGCAACGTGTATCTTTAAGCAATGCAACGTGTATCTTGAAGCAATGGAACGTGTATCTTGAAGCAACGCAACGTGTATCTTGAAGCAATGCAACGTGTATCTTGAAGCAATGCAACGTGTTTCTTGAAGCATAGCAACGTGTATCTTGAAGCAAAGCAACGTGTATCTTGAAGGAATGCAACGACCAATGCAACGTGTATCTTGAAGCAATGCAACGTGTATCTTGAAGCAATGGAACGTGTATCTTGAAGCAATGCAACGTGTATCTTGAAGCAATGCAACGTGTATCTTGAAGCAATGCAACGTGTTTCTTGAAGCATAGCAACGTGTATCTTGAAGCAAAGCAACGTGTATCTTGAAGGAATGCAACGTGTATCTTGAAGCAATGCAACGTGTATCTTGAAGCAAAGCAACGTGTATCTTGAAGCAATGTACAACGTGTTTCTTGAGAATAAAAAAGAACAAGAAAAACAATCGGTCAACTATCAATCAGTCTCGTCATTAAATTTGTAATAGATCTAGACCAGGGGTGGGCAAATTACCACCCGCGAGCCACATGCGTCCCGCCGGAGTTTTAAACGACCCGCGGACACCTACAGAAATCAGGTGTGGCCACAGATTATACATATAAAAAATGCAAATATATTAAAATAAATAATTGTAAATATCTACAGTAATTACTGAAACTTCTGATTCTTATCACTTATGACGTTGAGGCTAAAAAAACATTGTCTCTACATATGTCATTCTAAAAAGTTTTAAATAAACGAAGATTACTCTTCTTGGCAATATTTCGCAATATTCAGTCCAAGACACAAACTCAAACCAGTATTCATTCAATGCAATGAAGAACTGAGTTGAAAGTGTTAAGTTGGCTTGGCACAAGATGGCAAGTATAACAAATAAATTAATAAAAATTATGCCAACCATAAACTCGAAACAATTAAGTTTGTACAAACCTAAGCAAACACATTTATATATATACATATATATTTATTTATGTCATAAATGTATACTTACTACATTTATCGCGGTTCGATGATGACCACTTTGTCATCCAGGCGGCAGAGGGCTTTGCACTGGGGTTTTATGCCTCTTCATGTGGCTGGTGAGACCTATGTGAGCCCGGAATGTTCGGCCGCACACTGGGCAGGTTATTCCAGCTTGAGCTAGTGTCATTTGTCTTGCTTTTCTTTTCTGGCGTTTTTCTTCTGCCAGCGTTGTTCTTTTTTCATCAGCAACTTCACAGCGCGACGCCATGATGCTCAGTCATGTGCCTCTGTCTCCCAAGTGCCTGGGTCTATGCTGAACGCCTTCATAGAAGCTTTGAGGGTGTCCCTGAAGCGCTTTCTTTGACCACCTTGCGAGCGCTTTCCTTCGCTTAGTTGGCCATACAAGAGTCGTTTAGGGAAGCGGTGGTCTTCCATTCTGTAGACGTGTCCTGCCCATCGCAGCTGGGACTGCATCAGGATTGTGAGGATGCTTTGCAGACACGCTATTCGAAGAACTTCTGTATCTGGTATTTTGTCTTGCCATTTTTTTTGAAATTTTGTATTTTTCTCAGACATGTCATGTGGAAGTGGTTGAGTTTCTTTGCATGTTTACTGTACACTGTCCATGTTTCTGAGGCATAGAGCAATGTAGTGAGGATGACGGCTCTATAGACCCCTAGCTTTGTGTTTGTGGTGATACCACGTCTGTTCATGACAGTTGTAGACAGTCTGCCATAGGATGCACTGGCCTTGGCGTTACGCAGGTCGATTTCACTATCGATTTTTCCATTTCTGGAGAGTGTGGTGCCAAGATATGTGAATTTGTCCACTGCGTTTATATCCTGTCCATTTATAGCGATGCTTGGATCCGAGTAGGCTTTCCCATGAGCAAGTAGATATAAAACTTCAGTCTTGTTCGTATTGATGGTAAGGCCGAAGTCTCACCATGCTCTTGAGAAGTCACTGACGATGCTCTGCAGATCCTTTTCAGAGCCGGCATTTAGGGCACAGCCGTCAGCAAATAGCAAGTCTCTGATTACTGCTGCATTTGTTTTTGATTTTGCTTTAAGCCGCCTCGGGTTGAATAGGCCACCATCAAATCTGTATGATATATTTATCCCGTTGTTTTCTCTATTTGTGAATGCATCTGTCAGCATAGCGGAGAACATGATACTGAACAGTTTAGGTGCTAGGACACAGCCTTGTTTTACCCCGTTTGATACTTCGAAGGGCTCTTATGGTTCTCCACTTTCTTGGACACGAGCCTTCATGCCATCATGAAATAGTCTCACCATGATTATGAATTTTTGTGGACAGCCATATTTGACATGATCTTCCAGAGTCCTTTTCTGCTAACAGTGTCGAATGCCTTTGTTAAGTCGACATATATTGAGAACAGGTCAGCATTTTGTTCTTGGCATTTTTCCTGGAGCTGCCTTGCTGCAAAGATCATGTCAATGGTTCCACGCTCTTTTCTGAAGCCGGACTGGCTTTCTGGTAGTAGACCATATTCTATGTGTTGCATGAGCCGATTTAGTAGGATGCGTGCAAGGATTTTCCCAGCAATAGAGAGAAGAGATATTCCTTTGTGGTTGTCGCAGATCTGGCGGTTTCCTTTTCGCTTGTATAAATGAACAATTGTGGCATCTTTAAAGTCTTGTGGTATTGACTCTTTTTCCCACATAATTAAGAAGAGCTTATGAAGTCTTTCAACAGGGCTAATCCACCTTTTTTGTAAACCTCTGCGGGAATGGAGTCAGCTCCTGGGGCTTTTCCGCTTGCGAGCTGTTGAATGGCAAGATCGGTTTCCTTTAGCGTAGGGGGGTCATCCATTTTTTCATTTATTAACCAATAAATAAGCAAACATATTATTATAATTTCATACATATATACATATAGTTCCTAAACACAGGCAGTACCGAGAAAATTTTTTGAAAACAAAACATTCCGATGTTCAGTACCACAGTAGTATCCAAAACCTTAGCATGGGCAAGGTATTTAGAAGATAGGGAAGCTCATGGAAGAAAATGGTGTGTCCCCTGAGTGATATTGACTGTAATACTTCTAATGAAGAGTGGAAGACAGACTTCTTGTTTTCATTGAAAATATTGCAATGGGCTGCTTGCACATGAAATATATGTGCATGTTAAATCTTTTTATTTCTCCAGGCAAGCGAGTGAAGACAGCTTTTATCATTTTTCTTTGCTGGTAGGTCAAACTATTTCTAGTGATATGGTCGAAAAGTAGAAAACTTATTTCGATTCCTTCATTTTAGAATTTGAATGCAATTTTTCAGACGTCAAGAACTTGGAACCAGTTTTCAATACACTCAGTTCACCATTTAGTGCAGCAGCTGACTCAGCTCAAGAGGACATAATTTTAAGTAACTTACGATCTGAAAGAGACGTTCAAGTCAATTTTTTCCTATGGAATTTAATGGGTGCCAGAAGTTGCATTTCCACACTTTGAAAAACTTTGCTTCTAAATTTTTACATTATTTGGGTCCACATAGATCTGTGATAATGCTATTTGCATCTTGAGAATAAAATGTGTAATCACAGGTCAATGCCGACTGACTGTAATATGACTGCAGTCACAAGGATAACAGCTAGTTCCGCAGTTCCGGAACATTGCGCACGAGCGTAAACAGTTCAATAGTTCACACTAAGTACAACTTTACATTTGTAGTGAAATGTTGTGATGTAAAAGGGCAAAGATAAAATTGTAAAAACTATTCTTCCAATTACTCAGAAATCGCTAACTCTTGTTATTCCTCTATTGGGAGTGTAGCAGAAATTAAAAGTTAATGTAAAAAACTGTACTGGTGCTTTGATTATATTTATTTATTTTTGATGAGATTTTAATACTAAACCATCACTTACTCTAGCGCAGCTTATCTTATCTTATATAATACAGACGTTACTTCAAAAAAGAAGATGATTACGTCCACGCGTCATGCATTTAGTCATGTATATTAACCAATGACTTAAATTCTGCCAAGTCACTGGTTTTTCTGGCTAGCTCAGGCAACCCATTCCAGGCTCTAATAGCACTAGGGAAGAAGGAGTATTTGTACAAATTTGTCCTAGCATATGGGACGAGGAATGTGCCTTTATTTTTGTGTCTTTCATATTATTTTATTAAATTTTGTTTTTGTATTTGAAGATTAATTAAATCAGTGTTTTATGTATAATTGCTACTTTACTTTTGAGTCTTCTGTCCTGAAGGCTTTCTAAATTTTACTAATGGTGTTACTCTAGTCAAATGTGAATATTCGTTAGTTATGAATCTCACTGCTCTATTTTGTGTTTGTTCCAGTTTCTTATGTTTTCTTGAGTTGAGGGGTCCCAAACGGTGGATGCATATTCTATTATTGGCCTAACCAAGGTTAAATAACATTTTAGTTTAATGTTCTTATTTGATTTATAGAAATTTCTTTGATAAACCCTAATGCTTTGTTGGATTTTTTTAAAGGTTTCATCAATATGTGGATTCCATGACAGTTTTTCATTTATTATAACACCTAGGTATTTTGCGTTTTTAGTCTGTGTTTCTGGTTTGACATGAATAAGATAAGTGGAATTAATTTGTTTTACTTTTTTTGTTACTCTTAACAACTGACATTTTTCTGGGTGGAAAGACATGCTCCAATTTGATTCCTACTTTAGTAATTTATCTAATTTTCTTTGTAAAATATCTGTGTCTTGTGTTGTTTTTATTGTTCTATATATTATGCAATCGTCTGCAAATAATCTGACTTTTGTTCCTGAACTAATGCAATTTGGTAAATCATTTATGTAAATTAAAAATAGTAGTGGACCCAAGACTGTTCCTTGAGGTACACCTGAGTTTACTGTTATTGGTGTTGATTTAGAGCCATTTATTATTACAGTTTGTTCTCTCCCTATGAGAAAATCTTTAATCCACTTATGCAGTGGACCATTAATGCCGAAATATTTTAATTTTTTAAGCAGACTATGGTGGTGAACTTTATCAAAAGCCTTGGAAAAATCTAGTAAGATAGCATCTATTTATTCACTATTATCTAAACCTTTTGAAAAATCATCAATTAGTCCTATTAGTTGTGTTTGGATGATCTATATTTCCTAAAGACATGCTAGTATGGGGTGAGGACATTATGTTTGTCTAAGTGGTTTATATTGTTGCTACATATTATGTGTTCTAGGATTTTACATGCGATGCTGGTAAGTGATACTGGTCTGTAGTTTCCTGGATCAGATTTTTCTCCTTTTTTAAATATGGAGGTGACATTAGTTTCTTTCCAGTCCTTTGGTACTCTGCCCTGGTAAAGCGATGCCTGAAAGTATTTTGAACACTGGGGCTAGCTCATTGCTTAGTTCTTTAAGTAATCTATCTGGAATACCATCAGGTCCAGACGCTTTATTTGGTTTGGTGTTGGCTAATAGTTTTTGAATTCCATTTTCTTGTACTACTAAATCTTCTATGTTGTCTACTTGGTTCAAATTAAGAAATATGTCTTTGTCTCCTGGGGCTGAGAATGCTGATGAAAAGTATTTGTTTAGGATGTTTGCTTTAATTTCATTATCATTATGTATTATGTTTTGCTCATCTTTTAATGGCGCTATGTCTGTTGTTTCCATTTTCTTAGACTTTATGTATGACCATAGGTTTTTGTTGTTATCTTTAGATATTACATTGTTTATGTATTCACTCTGCAGCTGTCTGCTTACTTTTTGGGTTAGGTATTTAATTTTTATATACTTTTTGTAAACTCTTTCTGCCTTGGTTTCTTTAAATTTTCTATATAGGTTTTCCTTCTGTTTACAAAGCTTCTTTAGTCTATTATTAAACCAGCATTTATTTATTTTGTTTGATGTGTATTTAGTTGGTATATGATTTTCTATAATGCTTTTAAGACGGTTTTTATTGAAATTCCAGAGGTCATCGACTGGTTGGTTAATGTCTTTTTCTAATTAGAATGTTTGTTGAAAGTTTAATGCAGCTTGGTGTAGTTGTGTTAGGTTACATTTATTCCAGAGTAAGATTTTTCTTTTGGGTTTTGTATTGGCTACTGCTTTTATCTGACTGTATATTTTTATGATCTCATGGTCTGATAGACCAGGGATAATATCATAATCAACTACTAATCCAGGTCTGTTGGTTAAGAAGAGATCTAATGTGTTGTTTAATCTAGTTGGCTTTTTAATGATTTGATCTAAACTTAGGTTGTGTAAAGTTTCTATGAAAAGCTCGTTTATGTCCTTAAAAGGGTTTTGAGTTTAAAACCCACTATCAGGGGGTTTTGCAGTCAAATCCCCCTCTTTTATAAAACAAAACCGGAAAAAAAAGAATGCAAACAAGCATCCCCAGTTTCCAAGAGTAATAGATTTTAAAACCACCTCTGAAATTTACGATAAAACACCCTCTTCAATAAAAGACTATCCATACATCAGTTACCAGATTCTATGAGCGTAGCCAAGAGTGGTTTGTGTTTAAAAACCCCTCCAGCGAAGTTTGAAACTAAAAAAATACCTCTTCAATATAAAAAAAAAGAAAATTACACACTAAAAATGCTATGATCGTAGCCACAGGGGGTTTTGAGTTTAAACCCTCCTTCAGCGGCGTTTGAAGCTAAAAAAAATACCTCTTCAATTTAAAGAAAAAAGAAAATTAGGCGTACACACTCAAAATTCTATCAGCGTCGCCAAGCCAAGGAGGGTTTTAAGTTTAAACCCCCTCCTCCAGAGGGCTTTTTAAAATTAAAGTTAAAACCCCTCCTGAAGGTCTTGAGTTTAAATACCCCCATACAGATGAGTTTTGAGATTGAAAACCTCTATGTTCAACTTTATTCTTAAGCAAACTACAGTCACCAAATTCTCTGGCTGTAGCTAATGTGGTTTTAAATATTAAAGAAAAATTCCCCAGATTTTGTAGTTTAACCCTCTGCGTTCCAAATGATTTTGACGATAAAACTTCCCTTTTTGATATAAAATCTAAAGCAAAATTAAGTCACCTAATCCCAAGCGCGTAGCCATAGAGGTTACAAATTTCTACCAGTGGCTGGGCTTCATTAATAAAGTGCAGTGAATAGTCGAAATTGAAAATGTCTTAATGTGGCTCAACAAAGATGGCTAAGACGGATTTTAGGAGTCAGTTATAGAGATCGGGTCTCAATCAAGGAAATCATATGCCAAACTTGGAGTCGACCTTACTAAGGGTATGTTGTGACAGCGTCGCATGAAGTTTGCGGGACATGTTCTCCGACAAAATAAATTACGCATAATAAGAGTTGCGATTACATGGAGGAGATTACGAGGAAATCGCAAACAGGTACATCCTAGTACAAATTGGCGCTACACTTTCATGGAGGTCCTCAGAGCAGGTGGGAAGAGGCTTGAGACATTGCCAGTGACAGACTTTTTGTGCCGCCCAATGCGCCGAACGACGCGGAAGGATCTAAGTCAGTAAGAATAGCACATAAGGTTTTTGAAATATAACTTTTTAATAGCAGGATTATGCACTGTAGATACCTCAGAATATGCAATTTGTTGGCTTTTAATACCGGGGAGCTCACAGCGTTCCCCCAAACCCCCTTGCTGCCAATGGCCGGGAGTCTACAATTTTCCCACTAACTCTAGGAAGAACCTATTCTAGGGTACAATAAACGTCTTCCAACAAATGAAGAGATTAATTATGTACATAATTATATATATATATGCGGCCCTCTATTCCTAAATGCCAAAACTGTTCTTTAAGGCGTTTCCCGAAGGCATTTGATCCAAATATAGTTTACAACTAAAATCGTATCAATTTATTTTGTAGGATGATGAAGAGAAAGTCTGAACTCCATGAGCTCAACACTTCTAGTCGTGCCACATTTCTAACTAAATAGTTACGTCTTGCATGGAGCAAAGGCTTGAAACTCGCTCCCTATTGATCTCAAACATAGAACAGGACAAATTTACATTTAAGAAAAACATTAAAGCTCTATTAGTTCAAAACCCATGTAGATTAGTTTGTCGTTTTAACATTTCTGTTTATGTTTCTAATGTTAATATATCGCCTCGTATAACGCCCACATCCGAAATATATCTAATATGCTGAGCTTGTGGAGGGAGTCAGGCCCAAAGGCTGCCCAAGACTAACCTATAGAGATGTCTGCAAGCGAGACATGAGAGCCACAGCCATCAACTAAAGCATATGGGAGGAAATAGCCTAAGACCGGAGTGCATGGAGACAGACTTTGTCTGCTGGTACGAACCTCACCGAGAGCAAAAGAAACGAAGACAAGAGAGAGAACAAGAGATCTGCGCTATCAGCTCGCCCTAAAACAGATGCATACACTTGCACGAACTGTGGCAAAATCTGGCGCTCCAGAATTGGCTTGATTAGCCACACCAGATTCTGCCCCGTCTCAATTGTCTTCCGAGTTCAAAACTGCCATAAATACATGCATTCAGCCTACGCCCTTTACCAATTGGGTTTAATTGTATTGAAACGTGTCATAGGATGAAGATAAAAGTCTTTATCTAGTGCTCATGTTGTATAGTTAAAAGTCTTTATCTAGTGCTCAACTTGTATAGTTAACTGTCATACCCACACTGCTAATAATTATTTCTAGAAAAGAAGGTAAATGAGAAAAATCTATAACATATTTATGTAAATTCAGTCCCCTTTTATCAATAAGTAAAAGATGCAAAACGTGTCGAAGCTAGTCTATGTCATAGAACTTGTGTACTTTTAGTCTCTAGAACGGTACCTATGTACAGTAAGGCATGACAGTCCCGCTTTCTATCTTCTGTCACTCTTGATCTTAAAATGTCATAAAAAATAAGTTGATTAATCTCACGGGTTTATTTTAAAAACCATCTGAATCTTTCAACTAATTACCTTAATGTTACCCCATCTCGGTGTCTTCATCTTGCTCCCTTTTCAATGCTCATCGCTTAGCCAACTCCTATGTTTAGACATGAATAGTGCCTTTACTTTGCAGCATCCTGCCTTCTTTTCGGAAACTGACGTCAGCAAGCTTTCCTTCGGCCCTTGGAGTGTCTTGAACTTGAACAGATTCCTCTTTAACATAGTTGACATTGATGACACGAGTTGGCTAGAAAATGGAATGTAGCAGCGACAAACTTTTACGAAAATTATGCCGAGTGCAGGGTATTTCAGAGAAAGAAGCGACCTACTCGACAGAATAACGCTTTCAGGTGGATTGCCCAGAAAGATGATCCATCTTGGAAAACGTTTTCGAAAGCCTGCGATTATTTTAATTATTGTGTGTATGTGTGTACATTGTGTGTAAATTGAGTATGTGTGTACATGATGTATTGTACTAACTTCTAGTTGGTTGAAATATAGCATGAAATCAAAGCCTGTTATTTTACTTCCCATGATCGACATGTGTCCCGCATTGGCTCATCAAAAATCTGGTCACCTTAGCCTGATCTACTTGAAGGCACATCCGCGGATGAAATAAACAAAACGTCATGTGGACTTATGGTGTTGTGTGTACACAATTATAAGACAAACTAATAAAAACTAATTGAAATGTAGGTATGACTTAAAAGACTCCAATATAGATTTGAGATTTGTTCTGTTACAGCCAACCACTCTCGTGCTGCAATGAGACAGTTGTACTATACATAACTTATCATGTCTTTGTATTTGTATATTAAGTACAATGTAACATTATTATTACTGATATGTTTGTATTTTTAAAAAAATTATGTTGAATGTTATATATATATTATAACTCCGCCATGCGTACCGACATCTAATCTAGAAGGTGCGCACTGTGATAAACTCGACTGAGAAGGATGTCAACAGTAGGAAGAGAGGAGAATGATTTCCGCCCAAGTTGAGAGCCGAAGCGAAAAGACTGTGCCTAAGAAAGATGATGTTTTATGAACTTGTGATGTCGTGTAAATAAAGTTATATGTGCCTCGTTGAGTTGCCTCCCTTAAGTCATTACAATTGGTGTCAGAAGTGGGATTATAGGCAACTCAACGAGAGGAGGTAGGCTTTGATTACAATGACATATTTGAAGCTATTACATCGGCTCTCAATTAAAGAGAAGAAAAGAGCTTCGTGACCGAGATTTAAAATCCCTCGGTAGCAGGGAAACGCTCACGGCTCGTCTGAGGCAAGATCTGATCAATGAAGAAGAAGATCCGGAGACCTACACATTTGAAATTGAACTTAAGATTGTTGAGTTCATTGGCAAGATCCAGGACTTTGTGGATGCATTTGATGAACAACTGAACATGAGCAGGAACATAATGTTGAACAAAGTTGATGAAAGTGTATTGTAAGTAGAAGGCCAAATAGACCAAAGTGATAAAATTGTGTCGCAAGCAAAAGGAGGAATAAACTCGTTAGGAAAGGAGCAGTTGCCTAATCAGGAATGTGGCTGCACAAACAGTGGTGATGGAGGCGCTGGGGATTGAAGCGCTGTCTGTGACTGTGTTGTGGGCAAGTCTGGCGGGGGTGACTTTCATGGCGAGAAACGTGACAACGATTGCTGCGGTGATATCAATGGGATATACAGAATTGAAAGAAAAGAAAGGAAATGAAGAAACTAGAGAAGTCTATTATGAGCCTGAAACTTTTGTTCCTGGTATACCTGCAACGAGCCGGACAGATCAAGACAACGTTGGGTCTGCGTCCAAGCTGGCTGCTGTGGACCTTAAAGACCTCTGTTTATCTGTCAGTACCTTTGATGAAAACTCAAACCATGAAAGCCCCAAGACCGTTTCTGATTCCTTGCCTTGGATGTCGTCGGGTGAAATTGCGAATACGGGCCCCAACAATGGCCGAGACAGAAACAACGAATTTGACTTTGGCAGCAGCATAAGAGAGAACTCCATACTTGGCAACTGCATCCAGGCGATTCACATGAACTGTATATGCAGCGTCTTGCGGGGACAGTGCCCATGCCAAGCAACCGAGCTACAAGACCTGAACTTGACAGAAATGTGTACTTCTGCCCACATCAGTGAAAGTGACTTGAACGGTGGTGAATTAATCCCAGCAAAACCTGATGTAGTAGTGGATGAACATTATAAGGATGCTTCATGGGCATACCTTACAGATGAAGCTGAGAAAGACTATGTGCTTGAAACCATGGCTAGTTGTGGGCCTCAGCGTCTTAGAACAACAACCCTGGAATCTACGGTGATCAACATCCATTTATGTTACCTGGCTGGCAACCCTGACCTCCACTAACTCTCCATGTGTCATCTGGCTGGCATCAGCGATTATCGTCATGAGGTCGAAGTGAAAAGACTGTGCCTAAGAAAGATGATGTTTTATGAACTTGTGATGTCGTGTAAATACGCAACGGTTTTGATATATATATTATAAAGTAGAATGTGAGGTGTATGTATGTTACTTATAGACATCAAAACCGCTTGACCAATCTTGATAAAACTTGGCAGGAATGTTTCTTGGGTGCCAACTTAGACCGTAGTGTATGTATTGTAGCCCTAAAACAAACTTAAAACCCTCAAAAAAAAAAAAAAGTTGTCCGACTCTATTAAAGCTATAGTATTTATGGATTTAGGCTATGTTTACAATGTTGACATGAGAAAAGATTGAAAGGATTTAGATCTAGATCTAATTTTAAGAAATACACTTTGCGCAGATAGTTTTTTACTTTTACAAGTGAAAATACAAAAGAAGGTCCATTGATTTCATTATATAATAAAATTAACCTTCAATTTTGTGTTTCAAAAGCATTTTTTACATTAATTAGTTCCTAATATCTGTGTCACAGATTTCCTGGCGAACATTCTTTCATTAGACATTTCCAATTGGTTACACATTAACACATCTCTACTGAGTCTATTCCTAGGCCTAGGTCTAAAACTCTTATTGAACTCTAAGATGATAAAACTTCTTTTCGCAAAGATAGTTTTGTGCTTTAACACATAAACATACTAATTATTGTCCATTCATTTCATATTTTAATCAAATTAACATTCAAATTTGTTTTTCTAAAGCATTTTTAATACATTTGTTGCTGTTCGCTAAAGCTGCGTAGCCGTGTTGAGAAAGGCCTATATTCATTCATGAAAAAAGGTCACGCATGCGCAACACAGAATGAACTCTATAAAAGCCAATTTTTATCTCTAGATTAGTGTAGATTTAGATCTATGCCTACCTCAAGATCTACTTTATACTTTAACACATGAACATACAAAATTAAGTCTAATCATCTTAAATTTTAATCAAATATATGTAGGCCTACAAGCAAATGTTTTAATTTGAAAAAATGGATTTAAGCCTATTAGATATTTTGATTTGATAGCTTCATTCACACTATTTTTACATTGACACATTCGCTTTATTTATTACATTATTATTTCGTTTAATTTAATTTAATTTCGTTTAAATACATCAACACATTAACACACTAACACAATAATAACACACCAACACATAAACACATCAACTATTAAGTCATTAACGCATCAACAAATTATAACAGACTTTGCATTGCTCAATACTTTTTGCAATACACACAATACAGAACACATTACACTTTACATATTCCTGTTTACTAAAGCAAATTGACATTGCGTTGTAAAATTGAGTTACACTCCATATAAATTGAAGATTGAAACAGCATATTACTTTTTATCATCTATCAAATATTTATATTCAATTAAGATATAATCAATATTACGAAAAAGTAGAAGGCTATGTAATTTAATTGTCACAATTAAAGCCAACCATACTCAGTTACAGTTACAGTATTGATTTTTTTTTTTTTAAATTCATTTTTGTAATGATTATATCTACATAGTAAAAGCAAACTAGCTCTAGTTTACACGTACATGATATCACAATGTTAAATAAGATGATCATTTCTTGCTCAACTTCGTATCAGAAGATTCACTAGACAGATATCGGAATAGAATCTGTTATGCCTAAGTGTCACGTATCAATTTAAATAAACCCAAGTCTAGTTGAAAAAACTTGACATATTTATGCTCAATACCACAAGTGTCAAGTGTCAAAATTTCTCATGACGTTATCTGACGCGCGTCCATCAATAGCGTCACATGTGACAGGAAATAATTTGATTGGTTAAAGGCAAGCGTCTAAGAAGAGGCTAAGGAAACGCGGGATCTAGAATGTTCAGTCGTGTAGAAATTTTCACAGCGGTAACACATATTTTAGTTTTTGAGTTGTAACTTGCAGTAACAAGTTTTGTATTATATTAGATCTAGTATTAATCTGAATATATTTTATTATTGAGCTTTGTAAGAAGATATTTATCTGAAAAAGTCTATTTTGTATATTCTGTACATACAGTGATTCCCAGTTTTCGAATTAAAGTTCTGTATTTGAATTAAAAGGATCTTCGTTTATCGAATCTCTCAGATAGCATTAAGATCTTGAGATACATCTACTTAATCCCCGGAACGTCACAGTAACTTCTTGCAACATCTGACATCTCAAGAAAAGATCTACATCATTAGCACGACGAATAAGCACTTTTAACAACAAGAGTACTGTGACACTAAGCAAGTAGATTCTAGATGAGCTAACTCTGCCAGGTTTCGTTCTTTTAGTGCTATAAGATATGGCAGCTTATTTTCGCTCTTTCACTATCTAGAACGAGAGGGGGAGATTACTCTATTCCAATTATTTAGCTTTCACCATATTAAAACTTTTTAAAAGGCTCAAACATCTCGCAAAAGACTTGTCGATATCTAGTACTCATGTTATAATAAACTATAATGCTCACACTACAGTTAATAGTTTCTAAAAGGGAAGTAAATGAGTAGCACACTTTATAGATATTCATGTAAATTCCGTCCCCTTTAAGACCAGGAACAACGCCCATTGCTACGTTCAAGGTTGATTGAGGAAGGAGACAGACTATGAAGATTACAGAAATTGTAACCAACATTTTAATAACTTTGCGTTCCTTGGGAGTGACGTTGCGAGAGTTGTATCCCCCTTTACTTGAAGCTGATTGTCTCCACCTGAGTTTAGACCTCAGTTTCGTCACGATGGTAATGGTGCATAAAATCAATACCAGCATGGTTCCGTATGGAACAAACTGATCGGCAATGAAATAATATACAGTCATGACTTCATGTCTGCTATTGATATAATATTCTGCTAAAATGGATCGATTCAGACTTGGTATGAACATCCAATCGAATTCGACTACGTAAAATGGCGGAACTAAATACAGTATAGAGACTCCTGCGATGATCACATTGGCTAGTACTGCAGTTTCTGATGTGAGAACGCCCTTGACTTTCAATGGCCACACCACACTGGCGCATCTCTCGCAGTTCATGAAGGCTGTCAGCAGCCCGCCCACGCGCACAAAGTAACCATTGAAGTAAAAAATGTTGATAAATAGATTCATTTTCGACATGAACAGATCGTACTCACGGATCCAAGGGCTGAACAGAACGTTAGAAAACTGATGAGTAAGCAGCGCCCCGGCGTCACAGATGGCCAGAGAGAACAGGGTCACGTTGACACCGTCCTGAAATCCTTGCCTCTTAAAGTTGATCATGTTGATGATATTGGCGACGATTCCAAACAGCCCGATGAGCTCAGAGGAAATCAAAGTGATGCACACCGACACAAAGTCTCTGAAGAAAGGGTCAATGAAATAAAGTTTGGCTGGCGTCACTGCACCAGTTGCGTTCACTGTATCATTCATTGTATGTTTATTATACTACTACATTTATTTTGTATATCACCATTGTATGTAAATTGTGTTTAAAGTTGAATTTAGTTATATATTATTATATATTTGTGTTTTCAACCTGATTCTGTTGTGTACCAAACCAGCTCTGCTTTAAACAGTCAGTTTACTCCTTTTTTTTTTAAACCAAAATCTTTAAACAATAATTGAGATATCAAGCATTAAAGTACTAGATAAAATTGGCACTAATGCAAGAGATAGAAACCTAAAAAATAATATTTGTTCTAAAAACTCTTTAAAAACCACCGCAAGACTTGGGCAGTACAACCAAAGTAGTTTAGTGTCGATACAAATAGTACGAATTACTTTCCTTTAGGGGTAAATGACATTTATTTTCTTCTCGTTCTCCTCATTACATTTCAAGTCTGTAAAAAAATGTTTTCAAGGTTAATTTTAAAGAAAATCGCCCACGCACTAAATTGTACATAAATATGTCACTGGCGAAACTTAAACTAAAAAAGGTCACTTTACGTTCTAGATTTCTTCAACTTATCGTTGGCGGAAACAATGCATAGTTACACGACCAAAATAATACGGACTCCAGAACTGCTAGGTCGAGGTGATGGGACCTTTTCTGGTCCAGTTATTGTTTAGTGAGCTTTTAGTACACGTTGGAGCTTGTTTGAACCATTCGTACGATTCTCCATCCCGGACCTCGCGTCCTGCGACGACCTGAGAAGTGGCTGGGTGCTCAGAAAGCCAAATCAGTTGTTCTTTAATAAGCTTCTAGTGGATGATAAAGGGTCTCTTATTATGGACCTTCAATACTGAAATACTTTTCAACATTACTTTATATTGCAACTGTATCAATGACGACCTGATATTTTTCGTAATAAAAGAGTCTCATTTAATATTGACGTTTTTCGCACTAGTAGAATGACTAATGTTTCGTACTCTAGACATAAATATATTATTACAAATGTAACAGGCGTACTTAAATAAAAGTAGACTAGACTAACCTACGCAACACACACACACACACACACACGTTTATATAATGTTATCAAACAGCCATTATGTACGTTAAAAACAAGCAGCATATGCAATCTGTTATTGGATTTCGGCATATAATATGCTTTGCTATTCTGAAGAAACTATAGCCACTTATCGGTTGCACTTTAATGACAGTTTACATGGTCCTCTTGTGTTTGAATTTCTTTAAATCTTCCGCCCTTTGCAAGCCTAGATAACTTGATTATGCTCAATCCATGCAAACAATTTAGCTCCAGCTCACGGTCTGATGTTTATGAAATCGCCTGGGGGCTTACAAAATGTGTGTAAGAAGAGCAAAAGAAATGAAGTGACATTATTTGGATCACTTGGTGACAGAAACATAATAGCCCCAGGCCTACAACTACAACGTTCTAGTGGAGTCACTCCGAGAACAGTAATTGAACGTTAGAGTTGTCTAACTTTGAAAATGAGACACAATTGTACTTTGAGCATTTGCATTGGTTTTAATGACCACATTCTGTTCGTTGCAATAAACATTTGGAAATGTTGGTTCACATCTAATAAGTTATGCTTGTGTATTATCAATGTGTATATTATATACGGAAACTTGTCCAGTGTTTTATATTATACTATAATGTTTTTATAACACATTGTAATCTTTTCTTACATGCTGTATGTAATATTATAGTTTAGTTTAAAACATTGAAATCTTTACGACATTATCGGAAAAACTGAAATGCTGAACAGCATTGCAGTGATATATTTATAAAATATAGTGTCTTTTTTTGTGTTTACATATGAAACGTTTTAAAAGATATTGTCTTTTTTTAACAAACTGATGTGTTTACTAACATTTTGAAGTGCTTTATAACTTTTGTTTTCTTTTTCAACATGTTCTAGGTGTCACGAGTGACCTATTTCGACCAGTTTCTAGAAGCTCGAGTTCAAACCAGTGCAAGTGTCCAGCGTAAACAAGTTAATTTTAGATATCCAATCGAAGAAAGAGGTTAAGGGAAAAAATAGCACACGTCAGCTTCTAGAAGGTCAAAGTTACTAAAATAATTGTCTGAGAAGGTTCCAGGATTCTGGAACGTACGATCAAAGAAAGTAAAAATTAAGGGAAAGTCAGTCAGACGGGTTCCTCGCATAGTAGTAGTTCTTGTAGAGCGTTGGTCCTCACACAGTCCTCGATTACTAATAAGTTTTATGATATTAGCGGGTCCATTAAGTAAAGTTTTATTAGTAGAAGTTAAAGTTATACTAAGTGAAGTTTCATGTATCATTTAAGTTTTTTTATGAAGTATCAAGTCAAGTTGTTATTGAATTAAGAAGTTAATTTGATGTGAAAGTTGAAGAAGTTATTAAAGAAGTTTGAAGAAAATACAGAGAGATGTTTCTTTCTTCATTTCATATAAATTCATCAACGTATTAATACAATCCTTCGGCAAGTCATCACACTATGAATACCAAATACTGATTTACTTTATTTTTCTTGAAAATTTCACTACATATTTTAAACTTGCTATGACTCCTTGTATAAAGATATAACTGCGAAGATTAGGCAATGCTATGATATATTTTCATGGCCCCGAAGTTGTTTAAGTGCTACCGTACTCACGAGTTACCTTTTACCTAAACGCCATCAACAAATACTATGTTCATTTAAATTTGTATTACTAAAGTTTGATATGTTTAAATTTATTTGTGCAATTCTATTAAAAATGTATTAAAAAATTATTTTTGATTGAGAAGAATATCTTTTTCCATTAGGGTTACCTATTTCTATGACTTTGTCGTTATTTTAAGCACTAATATTATATTACTTTAGGTTTGAATATGAATTAGATATTTAATCTATAAGTGTCCGACTTATGGAGAGTAAAATAATAATGAGAAAACAATTTTTAATGAATAGAAAATAATATTTTATTTTAGATAATTATGTCGAAATATTCAATCAAAGACGAAGAATTGTGTTGAAGGTGATGGCGAGTTGATCAACTGACGGAGCCCGTGCTTTGACTAAGAAAGGTTTGATGTTTGTTAATACAATTAAAGAACAATATCCCAACCATATACTCTTACCGCCACACGGGAAAGTTTGTACCAAGATGCATTGAATATCAAAAATGTTATTGGCCCAATTATCCCAGTTGTCCAACTTATCTGTGCTAGGGGTCATACCAGAAGCAGTTCCGAGAATCAGCCTGCTTGACGGTTGGAAAACAAAACATTCCGTTGATTAGTACCACAGATGTATCCGCTGATTTAGCATGGACAAGGTATTGAGAAGAATATGATGAAAGTAATTGCTATGTTCCTCCAACGATATAGACTGTGACTTTGTTACTTATTGCAATTATGGAAGACATTTTGCCAACGACAAAATTGCGATGGTCAGTTTCTACATGAAATACACTTGCATGTGAAATAATTTCCAACAAATCGTTTCCATTTCTCCAGGCAAGCAAGTGATAACAGGTTTTGTCATTTTCCTTTCCTGAAATCTGAAGCTGTTTCTAGGGAAACGGTTAAAAAGAGCACGACTTATTTGGATTTCTTATTATGGAATTTGAAAGCAAAATTAAAGACATAAAGAACTAGGAAACAGTTTTTAATACTACTCAGTTCACCATTTAGTGCAGAATCTAATTCAACTTCAGAGGACATACCTCCAAGCAAATCATGACCTGAAAGAGAAGTTCAAGTTCTTCCGTGAGACACCTAGAAAAACTTGGCTGCTAAACTTGCACATTATTTGGGTGACAATATATCTGTAATGAAGCATTTTTTTTGTTTGAAAATAAACAAGTGTAAGAACAGGTTGATGCTGACTGACTGAAATTTGACAGCAGTCACAAGGATAACAACTAATAAGCTAGTTCCACAGTTCTGAAACAAGTACGAGAGTCAACAGTAAAAAAAACTTCATATGAAGTACAACAGTACCTTTGCGGCGACTTGTGTAGCAAAAGACGATAATTTAGTTTTAAAAAATATTTGTAAAAATTGTTTCAGAACTTTTTTGTAATTTATCAATTGGAAGTGTAAAAAAAAATCTGTAAATGTTTGATACAATAAAAATGTAAATTAAAAAACATTAGCTATGATACGTTATCGTAAGCTGCATGTATACCTGATGACAAAATAGCCAAGCTGCAACATATACAGAACAACGCCGTGCTAGCAGGTATACCTGATGACAAAATAGCCAAGCTGCAACGTATACAGAACAACGCCGTGCTAGCAGGTATACCTGATGACAAAATAGCCAAGGTGCAACGTATACAGAACAACGCCGTGCTAGCAGGTATACCTGATGACAAAATAGCCAAGCTGCAACGTAAAAAAAATAGACCAGATTCTGCTACTACGCTCTTGCGCACGCTCTATTGGCTTCCCGTGAAAGCGAGAATCGATTACAAGGTCGTCACACTTTGTCATCAGTGTATATATAAGAACGAGATGCCATTGTACCTTAGAGAACTGATTACTCCATATGACCCCCAGAGAGCCCTGCGACTCAACGCTTTTAGTAGTACCACGTTTCTCCCTCAAAAGCTACGGTCTGCGGGCTTTTTCAGTTCACGGACCAAAGGTTTGGAACTCACTCCCCATTAATCTCATACAGACAACACCACTTTTAAGAAGAACATTAAGACCTATCTGTTTAAAACTTTTTTAGATTAACTGTCATTTTAACTGTCGTGTCTGTAATGTTATTACAGCGCCTTGAGCCTACATTTTGCTTGTTAAGTGTTTTATAAATAACATTTTTATTTGCGGCCCTCCATTCCTAAAATTTTGATTATATACAATAGATGTAAGAAAATTTTCTCTACCGTATGTCTTTTAAATTTGAAATCGCCTAGGTTTACAAAAATTAAAATACTCAAATAAGTAAATTACTATTTTTAGTTGTGATAGAAAATGTATCAGAGTCTAAAATTAAAACACCAAAGTCTGGTCGTCCATCAAAAGATTTCCAATGTTGGAGTTGTCTTTCTTTAAAAATGAGACACAATAGTACTTTAATAATTTGCATTTGTTTTAGTGAACACATTCTACTCGTTGCAATAAACATTTGGAAGTTTTGTTTGATGTCAAAATGTTTATACCTTTGTATTTTATTTGTATATATAAAAGTGCACCTGTCCAGTGTGTTATATTATATTGTAATGTTTTAGAACATGTCATATGCTTCAGAAGTCTTGAAACGTAACTAACCAAGCTCCAGAAATCAATGTGAAAAGCCACTTTCTTAATGTTGTTAACCATTACGCCTGCCTAGTCAGTAGTGTCAAACGAGGCGTCACTATCAAGAGAAATAGTCAACGCCTCGCTAACAGTGTTTGTTAGTCTCCTTCAACTGAGAATGTGGCGAATAATGTCTCATCACCTTACAATGGTTCTCAACTGGAAGGCATCTGAGGATCCTCAAACGCGTTTACCAAAGGCACGATTGCCTTATGGACATAAATTACATTACATGTTGTGCTGGTGGCTCTGCTTTCGCTCTCTGAAACCCCCATTTTTTTAAACCTGAGCCTCGTAATTTCTCCGACATAGACTTTTGAATTGATTTGGAAAGATCATACATGCATAGATTAGATAATGGGCCCTCGCCATTAACAAATAGTTTTGTTCATTTCAATTTGTATTAGAAACGTTTTTCATATGTTCACATTTATTTGTGTAATTCTATTCCAACAATGAGTAGAACATTTGTTTGTTTCCACTAGGAAAGAGTTTTACTATATCTTAAGTGGTAATATTAATTTCTGTATGAATCAAAAATATATATATGTGGCAACTTAATATCTATATCTATCTATATCTATAATGTATTCGCAGTGCAAGACGTATAGAGAGTCAAAGAGAAATGTGACAGTAAAATGATAAGAAAATGATAATTTGTAACACAATTACGTCTAATGTGTATGTATTTGTAAATCTAATGCATATCTATTAAGGAATTAAACTCATTTGTTTTTAGGCTGATTCAGGCCACCCGTTGCACTATCTAATCGCACTTGGACAGAAAAATGTGTCCTGCCATATGGAATAAGAATTGTGCTTTTATCTTTGTCTTTATCCGTGCTTTTATAAGTATTTTAATAGGTTGTAATTTTGTATATTGTAAGGTATGGTTCAGTGTTGTATGTGTCATTTCCACTTTACTTTTAAGTCTGAATTTAGTAATTTTACCAAATGGTTAAACAGGAGGAGTCATTATTGTTAATACATCCCCTTCCCCTTTCTTGGATCTGTTATAGTTTATGTTTTCTTGTGTTGATGGGTTCCGTGACATAACACCCACATTCAAATATTGGCTCAACCTAGGTTAAAAAAGCATTTTAGATTTATGTTTTTGTTTCATTTGTGAATGTGTACATTCTTTTAAACACCCTAATGCTTTGATTCTTTTTTTACAAAGTTTATATCAACTCACTCGCACTCCTCTGTCTGTCTCGCACTCCTCTGTCTGTCTCGCACTCCTCTGTCTGTCTCGCACTCCTCTGTCTGTCTCGCACTCCTCTGTCTGTCTCGCACTCCTCTGTCTGTCTCGCACTCCTCTGTCTGTCGGATACACATTTCGAGCATGTTATTTGTACCACTTTTCATTCTCGGATCAAGTTGAAACTTCGCACATTCATTGATTGGCATTGGCGAGACGTGAACAAAAAAACAACATAACCAATTAGATAATTAATTACTGGTAATTTTTTTTTGTTTAAAATCAACAAGGGAAATTAATTCTTCAGTATTAACAGATACGGCTAAATTTGTGGGGTTTATTGCCCTTAAATAATTGTTAACGCTATATCTCCCTCATTCATTCTCCGATAAAGTTGATACTTTAAACAATTATTTACTGTAGCTAACAAAACATAAATCAATAAATAACAAGGTTACAAAGACAGTTGGTGTGGAAACACAAACTTAAAATCGGCCCCCAAAATGGTCCACCCAGGCAGGCTTCAATATTTTCAGAAAGAACTTCCGAATTAAATTATATCAAAGACAAATGAGAGATAAGAATGGAGAAAGAAGGTTGACAGATCTTGTGAAGTGTCCTAACGGTCCAGCAGATC
Source organism: Biomphalaria sudanica (assembly GCA_036873155.1). Lineage (NCBI taxonomy): Eukaryota > Metazoa > Mollusca > Gastropoda > Planorbidae > Biomphalaria > Biomphalaria sudanica. The sequence continues at coordinate 868,493 of JAZGLO010002209.1, read as the reverse complement.
AAAGGATAGGTGCAAGTGAATGCAAAGTTAGATGTGAAACTGGCCTAACTAGTTCCCCTTATCAGACCTTGTGGTCTATAGAGCAGATGGTGTAAAGTTCATCTGTTTTTTGTGGCCTACGGTTAACGAGGGTGTCATGTAGCCAGCAAAACGACCAACCGCCTCTACTTTTCCCCAACTTATGTCAGGTACCCATTAGAGCTGGGTGCACTCAGAGGCGCCCAAGGATTCCGAAGTTGAAAATCCCAGTCTTCACCAGGATTCGAACCCGGACCCCGGTTCGGAAGCCAAGCGCTTTACCGCTCAGCTACCGCGCCTCTCCTAGACCAGAAGTCGGCAACCTTTTGAGTCGGAAGAGCCAAAAATTTACAATTTACAAAATTTCGAAGTTTTTAAAGAGCCGCAAAGTTTTTTCTTGCCAACTATAAATAGTTCTCACCAATGATTTTTAAAAATATATAAGTAATGTTTCTCACAACAAATTAGATTATGTATATATATGTTATTATTAGATATTATTTTTTATTTCGGTAACAACTAAAGCCGTTAAACATTTATTTACAACACTAACTTGTACTTCAATAGCAAACAATTAAGCAAACAAATTCAATGGGAGCGTTAGCTTTGCATGGTTTTAGACATTTGTTAATTTTGTTGTTGTTGTTTTTTTGTGTCAAACACGACTCTAAATGCTCAATTGTTAGTTGGCTTCTTACATTACTTTTAATTATATTCATGCAAGAGAACATCTGCTCGCACGAATATGTCGATCGATATATAGTCAGCACTCCAAATGCCAACTTCTTCAACTCACTGTAGCAACCTGCTGGTAAAGTCATTGGCAAAAAAAAAAAAAACTCCATTTGGGCAACTGTTTGAGACAAACATCCATAAAAAAGCTAAAAAGATTCTAGAAATAAAAAATTAACCCTTTGCGCCAGGGTTTTATGATTTTACCATCACAAAAGAGATACAAGACGCCGATAGCAAAGAGAAACAGACACAAACTCTTTTGTTCCACTGGCAATCAAATCATTAAATAATAACAATCTGATATAAACTTTTCACATGTAAATTATGAGTGAGTTTGGTGTAAATGTACATTTTGTTTTTTTCTAGTTACAATGTTTTGTTTGGTGTAATGCACACATTGTAAGACTAATTTCCTTACGGGCAATAAAGATTATTATTATTATTATTATTATTATTATTATTCCATGCGCCGAATCAACTCGCGGCATTCCTTAAAGTTGTCCATTTTTGTTGCGTTATGTACATACATTTCTTGACCTCCAACTGTTGAGATGGTGTACTAGGAATGCTCGAATAGTTTTGTTGGTTTCGAACTGCTCAAATATGTCAAGAAATTTTTTTAAAACTGTGCTGAAGTAATTCGTGTCAAAAGTTGCACTGATTTTATCGCGATACTGCTTTAGACATTCAAAATGAAGTAATTGACCGCTCTGAATATCTTCTGCAAAAAGAATAAATTTGTCTAAAAAATAAACCAATTCTTCTACTAAAACATAGGATGGGTTTTCCTTTCCTTGCAGTTTTAGATTCAGCTCATTTCATTTCTCTGTTCTAGCGATCATAAAGTAAAATGTGTGCAACTATTTGTCGTTCTCTAATTCGGTGTGATAAATGTCTTTTTCATTTAGAAATGTATTTATTTCATTCAAGCACAAAGCTAAACGTTTCATCACCTTACCTTTGGAAAGTCATAGCATTTGTTTGGGAAGAAGGCGGTCGGAATACCGAGTCTCCATTTCGTTTAAGTGGTAGAGTACTTTTGACAAAATGTTGTTAACAGTGTTAATTACCAAATTCATGACCTCATCTATTTAGGTTGGAATTGTTTTGGGCACAAAGTATTTCTTGGTGCATTATTCAGTGAAACGTAAGAATTTCTTGGTTTATTTCGCTCCGACAAATCGTTGTTTTTCTTTTTTTTCCCTGTCATATTCTGTCAGTTGCAACTTAAATGATTTATTTAAATCGATCTTCTTGTCTTCAATGTATTTTTGCACGGCATTCGCCCTATCGTTCCCTCTAGTTTGTCACGAAAGCGGTAGCAATCCTAGATGTTCTTCTTTTAGACCTTGGGAAGACATATACCTGACAAAATGGGCAACTTGTGCCGTGTCTTTAAGTCCCAAAACTAATCTATAGCAAATGATAAGGCAGAAAAAAAGTTGAATATCTTCCCACAGCAAATATGTTACATTTGAAGACATTTTAGCTATACTGTCTTGTACTGTTTCAGCGGATAGTGTCAAATCTTTGATTTTTTAAAAATATTTCTGGTTTGTTTTTTGAAATCATGAAACAGTTCTTCAGATGCATGTAGGAAGCAGTTTTTGGCATACTCATAATCGTAAATAGGTTTCCTTTTTGTGCGATTTCTAGTGGTGCCGCAAAGCTTGCCAGAATAGCATTACTTGTAGATTGCTTCTAACTTTGAGAAGATAATTCGCTTCTAACTTATTTACAACAACAACATACTACATGCTTCTAAAACAATAAACCATACGTCACATTCACAGCAAGTGGTTAAGCTGCCGATTCGTCTTGCGTCAAAACGAGTTAAAACCTACATAGAAACATCCGACGACGGCGTCATTCGAGAGCTTCCGGCGGACTGACAACAGTGACGACGTGTGAAATGTGGAAGGGGTGTGGTGAAAAGAGAGTACAAATGGCTGAGAGATAAAATAGGTGCCTAATCCTTGTTAAAGATTCAGAGCTATTTAAAAAAAAATGTTTCGATACAATAAATAATATTTATCTAAATCTACACTACGCTAGAGTTAAAAATTGGCTTTTATAGAGTTCATTCTGTGTTGCGCACGCGTGACCTTTTTTCATGAATGAATATAGGCCTATCTCAACAAGGCTACGCAGCTTTAGCGAACAGCGAACGAATGTATTAAAAATGCTTTAGAAAAACAAATTTGAATGTTAATTTGATTAAAATATGAAATGAATGGACAATAATTAGTATGTTTATGTGTTAAAGCATAAAACTATCTTTGCGAAAAGAAGTTTTATCATCTTAGAGTTCAATAAGAGTTTTAGACCTAGGCCTAGGAATAGACTCAGTAGAGAAATGTGTTAATGTGTAACCATTTGGTAATGTCTAATGAAAGAATGTTCGCCAGGAAATCTGTAGTCACAGATATCAGGAACTAATTTATGTAAAAAATGCTTTTGAAACATAAAATTAAAGGTTAATTTTATTATTTAATGAAATCATTGGATCTTCTTTTGTATTTTCACGTGTCAAAGTTTAAACTAATAAATTGTATCGTTCGTATTACTTAGTTTTTCTATTACCTAATTTTAAAAAAATGTAACCAAACCGAACCTAACTCGACCATTAGATTTAGCCATTCCGAATTCGGGACGAACTTTGTAAGGATGGTTTTATTCCCATTTTTATTTTCAATGCATAATAACTATAAGTAAAATAAAGCTAGTTTAAAATGGCATACGTGACAAGCACTATAAAATAAATTTGTATAAACATAGATAAAATTAATACATTTTATTAATAACTATTGTCTGTTGTAACTGGCTGTACTAGAATAAATGACGTTTTATAATATGCTTTAAAAGCCCCAACATATCATCTCAACAAATCATTTGGAATCCTGCTGTCACAGGTTAATTGCAGTATACTAGACCTAATGCCCCGCCTCCCCCAAACTTAAATAATAAACACGTGACCAGTTGATGACGTCAATTATTTCTGTTGACGACATTCACTTGATGACATATGTCAGTCTCACTATGTAATAAGGTGGATAGCCAGCTCTATGTCTCAATGTTAATTGGGGTCCACACGCATTTTAAGGAAACAATTTTAACTATTCGTATGGTTGTGCTAATTGTGGCAAAAATATATGGATTCAGTAGAAACAAATACTTATTTTAGATAATAAGCAGCATTTGTGTAATGCAGGCCAATTATTTTGTTTTTAAAGAATTCCTCTAATAATTTTATTTTTTTAGCTTTTAAAATAATTTTTTTATAAAATCATAGATCACATTGCCCCTTAATGTGTGTACAGACTGTAGCTTCATCTAAACTCTTTGTTTACTTACAGTGCTATTCAAATACAACTATTTATGATACTAGTTGTGTGTCTGAGATTACAACTTAGTATGAAATGGAAATGTCAGGGCTAAGAAGTCAAGGAATATATTTTCAATACGTAACTTGCCTTTGTTCTAAAAAGAAACAAATCTGTGCCATTATCATTTGCATTTCGTTTAGCTAACATACTCTGTTTGTTACTATAAACATTCAGATATTCTATGTTCACGTATATTAAATAAACAAACATTGTATACGCGTCATCTTTTGGGACCACTGAACGCGACAAATCATCAAGAAACTCGAACAGATGAAAAAATAGGGCTGTAAAATGGAACATAAACAATGAGATCACCGGGTCATAAAGTCACATATTGTGTATATGTAACAAGCTAATGGGGAATACAAGTCAAGAAATTGGCAGAAACTGAAACAAATTTTTTTTTAATATAAATGTTACTGGTCAACGAATGAGAACATTTTATAGCTAAGGTTCAAAAGTATACATGACACGTGACATCTAATAATAGTCTACATGACACGTGACATCTAATAATAGTCTACATGACACGTGACATCTAATAATAGTCTACATGACACGTGACATCTAATAATAGTCTACATGACACGTGACATCTAATAATAGTCTACATGACACGTGACATCTAATAATAGTTTACATGACACGTGACATCTAATAATAGTCTACATGACACGTGACATATAATAATAGTCTACATGACACGTGACATCTAATAATAGTCTACATGACACGTGACATCTAATAATAGTCTACATGACACGTGTCATATAATAATAGTCTACATGACACGTGACATCTAATAATAGTCTACATGACACGTGCCATCTAATAATAGTCTACATGGCACGTGACATCTAATAATAGTCTACATGACACGTGACATCTAATAATAGTCTACATGACACGTGACATCTAATAATAGTCTACATGACACGTGACATCTAATAATAGTCTACATGACACGTGACATCTAATAATAGTCTACATGACACGTGACATCTAATAATAGTCTACATGACACGTGACATCTAATAATAGTCTACATAACACGTGACATCTAATAATAGACTACATGACACGTGACATCTAATAATAGTCTACATGACACGTGCCATCTAATAATAGTCTACATGACACGTGGCATCTAATAATAGTCTACATGACACGTGACATCTAATAATAGTCTACATGACACGTGCCATCTAATAATAGTCTACATGACACTTTACACTTTTTTTTTACCCTTGTCTTATGGGGGCATAACTTTCCATACGCCGTTAGGTGTCTAAAGCGACACCACGTCTTATCACCTACACTCTTTATTTGGACACTTGCGTCATGCGTCTCCACGCAACCCATCTTAATCCAACGCCCTCGTACTCCCTCCACCCCCCCTCCTGAAAATCTCAAGAAAGGCGACAAATAGTTTCCTTAGCTACTGACTAATTCCCCACTCTCCCGGCTGCTACTCTAAGATCCAACCATCCACATATATCATACATCTAACTTCGTTGTCACTATGTTCCCTCACTTTTAATTAGACAATCTGCATTCAGAGCATTCTTGACCAAGAAAAGAACGAAGAAAAGGTACACAATAATCAACGTAAGGTAATCTGTAAGGCAAACTAGTGCATAACTATTATCTAATAAAATCTGACAAATCATAAGAAAAACATTTTTTAAAAATTAATAAAAAAAAGCAAAGCTTATATTAAGCGTAGTTGTATCAATGAGTCTGGATCAGTGGTGTAATTAAATTTATAATACATATAGACTCTAGACCAACAATAATTAGTCTGTGCAATTACAAATATTTTGACCAATTATTGTTTATCACAACTTCAAGCTTTTAGCTTTCACAATACGCTACGATCATATTACTTGTCTGGAGTAGTTCAAAAAGGGTTTTGATAGATAGAACGGGGTATCTGGGTGATCGCTTTTTAAATGCATTTATTAAAAAAAAAGGAACAACCTGAATCCGAACTCGAGGGCTAAAGCCTCCTCAGCCTCCTTAAAAGAGAACACTTACCATTGTGTCAGGGAAGTGCTTATGAAAATAGAAGGTTTTATAATTGTCTATTGTTAGTTTCAAAATTTTCTCTCTACAAAGTATAAAGGGGACTAATTCATCCTTTACCACCTTATTAGTCAAGTATAATATCTTCTCTTGTTCGAGAAGTCGCTACTTTTTAAAAAAAAATTGATTGTTGTTTTGTCAGGTAAAAGAAATAATTGTGCCAACTTTCAGCTTGATTCGGGATTGGGCTGATAGAACGAGTACAAATATTTTATCAGACAGAGTGAGTTCATATAAGCTTTGTAAAACAAAATAAATACATACTCAATTACCTATTACTGATTTCTGCTGGCACAAGAAAACTGACTCATGCTTTATGCTCTAGATAAAAATTACCAGCATATCCTTACAGGTGTATCAGATACATCTTTGTTGCAGTAGACATGATCAATTTGCACAATCTGCACCCCACCCCTTACATAAATAATAAACACGCGATCAGTTGGTAACATCTCGATCATTTCTGTAACAATAGGCAGCAGACGAAACTGTTAAGGAAGTCCACAATTATGGTAGACGTGTCAACTTGTTAAAGATCCTTATCTAATATTTTAAGCGAACACTGCATTATCTTATTCAGGTTGACTGTGCTAATTATGGCGTCATTGTCACAGATACTATGATTTACTTTTTCCAACAAAACCAGTACGTATATTGGAATATAATTCCAATTTATTAAAATAACTTTTGGGCCTATTTTTTTAAAAAGTTTTATACTTGTACAGAATACATCTTCAACTGAACTGTCTTATATTTTGAAAGCGCTTTAAGTCTACAGTTTGTTTAATAAAAGAGCTGTACGAGATCATCATCATCATCATCAGATTCCATTAGAGTGAGGGCTTGAGAGGCTCAAATCCTCTCTTGCAAAAGCCCTGGACAGAAACCCTTCTGTCTTGCGTAGTGCATTAATGTCGCCATACAGGTCGAGAATTTTTGGTTTCCCAGACCTGTCGAGACGGAGATCAGCAAGTATGGGGCAGTCAAACAGAATATGAGGCACGGTTTCCTCTTCTTCCCCGCAGCGGGGGCACCGTGAATCACATTTTGGCCATAGCCGCGAGAAATATGAGCCAACAGGACAGTGGCCTGTCCTGCACTGTGCTATAATAGCTTGCTCAGGCCTGGACAGCTTCCACCACGGGGAAGTGCGGTCAGGGCGCCTCATGTGCTCCCAGACTCCACGGGCTTTTTGGGAATTGTCCCAGCACTCAAACCACTTTTCCATTTCTGTTTTTTGTATTATAGCCAGGGCTTGATGAAAGCTTACAGCCTTATCAGTGGGTGAAATTTGCCCTCCCTGGTGGGCCAAAGAGTCTGCAATTGTGTTGCCAGTCACACCTATGTGACTCGGTACCTGCTGCATTATTACAGGGGTGCCATAGCGTTGTTTAATGTTATGTGAAGCCATGATGACAGTGTTGATATTGGGGGGCCATGGTCCGGGGCTTTGCAAAGCCTGTAGTACAGATTTTGAGTCAGTGACCACAACAATCTGTGTTGCCCTCAAATGTCCCTCGCCGAGTTGAGAGTCAATGACTTTTAAGGCTTCACAAACTGCCATGGTCTCCTCATCAAAACTGCAAACACTACCACATGGTCCAAAGATTTTGACTGTGTAAGAGCCAAGAAAGTCGATGTAGGCTCCATAGCCTGCTCTTCCAGAATCTATTGATGCCGACCCATCAGTGTATGCAAAAATATCACTGGGTTTGAAGGTATTAATGGTCTCTAGAGCTAGGATTTGAAGGTCGTTAGATGAACGGCTTTGCTTAGTGGCATTAGGGTCTACTAATTTCAAGCGTATGTCTGGGGTCGTTGGGCGACACCAAAGGGGAAGGGGATGAAAGCGTTGAATGTTTTGTCGGTTGGTGGAGAGGCCAGCTTCATCAGATAGTCTAGTGGCATGATGCATAAAAGACTGCATAAAAGACTGCATCTGGGTACGTCTTCTGCATTTCCAAACATCCACTAGTTTTCGAGCTGGGAGCCTGGTGAGCCTTTTATACCGCTCAAAGCAGGTTAGTACTGACCTTTCCCTCCTAAGGTTTAGTGGACCTATATTAGCTATTATTTTAGCCTCATTTACTGGACTTGTCCTAAAGGTTCCACAGACAAATCTTAGTGCTTGGGACTGTATTTTATCAAGTTGTTCCAGAGCTGTCTTAGAGCCATAAATTTGCACAGGTAGGCTGTAGTCTATCTGTGATCGAACTGCTCCTAAATACAGGGATCGGAGCATGTCTGCTCTGGCTCCCCACTTCGTGGATGCCAGCTTCCGCACAATGCAAAGTTTCCCTGAGGCCTTTCTTACAACATCCTGGATGTGCTCACACATTTTTAGTTTGCGATCTAAAGTTACAAGCTGTACGAGATAATGTTTATTAGACGCAGTTGGAATTAAAACTGCAAAGATAAAATGTCAAGGAAGACATTATCTACAAACTAAGGTTGTTTCAAAATGGAATACATTTGTATTATTATCATTTACTTTTGTTGAAGCGAACACATTCTGTTCGTTTCCATACAAATGTGTACATTTTGTTGCCCCATGCATTAAACAACTAAATATATATATACGTGACTTTGTCTACAACATTACGAGTCCTATTTTAATAGTCAACAATCGTTAAAGCGCAAATGATATGTATAACTATGAAGTAACTGTATTGAAAAAGGATCACAAAGAAAACATTCCCAGAACAATCGTGAAGAATTCACTTTATATAGTATCATCCTAAAAGTGAATCTAAGGCTACTTAAAGCTCTTACTTCGTGGCTAAATGCAAATGAGAAGACAATTGCTGAAGCAATGCATGAACAATGTATAGAGGCAGCACTAGAGACGAACACATGTTTAAAGTGATAAAATGGCTAAATATAACTACATAAGGGACAGGCAGAGGCTAGAACCAGGTGCTTTCCGATTCGAAAACTAGCAGCGACCCAGTGCCAAGCAAACAAACCACTGGACCATTCAGATCCCATACCCCAGAAAAACAATATTTCTGATAAGCAGCGTTCGCTAGCATCACCCAGGTTGCCACCCAGTTTTAAACTATCACATGACTCCACCAGGCCCACTACCACCTAAAATATTTGCGCCCACCAACAATCCAAATTAATTTGAAACGTAAATACAAATCTGAAAAAAAAAAAGCTAAAATACTGAATGAAGTCATTTGGAGGCTTCACTACGGACCAAACATTTTTAATGAGAGAAAATAGAAATGACTTTGCACAGCGTTCAACTAGGATGAATTTTAAAACAGTCACGTGTTGTATGACTGGGTGTGTCGCAGATATTTAGACTTCCATAGTAAAGACGTTGACTTTCAAAATGATCTCAAGTTCAAGGAATTCGTGCGTGTTGGTTGTGTGCACTTTCAAGTGTCTGCAAAAGGAGACAATGAACAAAACAGATGATCGTGAACTATTTCGGAATAGCGCTGAACTTTCTAAGACCATGAGACTGAAAATGTTTGGCGAATGTGTTTGTATCAATTTTATCGTTTTCGAAAAACTGAATTTAAAAAAATGTCGCTGTAGACAACAAGTTTCATTATGCCCTAGAATACACATCACACAGTTGTACGTCAGTAGAATACAGAGAAAAGAAATTGAAATGTTGTTTTGACAATGATGTACTTGTAGCAACTTTTGCCATAATTAATGTTAAAATCAAAAGGTTTGACAATTAAAAGAGCAGACGTATCTAATATTGCTTTATCGAACACGCGTTTTAGAAAGGGATCTTTCAAAAGCCTTTTTTATTTGTGAGTTGTTCACGTGACAGACAGATAAAACGAACAGACTTAAAAAACAACTATGATTAGAATTTTGAAGATCAACGAATAATTTATTCATCTTAATTAAATCTCTAAAAAAAAATCACACTGCGCCTATTTTCTTAGACAAAGTTTCAGACTACAAAATAACATCTTGGTTGGATTTGTGCAATTACATTACACCATCTGACACTTCAACTGCTGTGTCGCTTGCTCAGTCTTAGATCGTCTAAGACCACACACACAACCCTACCATTTTACTTACCACACACACAACCCTACCATTTTACTTACCACACACACAACCCTACCATTTTACTTACCACACACACAACCCTACCATTTTACTTACCACACACACAACCCTACCATTTTACTTACCACACACACAACCCTACCATTTTACTTACCACACACACAACCCTACCATTTTACTTACCACACACACAACCCTACCATTTTACTTACCACACACACAACCCTACCATTTTACTTACCACACACACAACCCTACCATTTTACTTACCACACACACAACCCTACCATTTTACTTACCACACACACAACCCTACCATTTTACTTTGTTATCAAAAGTAACTCATTAAAGTCGGACAAGTCCTTGAAGCCAACAGCCGCCTATTTCATTATGACTACGCCAAGTCGTCAAGAGGGTAAAACGTCTGTCAATTAAGAATAAAACCGAACGTTGAAAAAAACGTGTTCGTCCATCATTCTGTCAGACTGTCTCACACCCTACTCGATGACAAGGAAAAGGATCAAGACGTCTGTCTGAAGACACTTTGAACAGTGCTGTATCTGTTCTATCTTGTAAAAAAGTGTTGTTAGGTTTTCTTCTTCTTTAACTCCTTGTAATCACAACCAAAATTCCAATAAGACTCAATGAATCAGTCTAAGTCTAAATTTCTGTCTCTCTGATAACTGAAACTAAAAAGATTCTAGAAATAAAATATCATCCAATGGGTCAGGATTTTGTTAAAGTATTACTAGCAAAAGGACAGAGAAATATTGCTTCCTGCGCCATTTTGTCTTGCCGCATTTTGTTCGCGATATTTTCTCGGCGCTATTTTGTTCGCGATATTTTCTCGGCGCTATTTTGTTCGCGATATTTTCTCGGCGCTATTTTGTTCGCGATATTTTCTCGGCGCTATTTTGTTCGCGATATTTTCTCGGCGCTATTTTGTTCGCGATATTTTCTCGGCGCTATTTTGTTCGCGATATTTTCTCGGCGCTATTTTGTTCGCGATATTTTCTCGGCGCTATTTTGTTCGCGATATTTTCTCGGCGCTATTTTGTTCGCGGTATTTTGTCGGGGTACCGTTTTTGTGTGTCAAAATGTCTAGGTGTCTAGATAAGCTTGTGTGTGTGTAATGTGTTATCGTGAACTGTTTTGTCATTCTTGTTCAATAAAGCCTAGGATCAAGACATGAGTGTTTCATTAGGTTACTACATTTCAGCATCGATATTTTTGATCACCCTTCGGTCATGATCTTGTTTCGCAGACACCAAAGTATTGCTGGACAGTTACAGCATTACATAGAACACTTCAATGATAAAGTTGAGGCCGAAATAACACCTACAACTATCTGTTGGTCACGCCTCAGACTTCTATGCCATTGTGGACTTCATTTAGTGTAAAGTGTGGTATAGGTATAGGCCGCTCGAGCCATTTATCATTTTAAAAATACTCTAAGTAGGCTAAATGCAATACAGTATTAAATTGTAATTCGCAGCTGGGGCTGCGTTACAAAAGGAAATATGCATTCTTCAGTAAACTTCGGACTAAAATAAAAGCTTTTTTATTATTATAATATATATAATAAAAATAGGAAGAATAACAGTAGAAATTGTAACAGAATAAAGAAATAATTCCGATTCATTTTCTACAAAGTATGAATGTATCGGTTATGAAGGACTGTCTTTGTTATTTAATCACTAGAAAGCATCATAAGAAGGTAGTCTTTATTCATTGTTACTTTTTATGAATGGCTAAGACAAGAAAGTTATATCAGACCTGTTGAATTTTCGACTTTTAAGACGACACTGAGTGCCTGAGAAGAATTTCGGGGAAAGTAAAGGCAGTTGGTCGTAATGCTGGCCACACGACACCCTCGTTAACCGTTGGACATAGAAACGTGTAATTGAATCGCTGATATACTGAATGATATTTTTTTATGCTCGCCAACTACTCGTTTTACATACGTAAAATTCAGTTCTAAATAAGCTGGTTATCGTTCTTTAAGCATGTAGGAATGAAACGTCATTCTCGGCTTACGTTTAAGAAATGTTTCGCGCTAAAGCTAAAAGTTTCTTAACGACTTCGATGACGTATTTCCTGTCTAGTTAAGGCACTTCCGTTTTAGTGGATCAGCATTAAACAATCATGTATTTGTAATAGGATCGATTTTTTAATCGATCCATGGCAGTACCGTTGTACTCAAATCGCATGTTATGTAGGTCAGCAAACACTTAATGGGTGTTTCTATAATTATTGTGACGAAACTGCATACCTCCTTTGAAGTGTAATAATATCTAAAAAAAAATTTAACAATAAACTTTGACAAAGACAACAATTCATAAAGGAATGTTAACAAAAAGCTAATCGCTTTAGACTCTCTGAAACACAACTGAGACACTATAAAGAATGTATTTTGTATTACTCTTTACACGACTGACGCTGGCATTTGACAGCAATCGATCCATGCTTTTAATTGGTTAACATTAAAGTTACAATAAAGGTGATAAACTCTACCCGACAAGTTAATCCAGGTAATGCTTTGCAATTTTTTGTTGGCACTTTACTTAAAAAATGTATTATAAAAAATCTTTGAACAAAGATTGTTCTTTTTTTCTTGTGGGTCTTAAGAGTAACATTTCAGATAGAAGGAAGCACTCGTACAATTATTTCAAACAGAATTTTGAATGTTTCTAATTGATCGTGTTACAGAAATTGGAGATAAAATGGAGAATTATTTAAATTAAAAAAAAAAAAATTGGTTTCAAAAATTTCAATCCAAATATTTATTTTACAATGCACAAATTGTCAACTGAGGCACTATTTTGCAGTTTTCAAACTAAAAGATTACATTTTCAAAATTATTTCATTGAAATTTTTCAAACAGTTCGCAGATATTTTCATTGCTTAGACGTGTCTTTATACTTCATAGATCTCTGAGAGGGTACAAAAACTGATTTGTTTCTCTTTCACTCTCTCACTCTCTCACTCTCTCACTCTCTCTTGATATATATATATATATAATAACTACAAGAACTATGACAACATTGTTTTAAATCCTGTTTTAAAAAAGATGTTAATTAGATGCAAGTTTTAATCCTTTTCTTTGTTTTAGGCAGTATCTGAAAGAATTGTTCTCGTAGCATGGAATGGAGATTATTTATGCACGTATTTTGTATCAGCCTAGGTAAGTTATCATTTAATAGGGTGAATAAATTGTGTGTTTTAATTGTCCGTCCGCCTGTCAGTCATGTTTAGATCACAAATATTAGGAAATCTATTAAAATCCGATTTAATGGATATTTGTAAACTTATAAAGTTTCTGTGAAATAAATTTTTTGGTCTTCTAGAAAATTACTTTTTGTTTTTAAAATGAAACATGTGGTGGTTTTTTTTTTACAATATCATTAGAACTTCACGGAACATGCGTGGACGCTGATCTCAGAAAAGGCGCGAAAGATTTTCATTGCGGTGATTTGTTTATGTATATTGCTGAGAAAAGAATGACTAGCTCGTTGGCTACACGGGAAAACTCTAGTTCGTTCGTTATAAGTTTTCCTAGTAAAAAAGAAATAAATTTAAATTTGGCTATGAATAGATTTACAAAAAATATGGCGTAGTATATCGATAACTGAGTTACTTATTTAATTTAAAGTCACTTTAAGTTTATGAATAGATTATCTTTGCTTTCTGCTTACATTTTTATGTAAATCTAATATGGATTACGTCTAGATTCTAGATATAGATTTAGACTATATCTTAAGAATTCCAAATCAGATACGTGTAATGAATGTACCAATAAGGAATGGCTTTCTTAAACATTGCTCGCTCCCTGACTCTGAAGGTGTCACCAGTTCGACACCCGCTAAATGTATTGTTACAAATATTTCCGTGTCATTGTTAAAAAAAAGCCATTTGTAAACCATTTCTTAGGATAAATCCTTAGTATTACTTTCATTTAAAGATGTTAAGGAATATAATGAAATAATTTAGAGTTTCAAATAATATAGATATAGATATTATAGAGGCGCGGTAGCTGAATGTTTAATAGCGCTTGGCTTCCGCGCCTGTGGTGCTGGATTCGAATCTCGGTGAAGACTGGAATTTAGAAATTCGGCATTTTTTTGAGCCTCCCTGAGTCCCCTCAGCTCTAATGGGTATCTGAAATGTAGTTGGGGAAAGTAAAGGCGGTTGGTGGTTGAAACAGATGACCTTAACATCATCTGCCCCATAGTATATCTATATCCAATAAGATGTCAGAAGCGCTTGTTTTAACTGAATATATATATATTGTTACAAATGAGATGGGACTGTGGTTGTTGATTGGCTGTACATCATAGCTGATTGGCTGTACATCATAGCTGATTGGCTTTACATCATAGCTAATTGGTTGTACACCATAGCTAAGCGGCTATACATCATAGCTGATTGGCTGTACATCATAGCTGAGTGGCTTTACATCATAGCTGAGTGGCTTTACATCATAGCTAATTGGCTGTACATCATAGCTAATTGGTTGTACACCATAGCCAAGCGGCTATACATCATAGCTGATTGGCTGTACATCATAGCTGAGTGGCTTTACATCATAGCTAATTGGCTGTACATCATAGCTAATTGGCTGTACATCAAAGCTAATTGGCTGAACATCATAGCTAATTGGCTGTACATCATAGCTAATTGGTTGTACATCATAGCTGAGTGGCTTTACATCATAGCTGATTGGCTGTACATCATAGCTGAGTGGCTTTACATCATAGCTGATTGGCTGTACATCATAGCTTATTGGCTGTACATCATAGCTAATTGGCTGTACATCATAGCTAATTGGCTGTACATCATAGCTAATTGGTTGTACTACATCATTGCTAATAATATTAATGCTGAATGGAAAGATCGAAACGTGTTTTTTTCTAACCTGCATTGCTTACCAAACAGCGGAACCCCGGAATGATCTATCGGGGTCATCTCTAAGTTTGTGTGAAAACATAAGCTCTCCGTGTATACGTTTTTTTTTAAATAAGAAGAGATAGATTATTGGTCTGTTCCTGCTGTAAAGAAGCCATGATACGAGAACGTTTCTCTAGGATTTGGTGCAGAAATGTTTGCCAGAAGTGAAAGTTTTTTTTTATCAAATAGTTGTAAGTTGTAAGAAATGTTCTGTTTCTTACAAATATGATTTGCAATTTTAGTGAGCTATTTCTTTTGCTTAATTTAATCTGTGGGCATGAGTCTGTAGTTTAAATTCTCCAATTCTCCAATCGATAGCATAATCAAGCTCTTCAAACCAGTTCAGCTGGGTCTTAAAGAACGTGAATCATTAGAAAAATTCAATTAATCAATAAAACTAAATATTAATTACTATACACTTCAGTGGTAAAGAAATGTATCCTTTATAGTTTGTAAATAAGTACATGTATTATATAAGATAAGATAAGAGAAGATGTTTAATTAAAGAATGGCAAACGTAAAATTATCTAAAAAAAAACAACAAAAAAAAACAAGCAAAATATTTTTTAAAAACAGTCTAACGAGAAAAAACTCCACATTTACAGCGAAATATTTCAATAAATGGAACCTCGAGATACGAGCTGCTCAACATACGAGTAATTCGAGATACGAGCAGCATCGAGAACTAAATTTTTTATCGTTTTACGAGCGACAATTCGAGTTACGAGTCGAGCTTAATAGCTAAATCTTGTAGACGACCAGACATTGAGTTGATACTTGTAACAAAAAGAAATATATATATATATATCATACTTTAAAAAAAAAATCAAGAAACCTATACACTGCGTTATTGTATCAATTTGGTTTGATCAGTCATGTAATTAAATTTACAATAGATCTAGGACCAGTGTTTCCCAAACTGTGTTCCGCGGACAACTATGGTTCCACGAGACCTGAATAAGTGTTTCACAAACTATTAGAGTTATAAACTAGTCGGCCTACTTGTGATTTAATCCGTAAGTAAATTAAGAAAATATCTATTGATTTAATTCGCTCTTCTTAGTAGAGGAAAAAAATTTATTTAATATCATCCTGATGAACTTTGAACCGACCTAGATTTAAAGTGTGTTGAAACAAAGAAACAAAGATCAATTATGAAATAATTTCTGATCGAGTTTCTCTGAAGTGTTTACAATATTTCCAACGAGCTGCCGTTATTTGACTTCGGTTTCCCATTTGACCAAAGCAGGATTTTCTAATTACACACAGTCAAATTATAGACGCCTAAACATTGATTAGAATGTAGCTTACCAATGTTGTGCTTAATAGAAAGAAATTGTGCTCTTTATGGAAATAGTACCATTAGTGCCAAGGTTTTAAATTCTACATAGGTTTATGTCAGTATTTTATTAAAGTTTTATACTTATAAATAAATGATAATTCTAAATTTAGCATAGGAAATCACCTTCACATATCCCTTAGTCTGTTGGACCGTTGGGGAACCACCCAAGATTTGTCGAACGTCTTTCTCCTTTTCCTCTCTGTCTTTAGCCTTTGATGGCAGTCCAGGGCATTCTTTTGCGCGTCTTCCAATCACTTTCTCTATCTGACTCATTTTCTTTTTCCTGGTACTGTTCTCTGAAGGAAGGTCTATGTGAGCCCTCAAAAACCTTGTAATATGGCTATAGAGATTTAGATAGCTTTTTTGGCAGTAGCTCGCTGGTCATCGTGGGGTCCAATCGCTGCAGTAAACCCTGTCTCTAATCTCTTCGTTTTGTTGTGATGCGGTCTTTAAATGTGATACATAGAATCTTTCTGTAGCATCTCAATCTGAAGAAGTGCGTTTATCATGGTTTCCTCTCTAGCCCGTCAACTCCCGCTTAATTTAACCCTTTCCCTGCTGATACTACTTTCGAGCGAAGGCTATGATATTTGTTGACATTGGATACTGCTGGGACCTTTAGCAGCTCTGCATCTCCTGAGATTTCAAAGTTATACATCTCTAAACAGTATTCCGTCCGTCTTCTCTACCAGATCTTCCAGTACTGAAATGCCTAGATGAGCTTCCGAGCCTTAGTGACCTCAAGAAAGCAATTAACTGCATAAAAAATAGAAAATCTTCTGGGAGTGATGGTATCCAAGTGGAAGTAATGAAAGTCAACGAATCACTCCTGCTTCCTGAACTATATATTCTCCTCTGCCGATGTTGGGAAACAGGTCATGTCCCACAGGACTTGCGTGACGCAACTATAGTCACAATATACAAGAACAAAGGGGATCGGAGTGACTGCAACAATTACAGGGGTATCACTCTCCTCAGTATAGTGGGCAAATTCTTTGTTAGAGTGGCACTATCCAGGCTGCAAGTGATAGCTTCTAGAGTCTACCCAGAGTCTCAGTGTGGATTCAGGAGTGCTAGATCCACTATAGACATGATATCTTCTCTACGACTACTGCTAGAGAAATTCAGAAAGAGAGACAGACCCCTTTACATCGTTTTTGTTGATCTGACTAAAGCTTTTGACATGGTCAACAGAAGTGGCCTTTTCAAACTCCTGAGGAAATTAGGTTGCCCTCCCAAACTACTGAAGTTCATTGAATGTTTTCACGAGGAAACTAAATCTACTGTCAAATTCAATGGAGCCCAATCAGCACCTTTTGAGGTTTGCAGTGGTGTCAAGCAGGGATGTGTGCTCGCAACTACTCTGTTTGGCATATTCTTCTCTTGTCTACTGCATTATGCGTACAACGACATAAACGAAGGTGTGTTTCTCCATACAAGATCCTCTGGAAAACTATTTAATGTATCCATGCTGCGGGCAAAAACCAAGGTTAGGACTATTGGTCAGGAAACTTCTGTATGCTGATAATGCAGCTATTGTGGCTGATTCTGATATTCAGCTACAGCCCCTGGTTGACAAACTATCTGCTGCTTGCCAGAAGTTCGGCTTAAACATCAGTCAAAGCAAGACTAAGATACTTGTCCAAAACACAAACACTGCACCTCAAGTAAGCATTAATGGCCAACCACTAGAAATTGTTGATCACTTTTGTTACCTTTAATCTCCATCATATCCAACAACACTCTACTGGATAAAGACATAAACAACAGGATAGCCAAGGCAATGGCCACCATGTCACGGTTGCAGAAAAGAGTCTGGGACAACAAATTGCTGCCTACCGGACCTGTGTGTTGAGCACCTTGATGTACGGAAGTGAAACATGGTCAACCTACTCATGGCAGGAAAAAAAAAACTGAATGTCTTCCACCTCCGATGCCTAAGGCGGATCTTTAAAATAAGGTGGCAAGATAAGATAACTAATAAGGAAGTGCTACAAAGAGCAGGGTGCCAGGACATCCGTTCTGTTATCAGCAGCAGACGCCTTGGCTGGCTTGGCCATGTTGGTAGAATGCCAGTAGGTCGACTTCCACAGGACATCCTGTATGGCGATCTAATACAAGGCAGGGGAGCCGCTGGTCGCCCACGTTTACGTTATACGGATGTATGCAAACGCGACATGAAGCTCTTCAAAATCGACACTGGCAACTGGGAAGAGGTGGCACTGGACAGATCCACATGGAGAGAGAGCAAAATGGAAGGGTCACAAATTGCAGATGTCATACACAACAGAAGCAGAAAGAAGGGTGAAAATGCAACGGCGCCTGGTGATTATATATGCCCAACCTGCGATCGCAGCTGTGTATCAAGGATTGGCCTCTTTAGTCACACAAGAAGTTGCAAAGGGAAAAGATCGTCTCTGGAGACGTAAAATGCCCACAGATTCCGTCCATCTTCTTATCACACCATTCGATACCAAACAAATAAATTAATTACCAATACTTAATAAATTAATTGTTAATATTTAAATTGATTTTTAATTGAATTTTGTTTACTCAAGAAAATGTTCTGCAACATTTCAACTTAATCCGAGATTGGGCGTAGGAGGAATACAATTGTATGAGACACACAGAGTCCGTTGATATAAGCCTTGCAAGAACATTAAAGCAGTTAGACTAAGTTAAAGAGGATTCTCGCTTGTTTTTTCATAGGTTGATTAATATAAACTAGCTACTGACCCTGACAAGTAGAAGAGACATTAGTATCACGCGCTCCTAACTTCAGACGACCTTTTTTCCACACTTTAAATCTTATTTAGTTAAAATGTCTGAATTTTTAAAACCTTTTATTCTCATATACTCCCCAATCTCTCATTCTTTCTCTGTCTCTTTGGTTGCCTCTGTCTTTCTCCTAATGCATTTGTAATATGATACTGTCAATTGTCTACGCTAACTGAAGGGTGATTGAAAAACACGAAATCGCTACTTATTATGAAGAAGAAAGAAGTTCTCAATAAAGTCTGATGGTCTCAATAAAGTCTGATGGTCTCAATAAAGTCTCAATAAAGTCTGATGGTCTCAATAAAGTCTCAATAAAGTCTGATGGTCTCAATAAAGTCTGATGGTCTCAATAAAGTCTGATGGTCTCAATAAAGTCTGATGGTCTCAATAAAGTCTGATGGTCTCAATAAAGTCTGATGGTGTTCATTATGAATCTAATTACTCTGAAGTCAGAATACAAACGAATTAAAATTCACTCGTAAAATCTATTTGTTAGACATTACCAGACTATAATTATTTAACGCAATATTTTTTTTTTGTCGCTAGATTACATTGCTCTACTACCCTGTTCAGATCCTGGTGATAGTTCTACAGCCGTCAACGGAAAATGTTTCAAATATTTTAATGGAAAGTTGAGCTGGCACGAAGCACAGGTGAGATAGAGAAATAATAATGAAGTCTCCTAAGTGTCTATTCATGTCAATTAATTACCTCATTGTAACAGTTATTATTATCACGCAAGTTAATAATTGTTATTTTTTATCTATTAAAACATGATATTAGTAAATATTACTTGTTTGTTATTATTTCATAACCTTCTGTTAGTTACAACTTGGCATTGTTCATAACTTTCGATCTTTCATTAATTTATATCTCAGGTAGAGGAGATCGCATTTAAATAAAAGAGAGCTAGGGAAGAGAATTTTTAAAGGTCTATACGCACTCTCATAGTCCATAACGAAAAAAAAAACTCTAATTAATACCCCTAGAAATACCAAACTTAATGTTTAAGGAAACAAATATAAATATCTAGGCCTACTTGCAGTGGTGTCAAGCAGGGATCTGTGCTCGCACCTACTCTGTTTGGCATATTCTTCTCCTGTCTACTGCATTATGCGTACAACGACATAAACGAAGGTGTGTTTCTCCATGCAAGATCCTCTGGAAAACTATTTAATGTTTCAAGGCTGCGGGCAAAAACCAAGGTTAGGACTACTGGTCAAGGAACTCCTGTATGCTGATAATGCAGCTATAGTGGCTGATTCTGATATTCAGCTTAATGTTTAAGGAAACAAATATAAATATCTAGGCCTACTTTATTGTTGTGATACCCAAAATAATACGCGCGGGTCACATCCGGCCCGTGACATGATTCCAGAAACGTCGGCATAAAGTGGAGAGTAAATGTAGAAAAAAAATCTTTTCCTTCGTTAGGTTCTCACATTTATTTTTATTGATTTGGGGTCGATAAAGAAACAACATATCTGTTTTATCAAGAAAGAATGGCTCTTGTTAGATAACATAACATTAAATAGCTTTATGAAGCCAAACACATAATTAAGTCAGCAATTTTTTTTTATTTCACCTAGATTGGTTGATCGATGAGAATATTTACCAATAGGAGACAAGAAAATGAGTAAGATGTAAGGCTAGCTAGAGAGTTGTTCACTTTGTAAGGAGAGACATGAAGCCGATTGTGTAACAACAAAATGCTTGTTAGCAGTGATGAAAAAAATGTGTCCTGAAAAAAAGAATACAGTTGAAGCTGTCAATCTTTCTAATGACAATTACAAAGCGATTGAAAGATATTGGTAAATATCACCATTGAAAAGTAACGGGCAAATCAGATTTCAAAATGTTTACCATCTCCGCTGAGGAGTCTACCAAGATATTTGATAGTGCTCAAAATGTTTACCATCTCCGCTGAGGAGTCTCAATAAAGTCTGATGGTCTCAATAAAGTCTGATGGTCTCAATAAAGTCTTATGGTCTCGATAAAGTCTCATGGTCTCAATAAAGTCTGATGGTCTCAATAAAGTCTGATGGTCTCAATAAAGTCTGATGGTCTCAATAAAGTCTTATGGTCTCAATAAAGTCTGATGGTCTCAATAAAGTCTGATGGTCTCAATAAAGTTTGATGGTCTCAATAAAGTCTGATGGTCTTAATAAAGTCTGATGGTCTTAATAAAGTCTACCAAGATATTTGATAGTGCTCAAAATGTTTACCATCTCCGCTGAGGAGTCTACCAAGATATTTGATAGTGCTCAAAATCTTAGTATTATTCGTGGAAACATCCAGTTTTTAAATAAAAGACGTTAGTAGCTATAAGGCTAATGCATGGGACAATTGAAGTCATGTTAAAGTAATTTCAACCATCACAACACACAGGATCTTTCTCTTCCATGAGAGAAATTAATGCCAGTGGCAACTTATGGTGCCAGAAGAATGAATGACAGCAAGAGGTATTAGAAAAAGTGTTGAATTGATTAATCGGGCGAAACCCATGTGACGTAATCGTCTCATGAACGAATATCTAGAATTCTAGACTCAACGTCTCGCTTATGGAGCCGATATATAAAGTTGGTTTAGAAAAAAATTCTGATCAATTAATCTAAACACTATCACGGGTTTCTGATAAAAATGCTTTATTGTCTTTTTTTTTCATCTTATTGTTGATGTGGACCGCGACAAGAGTGTTGGAAATAAAAATGGCCCGCAGGCCGAATTAGGTTGAACATTACTGCTTTATCATGTATCAGGAACCCATTAACCCAACTGTAAAAAATATATATATATATTATTGGTAATTTTTGTGTAGTAGATCAGTTGTTCGCGTCAAATCGGCTTTTTAAGGTGATACAACCGTATAGCAATGAGAATGTACGAGCTAATAATATAGGAAGTAACAATATACCGACTAATTATATAACACCAACAACAATTCAACAATTAACAATGTATCAAATTACAATATAATAAGCCAAAACAAAATATCTATAATGAAATGGCACAGATTTACCGCCATTTACCTCTCATAGTTTTTGTAATTATTTTAAGACGGGGGATCTTAAAACTTATTTGGTTCCTAGAGGAAGTCTACATCTTTCTGCCCTCAAATCCATAGCTTTATAAATCGTAAGCATTTTTTTACTTATCTATTTGTTATTGTTTTTTTCACAGAAATATTGTCACGATGAATTTTATAAAGGAAAACTAGCAGAGCCAATCACAGAGTATGAAATGCAACACGTGATTGACCTACTTGAAAATCACATGGAGAACGAGAGTTAGTACAACTAATTACATTTAATGCACACACCTGATATCACACCCAGATGGACGGGCAATCGTCCCCCTGCTCTTCCGAAAAGGTCTATTTTATAAAAATCGTTCAACCCAATCATGCGCATTCATAGGCGGCCTCAGCAGTGCTCGGTGCCCCTGGGCGAATGTCAAATGTGGGGCCCTGAGGCGTAACGTAAGACATTATATATGGTACCACGTCACGCTAACGGGACTGCCCCGCCTCTAACGCTGAAGTACGCCAGTACTGTACTATTGACCTTTTAACTACATAAACTCGAAGTGTTCTCCACTTCAACTTCTGGATTCGCGATGTAAAAGTCATCTGCGTGCAGTCAAGGATGACGGGAAAATATGCCATCAGGTCTATGAGTTCGTTTTGAATCCTATATCCAAGGTACTGGTCGTGAGCCTCGGCGTTCTTAATTCGCCGAAGATGTTCTTTTTTGGTCGAATTCGTCAAGCATCTCAACCAAGCCTAAAAACTGACCATTGTTTGGCACATACAGTTTTTCTGTTCTTCTACGAAATGCAGTTTTTTTATTGCAAGTTACTGAACACACTTGTTAGAAATCATGTTTTACATTTAGGTCAGTGAGATGCCGAGTATCATCAACTAAACATGCTCAATAAAACATCCATTTTCCATCACGAATCACTCGCGGATCGGGGGGGGGGCGGTAGAGGCGATCGACCAATTTTAGTATTGAATTCACACAATTTGTTTACGAATTTATTACTTATGTTAATAAAAAATACTAATTATTTATATTTCAACCTATTTTTAGATTATTTCACCTTGCCTCTCTAGTATGTTAGCCTATTTGGTGGGGTCGGGAGGGGCGATGGCATCAATCCCACCCTCCCCCAATAAAGTTTCGAGTGGGGGGTGGTCCAATTTATTTGTAGAAATCACAGCGTGCTAACAGAATCAATTAAATATCCATATGATTAAAACTTGTTATTGATATTTTAACCGCTCTTTATATTCTGTCGTTCCTCTGTTAGCTGATTGGGTGGAGGGGGGGGGGCGAATACTTCTACTGTACTCCCCACTCTAGCACTATGAGTGTGTGTGTGTGTGGGGGGGCAGGCCTACTTTTATGGAGGAATCATAATTTGTGAACAAAATTAGTTGAATATCTATATAATATAAGCTACGTATTGATATGTGAACCCATTTGTATATTATGTCGCACCGCACTATAATCTCAAATTTTATGATTAGTAAATATACAATGAAAAGGGTTGTACCAGGTGGGAGGGGCGATACATGCAATCGCCTTCCCCCCACCGGACAAACCAATACTTATTACTTTTTGTATTATTGTTAAGAAATTTCAAAATTTAAAACAATCTGTAACTAATATAATCTATAAATGCTATTAACTAAATTCTTATATCGAGTCGCCCAACCCCTATTCTTTAATGCCAAATGCAATGATGAGCAGAAATTATAAAAAGGAGCGAGGATTAATTGTTTTCAATCTAATGTTTTCTTAGTCGCCTTTTTCCAACCTTTACTCAATCTGATATTTTTCTAGTTCAATAAATTTTGGACTATAAATCACAATGTGTGCTTGAATCCTAAAAATGCCAAAAAAAAAAAAAATTTGAATAGAATCTAATTGGTCCACTTAATTTCTCCTCCCACTTACGTTTTGAATTCTAGTTCTCTAACAAAACAAAGTTACAAATATGCTTGTGGAACAAAAAGTATCACTTACGAATGAGCATTTTTTTAAAAATATTATTTATCGAAGAATTTTTTTGTCGGAGAAATCCTATAAGCTTTAATCTAAATATGTGGGGTATCTTATCTTTTCAAGGAACAAATCGGTTTTATTTGCAATGTATTAAGGGTCTATAAATTCATATAAGAATATTTTTCAAGAAAACATTATTCAAAAAGTCCTTTTTTAATATAATGAAAAATGAGCTTTAAGTCAGGAGAATGCGTTCCTGCAGTGAAAAAATGCAAGAAAACGCTTTTGGCGTGGGGGGCTTCGCCCCGAACCTCAATTAGGAATCATAAGCTGTTGATGTCAGGAGAGTGCGTTTCTGCGGTGAAAAATGAAAAAAAAAACGCTTTTGGGGTCGGGGCTTTGCCCAGAACCTCATTGATAAATAATGAGCTGTAGATGTCAGGAGAACGCGTTTCTGCAGTGAAAAATGAAAAAAAACAAAAAAAAAACAACGCTTATATATATATATATATGAATAAAAGAAAAAAAACACAGTGATTCTTAAACTTTGTCGAAAAAACAAAAAAACAACAAAAAAAAAACGACAACAATCAAGCCTGTAGATAAATTATACCCGTCCACTAGTTACAGAGGTCAAGTTTTTTTTTTTTTTACACTCCAGCATATTGTTTCTTTGTTTGCTAGATCTAACTGCGGTACTATTATTCATTTTATTTTATGCGATTTTACAATTTACTGTAAGGTTTTCCGTTATTTATTGAGTCAAAAGAATGAAACAATGAAATTAGCTTTCTATCTAAAGGTTTTAATACAAGGCAAAAAAATACATACACACAAAGATGCACATCTTTGTTTTATTTTAGTGTGCAAAGAACGTACGTAAGAAACATTCAATGCAAAGAAATATATTTTAGAAACATCTTCCTTAATTAATACTTATTAATTATTGTATTCGTGGTTTCAGTAACTGTTACAAAAGGGAACGATAGTAAGCCTATGGATGTCAGGTGTGTAAAAGTCGTCCTGGCCTGATACACAGTGGCTAAGTAGGGCCTACGCATCTTAAGTTAAAAAAAAAGTTATAACAAGGAGTTAATTGACTGTCACAAATTATTAAGAATATTGTTATCAAATCAAGACTCTTAACTGCAGGAGTAATATTCAAGTTAACACGTTAGAAAAATTATTTAACCGTAATATTTATTGACAGTGTAATATCCTTTGTTAGCACGTTGTGTTTTTTCATTCTGGCTTAAAAATGGTCAATGTCTATCAATAAATTGGGTGTCAATGACCTAAGAAATAAAATAAAGAGTAAGGTGTGTTTAACTCTCCATTTAAAGTGTCTTTTACGCTAATTATAGATTTTTTTTCTACAAAATAATTAGTTATTGCTTACTGGGCTAAAGGTCAATCGTTTAGGTGTGTGTGATCTTTAGCTCAGTTTACTAATTGAGATTTATGTTCAAGTAACTCGGCACACTTGGAAAGGTGTGGCCTCTTGCCCAACCACGTGTTTCAGATTTTTCTCCAAAAAAAGCAAACTTTCGTCCGGATTCCCGTATAGCTGTATGGCTTGAAGTCCAGTCCACCCCCAATCAAGATTTACTACTAAGTAAACAAACCTAGTTTCCTCGTGTGACTTCTAGAGAGTGCTTACGCCCATCGTATCTGACTTGTGGTCACCTGTCAATCATTGAGATCATACTCAAAGTGATGGGCTAAACAAATAAAAGGGGGAGGGAGTTGTTCATCTGGAAATATACCTGGTTACCTTAGTAGGGGTGTAGCTCTTGTAGTCCAGTCCCCTAATAAAGATTAACTACTAAGTAAATAAACTCAGTTCCCTTGAAAGGTGTGAACTCTAGAGACATTAAAACCTACGTCCATTGTATTTAACTTGTGGTCACCTGCCAATAAAGAAACTCAATGTGATGGAGTAAACAAATAAAAGGGGGTGAGAATAGTCTATTCTCTGGAGATATACCCGCACAGCTAAACAGATGTCTGGTCAAGACGAATTGAAAAAAGTACCAGCAATTGCTGCTCTGTATGTAAAGCGTATTTATGATGTAAAGTTTCATTTCTATTTATATTAACACGCCTTGTCTTTATAATAAACGATGTTTGGTGCATATTCATAATGGCTCTATTTTTAAGCCCATCAATACATTCTACAACAGACATTATTGGAACGAGGTCCACTTTATGCATATTAAATAGGTGTACTTTTTACTATCCGGTTTACTATCCGGTAGTGATATCGCCGGATAGTGAAAAAGTGCCGGATATTCGGCAGAAGCCGGAGACTATCCGGTACACCCCTAATATATATACGCACGTTTATGCATAGGGTTAGGGTCTACTGGGTGTTAGGGTTAGGGTTTTGAAAAAAATCGCCCCCCCCCCCCACTCCAAAGTTCTGGGTCCGCTGGCGTCACGCATACGAACTAGAAATTTGTACTTTTTTAGATTTTGTTACTTAAGCCGGACATAATTGCTTTCATAAAATATCATCAACATCATTTCATTTTTACAAGGCTTATATCAACTTACCGTCTGTATGTCTGTCTGTCTGGTAAAAATGTTTGTACACGTTATTTCTCCGACACCCGATTTCGGATCAAGCTGAAATTGTGCACAATTATTTTTTACTTGATAACACAGGAATCTAATTTTTTAAAAAATTAACCAATTAGTTATTTAACTATTAGTATCCAATTATTTTGTTTGGTATTTCAAAAAAAGGAAAGAAAAGGTACTTGACTGAAGTCGTGGTATAAGCTGAATTAGTCCCTTTTTCTTTTTAGATTGTCTTCTGAGCAAACAAAACAATTTTCAATGTTCATAGAATCTTCGCAAGCAGAGTGGTTATCGCGTTAGCTTGAGAAGGCCGAGAAGGGTTTAGCCCACAAGTATAAATTCAGATTGTTCTTTAAAAAAATAAACATTGTAAAAAGCGATCACCCAGAAATCTTGTTTTTTTCTTCCTCTACCCCATTCCCAACTGATCCAGACTAGTGATAGGATCATAGCGTATTGAGACAAGTGATAGGATCATAGCGTATTGAGACAAGTGATAGGATCATAGCGTATTGAGACAAGTGATAGGATCATAGCGTACAGAGACAAGTGATAGGATCATAGCGTATTGAGACAAGTGATAGGATCATAGCGTATTGAGACAAGTGATAGGATCATAGCGTATTGAGACAAGTGATAGGATCATAGCGTATTGAGACAAGTGATAGGATCATAGCGCATTGAGACAAGTGATAGGATCATAGCGTATTGAGACAAGTGATAGGATCATAGCGTATTGAGACAAGTGATAGGATCATAGCGTATTGAGACAAGTGATAGGATCAAAGCGTATTGAGACAAGTGATAGGATCATAGCGTATTGAGACAAGTGATAGGATCATAGCGTATTGAGACAAGTGATAGGATCATAGCGTATTGAGATAAGTGATAGGATCATAGCGTAGTGAGACAAGTGATAGGATCATAGCGTATTGAGACAAGTGATAGGATCATAGCGTATTGAGACAAGTGATAGGATCATAGCGTATTGAGACAAGTGATAGGATCATAGCGTATTGAGACAAGTGATAGGATCATAGCGTATTGAGACAAGTGATAGGATCATAGCGTATTGAGACAAGTGATAGGATCATAGCGTATTAAGACAAGTGATAGGATCATAGCGTATTGAGACAAGTGATAGGATCATAGCGTATTGAGACAAGTGATAGGATCATAGCGTAGTGAGACAAGTGATAGGATCATAGCGTAGTGAGACAAGTGATAGGATCATAGCGTATTGAGACAAGTGATAGGATCATAGCGTATTGAGACAAGTGATAGGATCATAGCGTATTGAGACAAGTGATAGGATCATAGCGCATTGAGACAAGTGATAGGATCATAGCGTATTGAGACAAGTGATAGGATCATAGCGTATTGAGACAAGTGATAGGATCATAGCGTATTGAGACAAGTGATAGGATCATAGCGTATTGAGACAAGTGATAGGATCATAGCGTATTGAGACAAGTGATAGGATCATAGCGTACAGAGACAAGTGATAGGATCATAGCGTATTGAGACAAGTGATAGGATCATAGCGTATTGAGACAATTGATAGGATCATAGCGTAGTGAGACAAGTGATAGGATCATAGCGTAGTGAGACAAGTGATAGGATCATAGCGTATTGAGACAGGTGATAGGATCATAGCGTAGTGAGACAAGTGATAGGATCATAGCATATTGAGACAAGTGATAGGATCATAGCGTATTGAGACAAGTGATTGGATCATAGCGTAGTGAGACAAGTGATAGGATCATAGCGTAGTGAGACAAGTGATAGGATCATAGCGTAGTGAGACAAGTGATAGGATCATAGCGTAGTGAGACAAGTGATAGGATCATAGCGTAGTGAGACAAGTGATAGGATCATAGCGTATTGAGACAAGTGATAGGATCATAGCGTATTGAGACAAGTGATAGGATCATAGCGTATTGAGACAAGTGATAGGATCATAGCGTATTGAGACAAGTGATAGGATCATAGCGTATTGAGACAAGTGATAGGATCATAGCGTTTTGAGACAAGTGATAGGATTATAGCGTATTGAGACAAGTGATAGGATCATAGCGTATTGAGACAAGTGATAGGATCATAGCGTAGTGAGACAAGTGATAGGATCATAGCGTATTGAGACAAGTGATAGGATCATAGCGTATTGAGACAAGTGATAGGATCATAGCGTATTGAGACAAGTGATAGGATCATAGCGTATTGAGACAAGTGATAGGATCATAGCGTATTGAGACAAGTGATAGGATCATAGCGTATTGAGACAAGTGATAGGATCATAGCGTATTGAGACAAGTGATAGGATCATAGCGTATTGAGACAAGTGATATGATCATAGCGTATTGAGACAAGTGATAGGATCATAGCGTATTGAGACAAGTGATAGGATAATAGCGTATTGAGACAAGTGATAGGATCATAGCGTATTGAGACAAGTGATAGGATCATAGCGTATTGAGACAAGTGATAGGATCATAGCGTAGTGAGACAAGTGATAGGATCATAGCGTAGTGAGACAAGTGATAGGATCATAGCGTAGTGAGACAAGTGATAGGATCATAGCGTATTGAGACAAGTGATAGGATCATAGCGTATTGAGACAAGTGATAGGATCATAGCACATTGAGACAAGTGATAGGATCATAGCACAGTGAGACAAGTGATAGGATCATAGCATAGTGAGAAAGCTAAAAGCATGAATTGCGCTAAACAAAGACAATGGTAAGAAAATATTTGTAATCGCACGTTAATCTAGATCTAGTACAAACGTACTGACATCACTGATACAAATAAATTGATAGACTTAATAGAAGATTTTTGTTTAAATTTGTTGTTTTTTTTTTTTGTAGGCTGGATAGGTGCCAATGACATTGACAAACCGG
The DNA here is from genome assembly GCA_036873155.1 of Biomphalaria sudanica. Lineage (NCBI taxonomy): Eukaryota > Metazoa > Mollusca > Gastropoda > Planorbidae > Biomphalaria > Biomphalaria sudanica. The sequence continues at coordinate 838,666 of JAZGLO010002209.1, read as the reverse complement.
GTCTTTTTGTCTGGTCTTCTAATAATAACACATTCGTTAATACAAGATGGAGTCGTGGACAGCCTGACAACAAATATTTCAGTGAAAACAATGACACAGAGAACTGTGTGCTACTCTGGAAATCGTCAAATTTTTCCAACGACGCCATTTGTGCCAGACAATATTCATTTGTCTGCCAATCAGGTAAAAGGTTATTTTTCAAATTTAAAAATGTATTCCTTTAATGGCACTCAAATTCCAGTTTCCATATTCCGATTCGCTTTAATTTCTACTGAAGCAGTGATGCCCAAACTATTAACTTTAAATTTAATTATCCCCTTAGTCCTGTAACATCTAACTTTTCATCCATTTAAAGCTGTATCTTTATGTAAGTCTTTGATTGGTAGGAAATCATTGATGACTGTTTTATGATTGTGCTTATGGGAATAACAACCATAACAGGAAAATGTTCATGGCCAGTCTGGGACCATCACCAGCCAATGACCAGTAGGAGTTCCCAGGGCCTGAAGAAAGATAAAACGAAGTGAAATGTGTTGACAGGAAGAAACTCAAATGTATTATCGTGTAATGTCTATATCTCGTGATTCATTTGTATATTCCCACGAGCCCGTTTTTACACCTTCTTACACCATTTGATTGTGATAATCTTTCACTAAATTATGAAAAATCTTATTTTTAATTCTTAAAATAAACACCACGAGTATTTTTCAAAGTCTACATATAGTATAAATTACAAAAAAAAAAAAAAAAAAGATAAAGACAAGTCAACTCTGTCTTTACACTGACTGTAAAGTATCAACAGATACGTACAAAAAGTTATTTGTTTAAAATGACGAAAACAGAAAGATAATATGCAGCAACATTATAAAAGCCCTTAGATAAACATATTGTTTTTACGCCATAAAATTTAGATAATAATTAGCAAATTGATGCCATTTAAATAGATTTTTTTAAAGGCAATTGACAAAGTTCAATACCGGAGATTGCTTAAAAAATTAAAATCTTTCATAACCAGTTCACAAACGCAATGGATTCAGGACTTTCAGATAGGGTGAGAACAAATTGTAAATATAAAATGATTCCAAATCAACACAATAACAACAAATTCATGTGTACCTCAAAGAACAGTCTTGGGCACGCTACTCTTTCTGATTTACATAAATGACCTACCTTATTGCATTAGTACGTCTGTAATAGATAAGATAAGTTCAGGAACAAAAGTCTGATAATTCGCAGATGAGTGCATAATATATGCAACATCAAAACATGATACTGAAATTTTACAAAGTAAATTAGAAGAATTACAGAAATGGGAATCAAATTGGAGCACGTCTAGCAGTTATTAAGAGTAACAAAAAAAATAAAAGAAATAAAACCTAAATATCCTATACATACTATACCAATTACGCAAACTAAAACTCAAAATATCTAGGTGTTACAATAAATGAAATAATTACAACACACAGACAGACATCCTTAAAAGTCAATCAAGAACACAAAGCTAAAATGTCAAAAAAAACAAACAATTAAACCTTGATTTACAAATTCAAAAACAAAACCTGATAAAATACTCAGACACAAAAATAAACGCACATTTATTATTCTTTATGCTAGCGAAACTTTTGTAATGTGTTTCCTCTTCCTTAGTGCTATTAAAGCATGGAATGGGTTGCCTGAGTCAGCAAGGAAACCTAACGAATTGTCTGAGTAATGCCGACCTTACTCATTGATTAACATGCATGACAAGAGGAACACAGGGCTAAACATTGGGACGTAATTATCTTCTCTTTGGAGTAACGTCTGTACTTTATAAGATAAGATAAAAAGAAAGCAAGATAAATTAGAAGACATAATCCTACAATGGAATCCATCAGGTCCCGGCGTATGTGATAATAAATCCTCAATGCATATTAGAAATTAACAAAAATGTTGAATCCTACAAGTGTTACCCAGATGGTCGACTATATCCACTCGCAAAACATTCCAGGTGATAGTCGTGCATAGCTAGTAGCTTTTCGAAACACACACACACACAAAATGCAATCGAAACGACTGTAAGTGAGGTGGCTTCCAAACCGAAGACTGTCTTCACAGTTCAATATGGTCCAAGAACAGGTTTTCACCCCGAGAGCTGATAGCGTCTAATGTGATGACGTATGTGTGTTTCAGATCCATGCGATACGTTCTTACCTGGCTCGCTGTATGGACAGGAGCACCACACGTGCTATAAATATTATGAGAGTCCAATGACTTGGAGCAATGCTCAGGTAAGTACGTGTCTAGTGACTGTCTAAACGCAAAGTCTAGAGTTTTAGAGCAGAATTGAAGTTTAGAAGTGCATACATAAGTTGAATTGTAGACCTAGAGGTTATACTTAATAACCTAGGTGTCACAATCATCAGTTATGGATGCTAGATGTCAAGATCTAAAATGGATGCTATGATTGATGTCACGTTGAAGATTATCTTGATCTATATCACACCTTCAGTGATCGTGATTGCCGAGGATCTTGAAATCGTCTTTAATAAGATGATTGTATAGAAGTAGCTAGATCTAGTTGATAATACGATCATTCAGAATGTTGCCAGTTGATAAGAGGATCATCTAGAAGTTGCCAATCGCTAAGTTGATCTAAGTATGTTACTATATTCAATGAAGAAACTTCTCTTCGTCTAAAACAAATGCTTTAATTGAAAACTTGAAAAAGCTATTCACAAATAATTACAATGGTTAAAAGTACTTGAATAGAACAGAATAAATATAATTCTGCTAAATAAATGATCTATACAATAATGTAAAATATACATCTGAATCCTAACACGTTCCGCACGACACTGACTAAAAATCTAGAATCTTTCCCCGGGTATAGCGTTGTCAGTGTCTAACATCCCCTCGTTGCAATGAGAAACCAATAAATGCAGCTCAATGTAAAATAATTAATATTTCGAAACCAATCACATTTATTCTGACACATAGCCCTGCCGCGTGATGGAATTCCCCGAGCTAACAAGTTCTGGCTGGTAACCTTGGGCGGCTAAATATAGATACTGTGTACGTGACACTAGGAAATACAGGTAGGGGCCGATATGCAACTGGACGAACGTGCCTGATTCAGATGTCCTTAAGGTCCGAGAACGTTCCGTTCCCTATTATGGACCTCTTGACCAAGGAAAGGTTTTATCTATGGCCAGGATGAGGCATCGGCTCTTCACCAATCCCTCTGTCCGAAGTCCCACCTTATCCGAAGTGATCATGTATTCACACCCGGTGTGTCGCAGGACACGGCCACCTTGAGCCAGGAACGGGTTCCCCTTCCCATGCGAGGCCGGAGGCCGAGCCGCGTGGGGGCCCTTCTTATGCCTATAATGTCCCACCGAAGCCGTGCGAGGGTCCATCATAGTGCGTATGGCCCCCGTTAGGGAATGAATCGGTGGGGGTTGGACTGACTAGCGAGCCTTTGTTACATCCCTACCACGTGCCATGTAGAATCTCTCGACCTTGTCTGTGGTAGCCCACCGAGAGCTAAGTGTGCTACCGTACTTTGCCTATCCGACTCCCTTGGCGGAAGTTTTTTCCGGAGGGCCACGCAGAGGCGACGGTAGCTGGAATTCCTCCGGGACGAACGTGCCAGCATACCTTGAACACTGATCTGTTGGAGTAACTCCTTCACTTCTAACTGATGATACCAACGTGGATATGACCCCATTAAATTAAATACATTTTTGGTTTTATAAACTTTAATTTTTGTTATATAAAAAGAACATGCATTCTTCTATAATGATATACCTTATATAACATTTCTTGATGACATACAAAAAGTTATTGATGTTTGATTATAACAGGGGAGTGAAACACAAATGAGCAAAATAATTCCATCGGAACGTGGAAAATAATTATGGAAAGAAAGAGTTAAAATACCTAATTCTAGCTATAAGTCTCATTAAATCTTTCTAGCTATACCTGCTACAATTGATTGATTAAATTTGTTTACAAGTTTTCTTTTTGTATGCAACACAATTACAACAATTATCTAATGTTTGCAACACAAGACTTAACAAATTACAGAAAATATCTTATGTTTGCAACACAAGACTTAACAAATTACAGAAAATATCTTATGTATGCAACACAAGACTTAACAAATTACAACAATTAATCTAATGTATGCAACACAAGACTTAACAAATTACAACAATTAATCTAATGTATGCAACACAAGACTTAACAAAGTCGCAGGTAGACATATATACCAAGTTTATTTACATGAAGAGTGAACTAAATGTGTAAATAAATGGCCATCACCTCATCAGCACAAAATAAATGTAGTATGGCTAACCGCCCTAGTCATATGTCACTACTAAACATACGATCTATTGTCAAATTCGAGAAAAAACAACACATCGGTGTAAACAAACAAGGAAGGTCACAGGCCTCAGGTGAACACACGACCACTTTTGGCCACTCCGGGTCCAGGCTTCAGGCCAACACAGCCACTATCAGCCCCCCAAAAAAAACAAAAACAAAAGGGTCATGATGAAATATAAGCTTCAGGGAAACCTATACGCTTCATAGAATCCCACTTATAGACATCCTTTCTGTAAAACCTATCTGATGCTTCAATACAGATTGAATCCCTCAGAGAAAAGGCTACAAAAATATGTCACGTCTGGGAGTACCCCAGGATGCAGAACATCAGGATAAAATATACTGCCTGGAAATCATTTGAGGCTATATCTACTAATTAATCATAAAATACAAAATGCAATAATGATTAAAGATGAATTTAGCCCGAAGACCTTCAGAGCAGGGCACACTTCTTCCGAGTACCCCACACAACCAATACCTAACAGATAAAATATAAACAGTTCACAACACAGTTCCAGTGGTCAAGCAGGTAAACAAGTGGCCACTAAACACGGTCTACATGCCCTTATATAATCTTCTTAAGAGGAATAACTCCTTTCTTTACAATAGCTCAAAAATAGTTATTTTCTCATTATGCCACAGCCGCTATTAGTTGTATGTTGTCTGTCTGTCATTCCGTCCGTTTCTATACTAGTTAATCAAGTATAGATAAAAAAAAACAACAAACAAAACAAAACAAAAATAGAAAAGAGATTAAAAAGAAATATTTCATAAAATTCAGTGCTTGTAAAATTTATGTGTAGCAGGTACTTTTTACAAACTTGATATCAACTCCATTTGTCTGTCTGGGAAATACTTTTAACACGTTCTTTCTCACACACTCATTCTTAGATCAAGTGGAAACTTCACACAATTATTTATTGTACCTACCATAACATCAATCACTTACAAAATTAACCAATTAGTCAATTAATTATTGGTAATTATTGGATTTGTTTAAAAATTATAAGTGAAATAAAACTCCACATTACTGATAGGTATAGAATAGATAGATAGTTGTTTTTTTTAAAGTATTATTGGAAAATAATTTTCTATTTAAAGTATTCAAAGCGCTTTTTCATAAAAAAAACAAACAACACTTTACATCTTTTTACTTATATTTTAAGTATTAATCATCTAAAATATATTTAACTTTTTTTTAGCATTAATATTTGACATCATAGCATCTCTAGCTATCTCCCACTCTCTCTATCTCTCTTTCTCTGTCTCTCTTTCTTTGTCTCTTTCTTTCTTTCTCTTTCTCTCTCGCTCTTTCTCTTTTTCTCTCTCTCTTTCTCTCTCTCATTCTCTCTTTCTCTCGTTCTGTCTCTCTTTCTCTGTCTCTTTCCCTCTCTTTCTCTTTCTCATTCTCTCTCTTTCTTTTTTTTCTCTCTTTCTCTGTCTCTATCTGTTTCTCTTTCTCTCTTTTTTCTCTTTCTCTCTCTCTCTCTTACACGCCATAACTACTTTATTTTAAATATTTACAAATAACCGCTGTGAAACTTAATACTGTAGACTACTAAACGGCATGCGAGCCAACAAATCTGTAGCACCAGCAGTTTGAATCCACCAGTGCTACTAATCACCTTCACCTCTCACTTAGTCAGTTGGACGTCTTTCAACCGTCTTTCCCCATTCCTCTCTGTCCTTTGTCTTGAATAGAATTTTCATTCACTGAAAGCTTGTCCATTCTTTGATAAGGTCTTTGCGAGCCCTAAGGATCTTGTGATGTGGCCATAGTGTTTAACTTTACGTTATTTTGTCAGTTATCAGGTCATAGTGGGGTCCAATTGCTGTATCACGTTTCTATTTTCTTCATTCGTGATGCGGTCTTTGTGTTACTAATAAGACAGAAGAAGTACAGACAAATGTCTAATTATGTTATGATGTCATTTCAATGTTATTTGTTTTTAAATTTCATACTTTTCAGAAATTTTGTTTAAGTCTTAATTCCCACTTGGTCGAGCCTGAGAACGATGTTTTACAAACACTTCAGGTTTACCTTTACAACAGAACAGGTGAGTACACGCTACAGTGGGATATTATTCTACTCTTTATCCCTGTAATATTAAAACCTCTAAAACCAGTAGTCTTATAAGAAAATTTTACATCAGTTAAAAAATCGCATTTTATTACATGGCTGTTGCTTTTATAATTTTGAATTTTTGTCCCTCTTCGGAAAAGTTTCGGACTTTATTTTCACAAAGGAAAATTGTAACGACCAGACCCCCTGCAGTATTTCAGAGGATGAAAGTGGGCAGGGTTTGACCTCGGATCATGGTTCAAGAGCTTTTAAAATACATGACTAACGTAAAGGAGTCTTTTTTTTTTTTAGAAGGCTGGAAGATGCAGTCTCAGATACTCTTGGAGCAATGTCGAACTCTGTCATGGCAGGAAATTATAGGTTTCTATCAGTCGAAGGATTATTAACAACACAGTTAACAGTCATGCTAATTTTTTATACCAAATTAGACAGTATCCATTATTATATTTGTAATCAGACCAGATCTCACTTTTTGATTTGTCAACTTGTATATATTTGATATCCCTTAGCTTGGATAGGGGGCGGTAACAGAGGCTGTACTACGTCATTTCAATGGTATATCCGAAACACAACAATCTCTAGTAGCTCTATTCAAAGTACTTCAGTAAGTGGCTGTACAACCCGAGGTCTGTTGTGGAAGCAGGTGAACAGCTCCATGTCCTGGACTGCAAATGATAGTCAAGAATCGCATGGATTTGTCTGTCAAAGCGGTATGGCTGTATATGGAAATGGATGCTTGTTATGGAGTTTGTGTGTGTGTGTGTGTGTTTCTATGGTGACCGTGGAAAGAGGTTAGCGACCGGTTGTGATTGATACAACGTAGGTGGCGTCATTAGATCCTAGTTAGAGCAGACGACTCCAGAGCATGAGAGGTTGTGTTATTTTAGTGAGCTAGATTTTGTTAAGAAATTTTATTTCTTAAGTCAAGTACATGTACATTTATTTTAGTTCATATTAACTTTGATTTTGTCTATATTATAAATAAAGCTAAATTTAGTATTGTTCACAATGAAGGTATTTAAGTTTTTCAAGTTTACTAGTTAAGATACATTATGCCTACAATGGTTTAATTGTCTACCAGCAGCTTGGTGCTACAAGTCAACGATCAGTAACAACAAAGTGGTCCGATACGCGTTTTGGACTGTCAAGTGGTCCAGAGTCGAAGCCTGCACGAAAAAACCCCGCCGTCCTGTGTGGAAGTAATTTTATTTCCGAACAATGTTTAAAGACTGGCGATCTCACGGAGATAGAATGCTGCTGTTTGATCAACAATTTAAGTCAAAAGAAATAAACACAAGAGTGGGTACACAAGAAATGAATAAAATCTTTACAAAAATCTGATAACATGGTAATGCAGCATTCGTCTTAGCAGATCGAGTAAACTCTGAAGGGGGCATTTTGTCTGTTTTGTTTCTGCCAAACTATGATTTCCGTTCTGGCTACTTTAAGGGGTTGGGGGGGGGGAACTCTGGCACTTATGTTGCATGAGTATCCTTAGCTCAGAGAGGGCTTAATCAAACAACAGTTTTTAATCAGCGCTGTACGCGAGGTGTAGGCATTTCTGTGATAAAGCCAAGTGTTCTTCTAACACCACGAACATTTGTGTGACGTATGAATATTTTAGCGCTTTTTATTTCAGGAGCATGTATATCTCAGTAGTAAGTCCTGGCGTATTATGCGTGTAGCATCCAGTATTACCTATAAAACACACCCTTTGAAAAGCTTAATGTTGCTATTATGGTAGTTTTGTATTACATGCACACTATACGTAATAAAAATAAATAGTTGGTACTGTTGTAGTCGTTTTCTCTCTCACACACACATTATTTTCCTTACTTACCTAGATCTATTGTGACATTCCATTTTATTTTCTTTATTTCGAGTAGCTATTACAGTCATTACGCCACGATTGTACCTTGCTGTACTTCCTCAACTGACCATAGTAAGTCCACACCATGGGTTACTTCAGGTGACTTCCGGCTCCAATGACGTCATCTATGTCCGGTTTAATGTTAGCAAGGACCAGGCTTTAAAGAACTTTACAGTATTACCATTGGTTCCAAGAAGAGCAGTTAGCTTTTATCTGGAAGAGAATACATTTCTTAGTTCCACAGGTAATATGTTATACCTTCGAAATAAGAAACATTTGATTAAGGAACCTGAGCGCTGTTCGTCCCCAGGACCCTTTTGAAAGCTGAGAAGGATTTCTTTTAATGGACAAGAGAAAACCGCGAGCTCTTCGACTCTAGTTCTGCTGAAGGGGTCCCAATCTGCTTGGTTAGGTAATTGCATGTAATGCAGACCCTGGTCCTGGTGCGCTAAAGGCAGCAAGAGGTCGGACAACAACGGAATATCTCTTAACATTATTATCGTGTAACCGCCTCGAATAGTGGGAGAATCGTCGCTTTAATATGGAAGGCTACTCCCTTATGTGGAATAGTGTGGCTGCGTGTTCGGGCTGGTCTACCGGGTCTCTCCTGCAATTCCTTCTCTGGACTCAGGATACTGTGCATTGAGTACTTTCCTCCCAGGTTTTTGCTGTATCCCTAATAGAACCAGTCGCTATTCGTTATTCGTCTATCTGGATCCACAAACAAACATTTTCGCAGAGTCACCCGTTGAGTCAACGAGAGGTAAAATACTTGGAATATATTGTAGCCGGGGAGGGGGGGGGTTGGGGTTTACCCCCCCCCCCCGAAATGAAATCCCCCCCTCCCGAAGGGGGGGATCCGAATTAAGGGGACTGATTTTTTCCTTTGATTTTGTTTATTTTAGGTGAGATTTTAATACTAAATCATCACTTGCCCCAGCACAGCCAATGGTTTTTGAGTTTAAAACCCCCTACCAGGGGGTTTTGAGTTAAAAACTCCTTACCTGGGTGTTTTGAGTTTAAAACCCCTTCCATGAGGTTTTGAATTTAAAACCCCCTACCAGGGGGTTTGAGTTTAGAACCCCCTACCAGGGGTTTTTGCAGTTCAATCCCCCTCTTCTACAAAACAAAACAAAAAAATGCAAACGACAATCCCCAAATTCCAAGAGCACAGTTAAGGAAGATTTTGATTTTAAAACCCAATCCAAAAATTACGATAAACCGCCTCTTCGATATGAAAAGGCAAATTACGCACTCAAAATGTTATGAGAGTAGCCAAATGGGTTTCGACTCAGTTTTGAGTCCAAACCCCCATTCAGCGGGGTTTGAAGCTAAAAATACCTCTTCAATATGAAAAACAAAAGCAAATTATGCACTCAAAATGTTATGAGCGTAGCTAAATGGGTTTTGACTCAGTTTTGAGTTTAAACCCCGTTTCAGCTGGGTTAGAAGGTAAAAAATAACTCTTCAATATTACAAAAAAAAAATTATACATTCAAAATTTTATGAGTGTAGTCAAAGGGGTTTTGAGTTTAAACCCCCCACCATCGGGTTTGAAGCTAAAAAATACACCTTCATTTTTTTAAAAAAAAAGCAAACTACGCACTCAAAAAGCTATGAGCGTTCCCAAAAGGGGCTTTGAGTTTAAACCCCCTTCAGAGGGGTTTGGTGCTAAAAAATACCTCTTCAATGTAAAAAAAAGCAAATTACACACTAAAATTATTTGAGCGTAGCCAAGCCAATTGGGGGTTTTGAGTTTAAACCCCTCTCCAATAGATGGCTGTTTTAAAAAGTTTAAAACCCCTCCAGATGGTTTTGAGTTTAAAATCCCCTTACAGAACGTTTTGAGGTGGAAAACATATACCCTCAATATTATGCTAAAGCAAACTACAGTTACCAAATTCTATGACCGTAGCTAAATGAGGTTTTGAATAAAAAAAAAACCAATAACTCCAAAGATTTTTAAGTTTAAAACCCCTAACAGATGATTTTGACGATAAAACATCTCTTTTCGATATAAAATCTAAAACAAAACTACAGCCACCTAATTCCAAGAGCGTATTCAAGAGAGGTCAGACATTTCTACTAGTGGCGGGGCTCCATTAATAAACTGCAGTGAATAGTCATCTGCCGAAATTGAAAAACACTAAATGTGGCTCAACAAAGATGGCTAAGACAGATTTTAGGAGTCAGTTATAAAGATCAGGTCTAAATGAAGGAAATCCTATGACGAACTATAAGTCGACCCCTTGGTAAAATTGTGACAGAGCGTCGTATGAGGTTTGCGGGACATGTTTTCCGACAAAATTAATTTCGCATAAGAAGAGTTGCGATGACATCCTAGTACAACTTGGCTCCACACATTCATGGAGGTCCTAAGAGCAGGTGAGAAGAGTCTTCAGACATTACCAGTGACAGGTTTTTGTGGAGAAAGCTTGAAAGCAAATGCGCCGAATGGCGTGGGAGGGTCTAAGTCAGTAAGAATAGCACATTAAGTTTTTGCAATAAAACTTTCTAATAGCAGGAAAATGCACTGTAGATACCTCAGAATATTCATTTTGTTTTGTTTTAATACCAGAAATAGTGTTTGGCGGCGGGGCCTCGCCCCGCGCTGGGGGAGCTCCTAACGCTCTCCCCCAGACACACTTGCTAGTAATGGCGGAGAGTCAAACATTTTTTCACTAGCTCCAGGAAGAACCTATTCTAGGGCACAATAAGCGTCTTCCGAAAGAATGAAAGGTGAAAATGTAATAAAGATTATGTACACACACATATATACATATAAATATTTTGTTTGCCTGGGGAGGGGGTGGGGTGGGGAGAAAAATCCCCCCCAACCCCCCCCCCCTCGAAAAAAAATCCTGGCTACGCCCATGTTGTTATGTATATTATAATTTCTTTTTTGCAAATTAAATGTTAATATTCAAATGTTCTAAAACTATTTGAAAGTTTTTTTGTCTTTATCTTTGCAAACTTTTATTTTACATGCGATTACTCCTAAGAGCTTAGACTAACTGAAAATGATTAGCTGTCTTGCGTGTAAAGTAAATGATAAGAGTTAAAACGCAAGGCTTTTACAATTTTTCTCTTCAAAGATGACATTAATCTCTCTGAATACTATTATAGAACTACTTTTGATTGATTATTAATGTGTTTTTTTTATTGATAAATTGGAACGCATTGGCTAAGTGACTAAAGCGCTTGGCTTCCGAGCCTGGGTCCTAAGTTCTGTAAAGACTGGGATTTTGAATTTTGGGATTTTCAGGGCGCCTATGAGTCCACCCAACTCTCTAATGGGTGCTGAATTTGGTTGGGGAACTTAAAGGCAGTTGGTCGTTTTTCTGGTCACATGATACCCTGCTCGTTAACCGTTGGCCAAAGAAACAGATGACCTAAATATCATCTGCCCTATAGATCGCACGGTCTGAAAACAAAACTTTACTTTATTTTTTTCACTTATTGATATTTGTTCTCACGTGACATTAACTGTAACTAAAGCTTCGGAATACCACATCATGACTTTGTATTTAATTTTTAACATCAAATATTGATTTTTTAAATTTACAAACCCATGTTTTAAAACGCTTTTTAAAATAAATATTTTTGTTTTAATTTATGTAAATTAAAATATATATGTTCTCCCTCCACCAAATTGAAACAGATGTCTATTCTCACTTCGTTGAGGTCAACTCCAGCCAACCAGTGAATGTTGTCCTGTACATAGCGAGCCAATCAACAACCAGTTCTACCTTAGTGTATCCTGTCAATATGTATACAGCTAGTCTCCAGATATCAAAGAACTACTTATCTATATCTTTATATAACACGACGATAGGTAAATGCTGTAGTTATGTTCTCTGAGTTGGAGTGTATGAAAATGTCTGCCTAAGTTTTTTAGAAGGAAGGTTGCCATGTACTGACAACAGGTTAACAAAGGCGAATATATATACATATAAATAAATAAATATATATATATATATATTCATTAAGATAAACGATATTACTGCAAATCTATATATTTTTTAATTTTCAATATAAATCAGAAGACGTCTTTTCATATTAGAGTAGGGCATTTCATATCGTTGTCACCAGAGTTGTCTTCAACAAGATCTCATCACAACATACTCTTTCAAGAACCATTTTAACCATGTCTTAGCCAATGCAATAATTATACGAGTCATTCTCAGGTCAGGAGACTCGATATTCTTCTGAGCATATTACAATCGTTCAGCTGAGTCTTAAGCACGACAAAATCAGGCCCATTAAAAGATAATTTTTTGAAGATGAAGACCTAACAGATGTATGTGCGGCTGTGCGCTACATAGTTTTATGAAGTCTCGCATGTCAGTGTCAACCCTTCCTTCTCCTCTCTTCTTATGACTTTATTTTATCAGCACTCTTTTCTTAATAATGAAGTCATGGCTTTAGGAGCCGGAAGAAATCATTTCTGCAGTACAAAATAGTAGAGTTTAATGTCTGAGCCAGACCTCTCTGTTGGGGCTTACAGCGCTTCCCCTAGATACCGGTTAGAAAAGAGGGACGAGAAGTGAAAACATGGACGCATCTTTTTCTTTTCTTTTTTTTTTTTTGTAAAAAAGTAAAAGGCAGAGAGAAACAGCTTCCTAGTGATATTGTGTCTTCTAAACTAAATGATCTAAAGTAATGAGATGTGATAATAACAAAGCATATCCGGAACTCTTCTTTAATCTTCAGACTCTGAAGACCAAACGCTATATCCTTTCGTCTTCAATCTAATATATAAAGTAAAAAGTAAGGAATATGTTTGTATGTGAGTCCTTCATAGAAATCCAAAACCATCTGAATGAAACTTGCATTGGACGTTCCTAAGACAATAGCGGTGATCTTGTGATATGTAAAGTTGGCTTACAACACGAGAATTTACCAGATTTAGGTCAAACGGGCATCTTGACATAGATCTTAACAATTTAAAACAACATAGATGCCATTATATAAAAAATGGACGTGTGTGTGTGCTTGTTTAGTTTACTTTTTAGAGTATTTAATTAGTTATAGTAGATTTCAAATCAATACTATTAAATGAAATGTGTTATTAACTATTAGAATGGTATAAAACTATCTTAATTTTAATGTGTATTTGATCTTATATACTTATTACTATCTGTCACAGACAATAACATCACATTATCCATCACATCAATGTCGACTTACACGAACAAGGTCAATGTCGAGTTCAGGGTTCAAGGACATTCTAAGTTTGTTTTTTTCGGTGATACGCAAATGACTTTAAGGTAATTTCTTTTTCATAGTTCATAGATACTAGTTGTTTTACCAGCATTGGATGGACACCAAAGTCAGATGCCTTGCTTGTGTCATAATACTTTAACAGAAATTACTCGTTAGTTTTTGAACTCTCCTCTGACATCATTATTTGAATACTTAACTGTAGTGAACCTTCCCATAAACTATTATTCCGCTCCTCCTTCTAACCCCACAAAAAATTGACCTACGCTGATATTATTATAGCTTTTATAAAGCGCTACTTTCATGCTTATAGCATGCTCAGAGCGCTTTTGGTCCAATCTCATTTGTGGACCGGTGGGGGGGGGGGGGGTGAGGAGGTATCTAGGAGTTAGTTTTCCGTGCTGCCTTTAGGCGCTAAGTAAACACAACTCTGCCCGAGTCGGATGTCGAACCTCGAGCTAGGTAGCCAACCCAAGCCAAGTTCAAGCGCTCTTGGCCTCTCGACCACTAATTAAATTTTCTTATCTATGTGCACATTTTTCTCACTATAAGTAGGATATTATAAAGCTTGGAGAGCTATAACCAAATAAGCACAGAGCCATCGAAGTTTTTCTTGTAACTAAATTTACAGGAGTTATAAATATATTAATCGTTGTGTGGCTGAGCAGTAAAACGCTTGGTTCTGAACCGTGGTTCAGGGTTCGAATCCTGGTGAAGACTGAGATTTTTAATTTGCAGATCCTAGGGCGTCTCTGAGTCCACCCAACTCTAATGGGTACCTGACATTAATTTTTGAAAAGTAAAGGCGATTGGTCGTTGTGCTGGCCACATGACACCCTCGCAAACCATTGGCCACTGTAATGACACAAGATGCGCAGAAGTTGAGTTTAATCGGGTTTTTCCTTATGCAAATGATGTTAAATGGTGTAATGAAGAATGCGAATGTCGTGAAATGCTGGGTTCTCGCTTCCTGGGGCACTCTTAACACGTGACAATTATATACACTATAAACTGACTCAAGTCCGTTTCAGCAGACAAATATAGAGTTTATTTTACAACATAATAATACTGCACTCCTTGTTAGTGCTACGAGTCAAGAAATAATAAACAACCCTATCCACATAACAGCGGTATCAAATGTATCCAATATATGTTAGTTACAAATCAAGTCCGCATCTTAGCGGGTAACAATAAGAACAATTACTACTAGTGACACTGGAGCTCCAACTATAGATATCCATTGAAATACGAATAATACTTTAATATTCAATAAGCACATAATGAAATCAACTTTCAAATATAGTTAATCAACAATCACCAGTCCATCGGCTTTCATGCTGTATACATATATAAACACCAGTCTAGGAAGCAACGTCCAACCTTCCTGGACCGAGAGCAAGACCTCACTGACTTGACTGAACTCAAAGTCAACTTTATTCATTCTACTTCCTGTTTTCTACATCAGGAATTCCACGTGTCTTTTAAGCTCTTAACATGACATGAACTTTAAATCATGCAATGTCAATTAAGACTGTGACACCATAGTGACGTGACGACTAATTAAAAAGTAGGATTACGAACTAGAAGAGTAACGGAGAAGACGCCAGAGAGGACGACGCTAGGCTAGCGAGGACAGAGGACTGTGCCCCTTTGTATTGTTCATTAAATTGTTGAGGTTATCAGCCTTAGAGGACGACGCTAGGCTAGCGAGGACAGAGGACTGTGCCCCTTTGTATTGTTCATTAAATTGTTGAGTTTATCAGCCTTAGAGGACGACGCTAGGCTAGCGAGGACAGAGGACTGTGCCCCTTTGTATTGTTCATTAAATTGTTGAGGTTATCAGCCTGCGTTATCAAACAAGACAGACCATCAACACCACAGAAACATATGAGCTTTACATCATCTGCCTTATAGACCACAAGATCTGAAAGAGGAATTGTTTTTTTCCTTTTTCCCAAAGGCATAATTTCATGTAATTAATCCATAGTCTAAATAAAATTGAGCTCACCTACTGTCTTGTATATTAATTAAATAAGTTGCTTTGCTTGACATGAATGTATGTATTTGATTGTTCCAGTAATGTTGAAAACATATCAGTTTTACTAGAAGCACTGTATCAAACACTGCATATAAACCTACAGTCTAACCTCTATGGCACCTATTTGTATTCTGCTTATCCTGTTATGGTCACAATGGGGACAGTTGGGGTAAGTCACTCTATTACATCTTTTACGAAGTGTAACCTCACTATGAGACAAACAAGAAACGCTAAATTTTAAGTATAACATTGATATAACATTTTTACAAGCATACACTATTAATAGTCAAAGATGGGTAGGCTATACAAATATGAAAAAAAAAATACATAAATATATATATTTTTGGTTATTTTTTAAATTTAATTAATAACTAATAATTGTTACACTGAAATCAGGACAAGACAATGGACTCTAGCCTGGATGTCTCATTACCACTTGACTATATCGGCAAAGAATATTTTATCTTTACCACATCGAACGTGGAAATATTTAGCACTAAGAACAGAATCAAGTGTCAAGCTGTCTATGATTGGACTCTCATCAACATTGTAAGTAATTACTTTATTTACTTTCATATTTGAGTCAGGTATTAGGCCTACTATTCCCCTCTAACTATATAGGGTTACAGCTAGAAGGACCATTTAAATCAATACTTATGTAATCATAATATAATTAGACAAACTTACTCACTAAGTCATAGCTCTGCCAGCTTATAGCGTAGGGCGGCCTAGTGTTTCCACCATTATCGTCTTCATCTACTTCTACATCTCTAAGTCTTTAGCTTTTAAATCGCCAATGAAGGTACGGAGGAAAAAAAAAGGGGGGGGGGGTGGAGCGCAGTTGCCAACTGGTAAAGCGCATGGCTCCCAAGCCTTGAGGTCTCAGGTTCGAATCCTGGTGAAGACTCTCTAATGACATTAGTTCGTGGAAAGTAAAGGTTGGGCCACAGAAACAGATGACTTTCTGCCCTAGGTCTGAAAAGGTACTTTTTAAAAATGTATTTGACTAATGTAGGTACGTCGTAGTGCTGGAAGAAGACGGCCTATTCACATTTTACTCGTTTCGGCTTCCATATTTTGGGAATATGTTTCCTCTTGTCTTAAGACATGTACAGCTATACGAGTGCAGCGCTCGGTCATAACTTCTCTAATAGGCACAAGGGCCCGTTCGGCAGATGAATTTTCTGTTGGTGACACGATCTGGCTATGTGACTCTTAGTATCCATCTCAGTCACCGCTGTTTGACAACATTTAGTCTCTTTTCAACTTTACAGATTAAATAATTCATAGACTATCAAATAAACAGATTTCAGTGTCTCTAGGACCCAATTAACTGACGACGGATATGATCTAATTTAGCACTACCTCGGTTTACCGATAATTACGTGTATACAAGACATGGTGGAGATGCTTGACTGAAATGAACTTTAAAACGGATTCATAAAAACAGATCAAAAATTGGCAACTATGCAAAAAAAAATTGAAATTTCCTGTTTTAATCTAAACTCTTTTAGGTATTGTAATATATTTATAAAAATTCTTGTTTCTTATATTGAGGGTTTCTTTCATGAGTTATAAATGATTTTCATAGTATTGAATAAATGTTTAATTATATTTTACAGTTAAAAGAAATGTTTTACTCTAGACAGCTCCCAATACTTCCTTTCTGCTGGAGTCTGTAGGCGACACGTATGAAACGAATGAAACCAACGACCAATTTTACTACATCAATGGAAACACAAGTTTCTACGTCTATGTCATCATTTCAAGGCATTCAGGTTGGTCTTTAAATGATTTAGGGTATTTTTTAAACATAACGATAAAATTATTCAGGTCACTGAAGGATGTAATAAAACGGGACCTCAAAACAGTGAACATTGATACTGACCATTGGGAAGACATAGCTCTAGACCGCACTAGATAAAGAGAGACAGTGACCAAGAAAGCTATTGACAGTGAAAAACACGGGCCTGGAAGAAAAACGTGCTATACGAAAAATGAAAGACTTCTCTATCACCAAAGCGAAAGCCACCTTAACCTACAATATATGTGGACGGGAATGTCTCTCCAAAATAGGGTTCCACAGTCGCATGAACAAATTGTTCGAGATGAACCATAGTCGTTCTACGACCGAAGAAGTCCTGATATATAGGTTACTAAAGGATCTTCATTCATACATAATATCCATGTTCGTTTCATAACTTTTGGCCTTAAAGACAACAGAAGCGTAATGAATAAAATGTGCGCCCTGGGCAAGCTATGTTATTGGTGCCCTCAAAACCATTTTTCATGAACATTACATAAAAATATAGGCTTATAAATAACAAATGGCGATGCACTGAGGCGACATGCAATTTATGCTTTCATTTCCTTACGGACAATAAAGATTATTATAATGCACCAAGATGTCTGTGTGTAGTCGCTGAATGAACTCTTTATGTTGTCTGTTGTATTTATGTGTATTTTACTGTTGTGTTGTCTTTTTATGAGAAAAGAGTCCTTGTAATCACAACAAATTGCCTTAAGGATCAATACAGCAGTCTTAATCTTAGTCTTCTTCTTCTTCTTATTATTATTACTATTAAATATGTAATAATAATATAATGCAAATAACCGTAGAATGCATTAGCTGACTAAATTATGTACAATAATTTTTTATGTTATGGCGCCTCTCTGCGTGTGGCGTGCCCGAGGCATCGTGCCCCCTTGCACTCCTCACTCCGCCTCTGCCTGAACATATTTTAGTAGACTGAATAAATAAGACGCTATGGTAAGGCTTAAGCAAAATTTTGTATTGTGATGTATAACAATTAGAACATAATATTTTGTTAACATCGTTGTAGTTACTAGTTATTACAAATAATGTGTTACAGTTATGTCAGAAGTATGTGTTTAATGTAATTAATTAGTGTAATCATTGTTAACAATATTTTCTTGTATCAAGTAGACAGTCACCAAGAGTTATGTGTGACGACATTGCTTCCATCCAGTGTCTGGAGAGATGAGTATAGTTTTGCCAGGGTCTCTAATGTCTACACAGTCTACATGTACATCATTGCTGAGATCCGATTCTCCTCGGACATCCTGACCAATGACACATCAGTACAGTGGACATGTCAACATATTAATGGTTTATTAATTTAAATTTATTCAATGTTGTTGTTAATGAGATAAATGCAATATGTAGAACGAACTGACAATTAGACCCCCCCCCCCTTATTCTTTTATTCTCTGAACATCCCCGATTATCATAAATTGATCTAAAGAATTTCTAACCCAAACTAAATGAAGTCTCTTACCCTCTTACCAATAGAGTTAATTATCAATGAGTTTACAAGTTTCACACCATCAATGTAGCCATTAGAAACACATTTATTTCATCCTTCACTTGTCATGGACATCTCTAGTATGAGACATGCGATTCCCCCAGCTCTGCATCCAACAAATAGGGCTGCCTTGAATTTATTTATAAGTATTTAATTATATCAAAAATGTAACATTGGTTACCTAGTCATGTGATATTGTGTGATATTAGCTCTGGATAATGGTCACAATGGTTTTGAACCTGCTCCCCTGCCGGCCATGATCCCTTTCCAGCTGTGATCCAGTGCCCGCCGTGATCCCTTGCCAGTCGAGATTCACTGCCCGCCGTGATCCCCTGCACTCTCTGAGGAGGCTTACGTAGAACGTAATAATCTTTATTTGTGAAGGATCATACACATACACACACACTCACATCAGTATTAATAGATACATTTGAGGTAAATACCCTTAGTCAACTTCCTCTTCTATGACGTGTCGACAAAAGCCTTACGTAGATTACCTGGTCAAAAGCTGCTTCCATTACTGTTGTCCTGCAGTAGTATTACTTTGACTTAACAATTTTCCAATAGGAACTTCCAAAATTTGTATGTGACCAACAAACACATTTCAACTACAAATATTGCACTAATCATACGTTTAAATTCATTGCTACGACAGAGTGACACTTGCAATAAAACCTTAGGCCTATACAAAAGTGGTACCAAACCTTTTACATGTCTGACTCTCAGGTCGCATCACCACAAACATATTGTCGGGCTTTTTGAATCAAGCCTCTGAGGATTCATTAGGCACTGTGGAAAGAAGGGTCGAATAGCGATGCGTCACTCTCTGGATATGGCCCACCAGTCGTATGTTGGTCGACACTGCTATAGAGCTATTCAGAAATTGTTTTTTTATTCAAAGGATTTCTTTTGAAACATGACAAGCTGCAGCCACATTGTTTTTGTGTTTACAGTTCTTCACGTCATTGATGATCTCAGTTATCTGCCCCTAGACATCAAACAGTCTAAAAGGGGAACTTGACCTATATTAATTGTGTCTTATTTCAGAAAGTGTATACTTGGGATGTACTACAAAACTTCCTACCTCTGTTACTTATCTCCAGATACAAGTTACCAACAAAACAAAGTTTGGAGCTTATCTTTTAGCTCATGATAACAAGGCAATATTTTGTCATACGTTGGGTATTTCAGACATTGTATCTCCAAATATTGAGCATGTGAGTAATTGTCATGTGAATAGCATTGTCATGTGAGTAAAATTGTCACATTGTCATGAGAGTAACATTGAGACACGAGAGTCATGTAACATTGTCATGTGAATAACATAGCCATGTGAGTAACATTATCGACTTCTCTGGTTTGATCTAATTAGTCTCTAGCTGAGTGGAATCTATTCTAAAAAAACACTTCATTAAATGATTTTCGACCTCATCAAGGTAAGTATCCCCTTATTGTCTCTAGTCCAGAGTTAATGCTAAACCTCACTGCTTACTATATTGAGTAAGTATGGGAATCTTAGTTCGCCACAATGATAACATATACAAAACTGAAAGGACATTATAAGGGAAAACATAACAAATTAAAATATAACCAAAAGAATGAAATAAAACAGAAACAATCAACCACAAAAATAAAATAACTAACAAAACAATAGCAAGAAAAATACTTGTATTAAAGCAATAAAAAAACAACAGTAGTAATCATCAACAAAAGTTTAAAAGAGTTTGACCAGAAAGCGAAAATACCAAACAATTTTATAAAAATTAAATACATAACAAGAGACAAAAAATTAGGAAAGTGCAGTTACTAATAAGTAGATAGAGTGCGAGATACTGAAATAACTACAAAATAACTTTCGAGTAACTATCGAGCAGACATTTCATTGAAACAGTTTAGCCAAGTTTATCTTCCTTCAACGTTCGACGTATTGGGAGGCAACCTCTCTCTCTCTCTCTCTCTCTCTCTCTCTCTCTCTCTCGGTCATTGGAGACGTACACTGCCTCTTTCCAGCTGGTGCCCACATAGTTTATATGATATGATTATATAAGAAAGGAGAATGTTATTTCTTAAAAAAAAAAAAACAACCGCTGGTCATAATATAATATGCCAATCGAAATACAACAAATACAACAGAAATGTATTTTTTATTTGTCTAATTTTGTTCCTTTTTTTAACAAAGCTTATATCAACTCACTCTGTCTGGTAAAAATAAATGTACATGTAATTTCTTCCACACCCAATCTCGGATCAAGTTGAAATTTTGCATCAATTTTCCTTGTACCTGACAAAACAAGAATCGATACAACATAACGAATAGGTTAATTAGATAAAGGTAATTAATTATGCTTGGTATCGAACAAGGGAACCAAATTGTACTTGACAGATGTGGTGGCATAAGTTTAATTAGCTCCATTGAGAACGAAGTTCGAATTTTTATAATATAAGATAAATTAATATATTACTATATCTCTGCCTTCAGAGACAAACAGCAGCCATATTATTACTATATCTCTGCCTTCAGAGACAAACAGCAGCCATATTATTACTATATCTCTGCCTTCAGAGACAAACAGCAGCCATATTATTACTATATCTCTGCCTTCAGAGACAAACAGCAGCCATATTATTACTATAGATACAACAACACGATCAAAGCAGCCTGAATATGTAGTACGTCAATATGGACATAGCAACTGAATCTGAAATAGAACAATAAAGACATACTCTTATAGCGTGTAGCACTACAATATGGTCATAACTATACCTTAATTAAACTATTGGAAAGATTAATAATTATGGTTTAAACTGTAAACTGTCTGAATATAAAACAAATTGAAAAAGTTCATCTGGCTGTAATACAAAAGTTATGACAAACTATCAGTATTTGAATTAATCCAATTTCAATCTTTACAATAATTTCACAGTTTCAACATGACAAGTACTTGCGAAGAATTCGAAGTCACCACGAAAAGTCATGCGGCGAGGAACAGTCAACAACCGAGTCAACTAGCCAAGTGTCCATTGAGTTCTCCAGCCAAGTCACCAGTGAGCATTCCCCAAGCCTGTTAGGCACCACCATAGATTCCACGTATGCTCCAAGTGACATGTCTGCTACTACTGACGTCCCGACTACTACAGACGTATGGACTACTCATTCCACTGGTATCGTGACCCAGATGATACAAGAAGATACTAAGCACGTAGAATTGTTTCCAGCTGTGGACTACCACAAGCTCTCCTCTTATCAAAGAAATCTCATCTCTGCTCCCGATCAAAGGACGTCTGCCGTTGTGATAGGAATGGCAGGTGTGATTTTTTTGTCAGCGGTCATGATCTTAATAATACTACCAGATCTAGTGAATATCATACGATTCAGCGTAAGGCTTAAGAAAACTAGACTTAAATGAATAAATAAATAAATAGAGACGAAAGACTTGTCCTGTTTACCTTTGATTTTCTGTTTTTTCAAGCCTTACGATTTCACCAAGGAACTAACACACAAAGTGCATTGCATCATAGAATATACTGCAACAAATATCAATTAAAATTAAACGTATGTAAATATTCATTAGCTGTTAACTATAGACAGTAAATTATCAATAAAACGAACTTTATCAGCTACTTTGTTATACTCATGTATTTGTTGTAGTTATTTTTTTAAGTATTTGTTTTGAATAATTAATGTTTTTTGGCGATGTGTGGGGTGAGCGCTATGTGAAATTGCTACTAAAATTAACGGGCTCAAAATATGAGTGCGTTTATGTGTCGGGGGGAAATTATGAAGCGGGTCTTCCCAAATCAAGTTAAAAGTCTATGTCGGAGAAACTACGTATAGAGGGTTAAAAAAAAATTAAAAAAGAGAGAGACAGAGAGACGTAAAATTTCATTGTAACACTAACAGTAGCAGATACAATAATTCGGAAATGTGTGTTATTGTTGCTCGTAAAAAAATGGTGTCCAGTTTATTACAATTCCACAATTAACAATTAAAAAAAAACGACATGGAAACAAATGAATTGGAGAAACAAGTGTTTACTGTTATAAATAGGTATCTACAGAGAGAGAGAGATTGATAGATAGACAAATAGATAGATCATAGATAGATAGATAGATAGATAGAACATAGATAGATAGAACATAGATAGATAAAACATAGATAGACAGATAGATAGATAGAACATAGATAGATAGAACATAGATAGATAAAACATAGATAGATAAAACATAGATAGATAAAACATAGATAGATAGACAGATAGATAGATAGCACAAAGATAGATAGATAGATAAATAGATAGAACATAGATAGATAGATAGATAGAACATAGATAGACAGATAGATATAACATAGATAGAATGATAGGTAGATAGATAGATATGGCAAAATTTTACAATGATATTGAATTAAAATTAGATTAAGACTTAACATAACCTGAACAGGTTTCTTTTGTTATACTGTAAGACAGAAGTGGTATAACGTTGTGATTTGACATTTAAACTTTAACTTTAATATAATTATATTTTCGATGCGTCTGCTTTTGGCAAGATATATACTTTTTTCAACTTAGTAGTCATCCCCAAAATGGTTTCACTCGGCGTGACCGCACCCTTCGCACCACACTAGTGACGCTACTGCTCCCAGATACGTACCTCTCCCAACCAATGTCGATTTATATATTGGAGTAGACGGGCTTAGAAATATATAAAAAATTAGCCCGCGCAAATAACCGGTTTCCCATGCGAACATCATAGTGCACGACACCCACTAGTAGGTAATCGCTCTATCTACTTTATAGGTCTAGACTATAGCTCTAGAATATAGAATATATATAAAATCTAAAGCTAGAATAGATATAGAATATATCTAGAATATAGAGCTAGACTATCTTCTTCTTATCATATATAATACAGACGTTACTTCAAAAAAGAAGATGATTACGTCCTACGCGTCATGCATTTAGTCATGCATATTAACCAATGACTTAAATTCTGCCAAGTCACTGGTTTTCCTGGCTAGCTCAGGCAACCCATTCCATGCTCTAATAGCACTAGGGAAGAAGGAGTATTTGTACAAATTTGTCCTAGCATATGGGACGAGGAGTGTGCCTTTATCTTTGTGTCTTTCAGAGTATTTTATTAAATTTTGTTTTTGTATTTGAAGATTGAAAAATGTTGCCCACCCCTAATCAAGGTGATCAGAGAAACAAGATGTACAAATATACACAAGGCTGCGACAATGATCAATTGAAGCAATATAAAGACACTAATATTAACACATGGTAGATATAACATAATGCAATTACATATGTACACACGAAATAATTATGTTTTCTACTTACGCAGGTTACAAATACACAGAATGCACACATTAAACATCAATGCAATAAGTTAAAACTAATTACGATGGACCTGTTAATAAGTCCGGCTTACCAGTAAGAAATCAATATACAACAAAAACTAATTGCGATGGAACTGTGATTAAGTTCGGCCTAGGTTCTCCCCCATGTGGATAGGTTTGACTTGAAAGGAGTCACACCTAGAAATGTCATGAGGCGTGTTGACCCAGATAATCTCTTTGATCAAAGAGACACGTGGGGTAGGGGTGGTGAAATGTTTACCACAGTGAATGAAGTTGGTCCGGAAGTGCGGGGTGGGTAGGTTTGCTGGGCTGTTAAGATGGTGTCGACTATGAACGTCAGACGCCTGGCGCCAATGACCAGCCCCGTAATAGGACTATTTATCTTTCCCGCGTCAAGGGGAGATAAGCGAAGGGTTGTATCAACGTTGTCGCTGATGTGGTGGACTCAGTCAAGCGAGAAGAGCAAAAAGTGGGATTTGGTGGTGAAATCGGGGCCTAGTGAGTGAAAATAATTGGGATGGAATACAATAAATAATCATCAATGTGTGAAGAGCGGGGTGGGTGTAAGATGTGAGATTGTGTGTGTGTTTGTTTATTTGAATAGTTAAGTGGGTGAACTGTTTTGGCACGGGGTTTTCAAGGGGGGACAATAAGGTTTCCTGTGGTCAGTCTAGGCAGTTGGAGAGCTGACCTGGTCTGAGTAGGGTGCTTGTGATTGTTTATCAGTTAGTATGCCTAGCGTAAGGAGACGTTATATTATTATTCTTGCTATGTGTGTGTACTGAATATTTGGGGTAACGCTATGTTGTTTCATGATACCCTTATGTAAGCTATTACTGCAATAATCTAGACGCCCGGGAGCATTTAATTTGGGCACAGTTAGTCCTGATGATGATGTATTCCATAGTATATGTGTACCCATCTTTTGCTGTATATAAATACTAATTTCTACTCATTCGTTGAGTGTACTTTTATAATATTTGTATTCTTGTAAGGATCTACAGTTGGGGCATTTACGCCCTTCATAGAATCATACCTTTAGTACATCGAGCCCTTTGTCTATAGTAAGGACTAACCCAAAGTTCTTTACACAATGCTGTGATAAAATTGAGTGACATTGTTTGTAAGCTTTTGGGCTGTGACAGTTGGTGTGTTTGTCGACTGCAAATACTCGAAAGCACTAACTAGTATTAAGTTTATCTTCCAACGTCACGCCTTAATTAAGATGCCTTCCTTGAAATGTTCCTCAACATGGTCACTTTAGTTTCTTGATTATGTCAATAAGACTGCTGATGTGCTATGCTAAGCTGGAAAGAATGCAAACATTGGGAAACTGGTTCAAGAACGGATAAATAATTGGCGTCAAAAAGAAGAGAAATTAAAAATGTACACGAGGAGTAGGCATTGACTACAAATGTGCAGTTTGACTGATTTCACCAACAGCCGTTGAGACTGAAAGCGCGAATGGATTTCTCTCACACAAAAGAGGTAATTTCGTACCAACGATCTCGCTTTGGATTGTTACGAAGAAATAAATAATCTTCTTCATGACCTGAATAGTATCAAATATATTGGAAACATTCATTCAGGTTAAGCTCAGAGAAGCGGTAGAGACAAAAGCTGCTGTTGGATGTTTTTCACGAAACCTTGCCTGAGTTCTGAACACAAACTTCAAATTTTATCACATCGAAAGACAGCTGGCCCTGATTTCTCCTCCAAGCAAAAAAACAAACAAAAAAAAACTGAAATTTTATCACATTTTGGACGTTAGTTTACGAGTTTGATTATGTGTAAAAAAAAACAAAACTTAACCATACCCCTAGCTATAGGTTAATAGCCACGCTGCCTTGTGTGTGTCCATGTAGGGTCTAAGGCTAAGGGAGTAAACCCTAACAGAAAAAAAAATCCGGCTTCGGCAAACTCCTGCAGCCACGTGATCCCAAACTACGATGGTTTTCCATTCCTTTGGACCTGGTCAGTAGGGACGAGAGACAAGTGTTGACGTGTGGGCAGCCCAGCTCTCGCAAATTTACAGCCCAGGCTTTCCCACAAAAATGGAAAGATTACTCCATCTCAAGTTGAAAAAGGAAAATATTGTCACTGAAGGCGTAAAATGCCACAGACATAATCGGCTATCAACTCCTGATTAGCTTATATAGCTATCCTTGTAAATGAAATATATGTATATGTATGTATGTGTGTGTGTGTATAAACTTTATTACATTCTGACCCTTCATTCTTTAGGAAGACGCTTATTGTGCCCTAGATTAGGTTCTTCCTGTAGCTAGTGGGAAAATTGTTCAATCCCCGCTATTGCCTGGAAGATGGTCTGGGAGAGCGTTACGAGCTCCCCCAGCACGGGGCGGAGCCCCGCAGCCAAGCACTATTTCTGATATTGAAAGCCAACAAAATACATATTCTGAGGTACAGTGCATTTTCCTGCTATTAAAAAGTTTTATTTCAAAAACCTAATGTGCTATTCTTACTGACTAAGACCCTCCCTCCTTCGGCGCATTCGCCGTCAAGCAGTTTCCACAAAAATCTGTCACTGGTAATGTCTGAGGCCTCTCATGCTCTGAGAACCTCCATGAATGTGTGGTGCCAAATAGTACTAGAATGTCATAGCAACTCTGTCACAATCTTACCAAAGGGTCGACTCCCAGCTCGGCTTAGGATTTCCTTGATTTACACCCGATCTCTATAACTGACTCCTAAAATCTGTATTAGCCATCTTTGTTGAGACACATTTAGTGTTTTTCAATTTCGGCAGATGACTATTCGCTGCACTTTATTAAATGAACCCCGCCACTGGTAGACATGTGTAACCTCTCTTGAATATGCTCTTAGAATTAAGTGACTGTAGTTTTTGCTTTAGATTTTATATAGAAAAGTGAAGTTTTATGGTCAAATCATCTGTTGGGGGTTTTATACTAAAAAATCTCTGGAGTAATGTTGTTTTTTTTTTAAATTCAAAACCCCATTTAGCTACGGTCATAGAATTGAGTAACTGTAGTTTGCTTTAGAATAATATGAATAATTTTCCACCTCAAAACACTCTGTAGGGGGATTTTCAACTCGAAACCATCTGGAGGGGTTTTAAACTTTTTAAAAAGCCATCTGTAGGAGAGGGATTTAAACTCAAAATCCTCAATTGTCTTGGCTACGCTCAAATAATTTTAGTGTAAATTTGCATTTTTTAATATTGAAAAGGTATTGTTTAGCTTCAAACCACTCTGTAGGGGGTTTAAAATCAAAACTCCTTTTGGCAACGCTCATAGCATTTTGAGTGCGTAATTTGCTTTTTTCTTACATTGAAGATGTATTTTTTAGATTCAAACCCCGCTTGCGGAGGGTTTAAATCCAAAACCCCTTTGGCTACGCTCAAAGATTTCTGAGTTTGTAATTTTCTTTTTTTTATATTAAAGAAGTATTTTTAACCTTCAAACCCCTCTGAAGGGGGGTTTAAACTCAAAACTGAGTCAAAACCCATTTAGCTACGAGTGCGAAATATGCGTTTTTTTATACCGGGTATTGAAGAGGTAATTTTTAGCTTTAAACCCTACTGAAGAGGGGGTGGGATTTAACTCAAAACCCCTTTGGCTACGCTCATAGAATTTTGAGTGTGTAATTTCCTTTTTTTATATTGAAGAGGGGGTTTATCGTAAAATTTTTTTTTGGGGGGGGGTTAAACTCAACCCCCCTGGTAGGGGGTTTTAAACTCGAACCCCCCTGTAGGTTTTTTTAAAACTCGAAACCCCCGTGGTAGGGGTTTTAAACTCAAAAACCCCTGGTAGGGGGTATTAAACTCAAAGCCGCCTTTGCTGTGTTGGGGCAAGTGATAGTTTAGTATTAAAATCACACCTAAAATAAACAAAATCAAAGCAAAAAATCAGTCACTATATTCCGATCCCCCCCCCTCCCAAAGAAAGATAGATAGATAGAAAGATACAGATATATATATAGTTCGTCCACCGTGTTTCAATGATAACCACGTTTGTCATCTACCGTCATTTGTTAGAAAATATATACTGCAACATGGTATATTTAAAGTCTTGCTCCAAATACACTTTTGATATATGCGGTTTACAGAATATGGGTGTATAAATAATATATAGTTTTTTTTTTAAACTAACAATAATATTTGTGCACAGTAGATTCAATTTAAAAGTCAAAATGTGCTAAAGGGAAAAACATTAACTTTAGTACAAAAATTTCAAAATGTCTATATTAACACATGTCATAAGTCACAATACTGTCATTTCACAATTGTATATTGTGTTTATTGATTTTAGAATTAACAATTTGTCAGAAAAAAAATATTTTTACATTCATCACACAACATTTTCAATTAGCGAAAATCTTTTTGTATAAACGATATAATATATTTGAGCATGACCATTAAAAATAATTAAAATTTAATCACAAGATAAAAACTCCAACCTAGAAAAAAAATTATCTGATAATTAATATAGAATGTCAGTATTCCGAACAGTGCAACAACTATACATTGTAAAGCTCTAGTTTCAAATTTTAGACAGGTCTGTGCTGTGAACAAAATGTTTGTTTAAATCAATGACAATATAAAGCTTCAAATGACATGACGTTCAGTTATGCATTTATAAAAGATGGGTTTGATATTCATACAAAGAAACATAATAGCCGGCCTATATTTATAAAAAAGAGAGAAACAATGTCTATATTGTGGCAGTATTGTTCAAGAGTTTAAGTTTTAGTTATTTTCAGTGCAGCGAACAAACTTGGGGATTTTTCTATTGATCTATCACAAAAACTAAATCGATATAAGTTTGATTGAAATATAACCAACATAAATTAAATCGAGGAAATACATTAAAGAAAAACTCGCAGATTAAAAAAAGTTCTGTAATAATTTAAAAAATTTCTATTAAGAAAAGGTTTACACCATAGTCTTATATATACTATATCTAGACTGGACATGGAGATTTTTATCACTACAAAAAATGTGAAAATGTTTTAGAAAGTTGGATCAAGGCGTTGTTTTGTCAAGTAGTTAAAAGTAGTAAAGTTGTTTTTTTTCAACCCTAACCTATGTAACATAATTTAATTTTTAGATCTAGATCTTGTAATTGAACATTAAAAATAAGAGTACACTCGTCCCATAATTATTATTTTGCAATTTTTAGATACATAATCTAGAAAGATCTAGGTAATCAATGTATTTAAATGTACATAAGATGATTTAAATGACATGAGTTATTTCAATCTAGGATCTTTTGAAATATTATCTCAGTGGAAACAAACAGGAAATGGCTTTGTTTCATATATTTGCGTGAATATCCGAGAACTTATTTTTTATTATTTCTAAACTTAGTAAACTAAAGATCATTACTTTTCTAAGACAGAAAAGATTGATTGGGGCGACTCCCCTTAGAGCCTGAAAATAGAGTTTACGCACATAAAAATCTATATATGTATAGGTCTGTGAAGCGATCTATCGCGGATAAGAATTTATTTCCGGTTTCCAGTCTAGATATAATATATATATGTCTATGATTTACATATTTAACTCAATTAACAAAATGGTTCGCATTTAAAAGATATAAATGACTTCGCAAAAAATGCAAAATATTCTGAAATCGGATTTTCAAAATCTTTTCTAGTTTTTGTGATCTAAAGGTTTCAGACGGACGGACAGAAGAATGACAGACAAACCACACTAAACTAATTTTGCTTTTTTCCATTTCGTTGGCCGCTTAAAGCAGTTCGCCATCTGCGGTTAAAGAGTGTAGACCGTCACTCGTATTATTTCATGATCTTTGATCAGACTAGGTCTAACTATTGACCGCGAGTGTCCAAGAGGAACCTTCAAGAATCAACGCCAATCCTTCCTTGAACTTTCAAGGTTCTTTTTTGTTCTAACACTCTGAAAGGGGAGGTTACTCTCAGGGTTATGATACTCTGGGCTGCCGGTCCTTGCTCTCTGAACCCGGTGGACCGTAGCGGTTTACGTTCCAACGCACAACCTTGGGGCATCATTACAATTCCTCCCTACAAGACCTGGAGTGTTACAATTCCAGCAACGAAGAGTCTTTCTATTGCGTCTTGGGGTCTGATAAGATTGCCGTTCATCATTAGCCTTCTCCGCCATTCTTCGAATCAGCTGTGGAAGACACATTTAACCTTAGACTATAGTATATAGCTGAAACTCCTACCGCCTCGTAAGACATGGCATAGATGAGGGCTTTGTTAATTTTTCGTTTTCGGATGGCCTTCTAAAGTTCAGAATCTCGCACTCCATCTATGAAAGCATCTGTGACCAGAACATCAAAAAATTCATGTGTTGCCAATGGGTAAGCAAGATGTTCTATGTCTGCAGCTGCTTCCTGTAATGTCTCTCCGCTCTTCTATTGTCTATTCTTTAATTGTAACATAAACACTTCCTGCCGGTGTTCATTGTTGTATCGTAGTTCCATTGTTTTAACCATGACATCGTAGTCCATCTGATCTCTCATTGTCTGTAACAATTGGGCTGCTTTGCTTCTGAGTGCTTTCTCTGCCTTTAGTTTCCCAGCTGTTGATTTCGGCCCCCTCATCTAAATGTAATCTATAAACCGACCAAGACACAAAGCCGTCAAACACCTTTGGCTTCATCTTCCCCGTCACTTCAGTTACTGTGGTCCGCGAAGCTTGTTTCCTGTCCAGCTCAGCCTTCATTTCACTACGTAATAGTAGAATGTTAGAATTGACGTCCTCTTCCATCTGGGACTTTTATTTAGTTAGCTACTCCTTACTTGTTGTTTGAAATTGTTTATGTCCATGTTTAGTTCGAACACAATTATTATCAAGACCAGTTCATTTCCTAATTCGTTTTTAAGTTCCTCCTTTATTGATTTCAGGTCTTCCTTCATCAAGTCCTGCATGGTCAGTTAGCCAAATGAACTTTCATGTCTTCCTTCATCGAGTCCTGCATGGTCAGTTAGCCAAATGAACTTTCATGTCTTCCTTCATCGAGTCCTGCATGGTCAGTTAGCCAAATGAACTTTCATGTCTTCCTTCATCGAGTCCTGCATGGTCAGTTAGCCAAATGAACTTTCATGTCTTCCTTCATCGAGTCCTGCATGGTCAGTTAGTCACATTAACTTTCATGTCTTTCTTCATCGAGTCCTGCATGGTCAGTTAGCCAAATGAACTTTCATGTCTTCCTTCATCGAGTCCTGCATGGTCAGTTAGTCACATTAACTTTCATGTCTTCCTTCATCGAGTCCTGCATGGTCAGTTAGTCACATTAACGAGATGAAAATGACAAAAAAATGACAGTTTTATAACGTAACTTAATCAACAATAATCAAAGGGAGTCAACTATGTAGGGCATCATAGAAAAGTTAATTCCTTTTTCTGTAAGGTCATGCTATACAAAAAAACAACATCAAATGAAAATAAATAATTTTATTTCGAATTGTCTTCTCGCCTACGTAAATGGTGTTTTTTTCTTTTTACCTAAAAATAATGCCATGACGTAGTCTACTCGGATGTTTCCAAATTAGAATTGATACTGTTGGTTCACGTGGACAACTTCCGTAATTCCATTGGCTGTCGCTATAGGTGAACCAAATCGAGACCGACGCCATTTCAACTGATTGTCTACGACAAAGCTACGACATTTTTATCATCGCGTGTCTAAACATTGTTTTTCTAGCAATTTATTGTTGCAAAGCCTTCACGAAAACATGATAAAAGATTAGCAATATTAGCAAAGGCTAACATATCTCGCTGGCAAACAATACAAAATGTTACAGATGCTAGATCTAGTACTATTAGTAGCAGTTCTATATAGTAAATCTACTTAGTCTACATCTAACGATTCAACGATGTCGTCGACAGATTCTGTGCTACACGTGGCTACACGTGGACGTCTAGAAACGGCACGCAATTTTCACCGTTTGGAAACAAAAAAGAAACTATCTCGATCTGGACACACAAAATCTTGAAGAAAAGCATGGATCTCAATAAAAAAAGAACGATAATTGACTTTGACTTATTGTGTTTGTTTATTTCTTATTTTAAATGCAACGAATGCTGTTCTAACATTACTGCAAGAATAAATGCAACTAAACGCAACGGGTTTGCTAAAACCATTGATGCTGTTTGTCAGGTTTGTAAAAAGGTTGTAAAATCTCTAAACGCATCTAGAAGAGATACTGCTTCAAAATCAAAGGTAAAGTCCTTTATAATCAATCAAGATGTTGTAAAAGCTGCTATGTCGTTTGATATCGGCCCTGTTGTTATGCCTAGCGTAAGCCACACAAATACAAAAAAATAGCTTAAATCAGGTATAAAGCTTCTATAAAATCAAAGACTGCGCTTTTCAACAATGCAGTGCCATAGATATTGAGTGAAATATCACATAGTTTGTCTATACTGCCATGAATGTGCTACAACAGGCAAAATCATGAAACGAAAAGGACCAACATTTTATCAGACTTGGCTGGAAAAGCAAAAAACAAGAAGATTGCAGCATTCATTTTGCAGGTATGTATCATGTTTATCAAAGATATATTAGTTTAACTATATTTTAAAGGTTGTTATTTCTTTGAGTTTTTAAAAATATTTTTGTTCTACTTTTGCTAGGCCCTAGTGGTATGATGGAACCTGAAGCAGCTAAAGTAATATGGAGATCAACTTTAAGCCTCCATAACACTAGATACATTAAAATGGTAGGAGACGGTGACTCCAAGACATTTCAGCTGCTGAATTCTTTGAAACCATATGGACAAGATGTGCTCATCGAATAAAGTGTGAACTATGTGTCCAAACGGTTGTGTACAGCTCTGACAAATGTTGTAAAAGACTGTTCTACATTAGGTTGGTTTATTGATATTATATTACTACAATTTAAAAAATCTGAGAAAATATTAATTATATTCTTATTTTCAAGCCATTAACATCTTTTGTTTTTCATTTCTTTTTACTTTTTAGGTAATCCCGTTGGAGGGAGAAAAAATGGAAGTCTCCTCACCCTTAAAACTGCAGAAGAAATGTAAAAGCAGCTTGGGTATCTTTTTACCAAAACTATTCGACTGACATCAATTTACAACACCAATACTGTCCACCAGGTAAAGATTTTTGGTGTTTTTATAACAGAGATATGTCCAAGAAAAAATATCCTGGCGGCCATAATGACAGAGTTCACGATTTTTAGATGATAAGGAATCGATACAAATGTTTGGCCCATCTATAAACGCCTTACAGTTTTAAATCTGCTCAGAAGGTGTGAGCAACATGCTACACAAAACAGTAATGAGATCCTTCACAATGCAGTTTGGTCAAGGTGATAACAAAATACCAATGTCAAAGCAAAGAAAAGGTAGACCTTTCAGCTCTCTTTGCAATTTCAGAGTTTAACTTTAGTCCGCTATTATTCTTTGGCAACTTTAGAAAAAATGCTTCAAGGCTTTGTGAAGCTTGAAAAAGAAAAAGACTTGCAATAAGCAGAGCTTTATTCTAAAAAAAAATGAGACAACAGCTACGAAACGTTGCAATTGAAAAGGCCAAAAATGAATACATAAAAGTCCATGGGGACCTGAGCTATGGGGCGGGACAATTTTAATTTTCTAACCTTACTTACATTTTTACTACGTTTTATCCATAATATAAAAGCTTTCATGTTTATGTATCATAATGTCTTTGTGTATTATATTTGTACATCTCACTTCATTAGTTACACAAGTACAATGTCAATGTTATGAACATATTTTTAGCTTTTATCATATTCAAATAAAGTTTCAAAGTTATAACCTTACTAATGTCAATGCTAACCTATAATAAAAGTACTTTTTACGTGCACTATGATTAGTTTTTGGAAAATCTCTAAAAAAAATTTTTCGATCAATTTCTCAAAATCAAGTGTTTTTTTCATCAGCATATTTTTGCTATAAATATTTTGGTTATAATTCTACTGAAATGATTTCTTTACTGCATATTCAATAAATTAATGCCATACATATATATGATTACTTTTCTGAAATCATATTGTTTTCTATATGGAAAACACTAACCATAGATAAACACCAAAACCTTAAGGACATAAATGAGCTTTTCATAGAAACTTTACACAACCTAAGTTTAGATCAAATCATTAAAAAGCCAACTAGATTAAACAACACATTAGATCTCTTCTTAACCAACAGACCTGGATTAGTAGTTGATTATGATATTATCCCTGGTCTATCAGACCATGAGATCATAAAAATACAGTCAGATAAAAGCAGTAGCCAATTCAAAACCCAAAAGTAAAATCTTACTCTGGAATAAATGTAACCTAACACAACTACACCAAGCTGCATTAAACTTTCAACAAACATTCTTATTAGAAAAAGACACTAACTAACCAGTCGATGACCTCTGGAATTTCATTAAAAACCATCTTAAAAGCATTATAGAAAATCATATACCAACTAAATACATATTAAACAAAATAAATAAATGCTGGTTTAATAATAGACTACAGAAGCTTTGTAAACAGAAGGAAAACCTATATAGAAAATTTAAAGAAACTAAGGCAGAAAGAGTTTACAAAAAGTATATAAAAATTAAACACTTAACCCAAAAAGTAAGCAGACAGCTGCAGAGTAAATACATAAACTATGTAATATCTAAAGATAACAACAAAAACCTATGGTCATACATTAAGTGTAAGATTAAAGATTTTCTGATAAAGAGAGAGAACAAACTGTAATAATAAATGGCTCTAAATCAACACCGATAACAGTAAACTGAGGTGTACCTCAAGGAACAGTCTTGGGTCCACTACTATATTTAATTTACATAAATGATTTACCAAATTGCATTAATTCAGGAACAAAAGTCAGATTATTTGCAGACGATTGCATAATATATAGAACAATAAAAACAACACAAGACACAGATATTTTACAAAGAGAATTAGATAAATTACAGAAATGGAAATCAAATTGGAGCATGTCTTTCCACCCAGAAAAATGTCAGTTGTTAAGAGTAACAAAAAAACTAAAACAAATTAATTCCACTTATCTTATTCATGGCAAACCAGTAACACAGACTAAAAACGCAAAATACCTAGGTGTTATAATAAATGAAAAACTGTCATGGAATCCACATATTGATGAAACTATACAAAAATCAAACAAAGTATTTGGATTTATTAAAAGAAATTTCTATAAATCAAATAAGAACATAAAACTAAAATGTTATTTAACCTTGTTTAGGCCAATAATAGAATATGCATCCTCCATTTGGGACCCCTCAACTCAAGAAAACATTAAGAAACTGGAAAAGACACAAAATAGAGCAGTGAGATTCATAACAAATGAATATTCACATTTGACTAGAGTAACACCTATAGTAAAATCACTAAATTTAGGAAGCCTTCAGGACAGAAGACTCAAAAGTAAAGTAGCAATTATACATAAAACACTGAACCATAATCTTCAAATACAAAAACAAAATTTAATAAAATACTCTGCAAGACACAAAGATAAAGGTACATTCCTCATCCCATATGCTAGGACAAATTTGTACAAATACTCCTTCTTCCCTAATGCTATTAGAGCATGGAATGGGTTGCCTGAGCCAGCCAGGAAAACCAGTGACTTGGCAGAATTTAAGTCATTGGTTAATATGCATGACTAAATGCATGACGCGTAGGACGTAATCATCTTCTTTTTTGAAGTAACGTCTGTATTATATAAGATAAGATAAAAAAAAAGATTATCTCACTTCCTCAATGACGCATGCAAAATGTGCAGTCTATATACATAGTTGATTGTCACGTAGTTTGGACATGTGTCCTTTGCTTTCTCCCAACTCTGTTAAGTTTTTTTCTCTACTCGTAATCCTTGTCCGGACGAAAGCACCTTGTCTTTTTTGTTTTGAATTGTTTGCTACGTCACAAAGCTCGGTGACATTTATTGGTCACTTTATATCATAAGGCAGTTCACCCTCTGTAGTTGGTTGAAACGGTCGGTGTACTGGTCCGTAGAATAGTCTTTTTCTATGTAAAGAAACACTAGTTCCTTGGATTTATTATTCGGTAGGATTTTTAGGACCCCTGTTTAGGGTGAATTACTTCGTTTGGGTAGCTTTTATTTTATGCTGTAGGAGGCTGTCCTTATTTCTAGTTTTAGAGTAGAATTGGAGTTTTGTGTTCATTTCGTTTATAAGGTGCCAGTGTTGGACTTGTATGTACTGAACTCGATTCTTTGCCAGTGGTGGCGTCGCTTTTCTTCTTGTAAGTATCTATTACAGTCTGAAGTGTCTTTGTCAGACTGGTGATTATTGACCGCGTGGAGTGTCAGTGGCCGTTACACAACAGTTGGGGATCAGTTGAGGTCTCTCTCATTGCCGATGTTGACAGTATTGTGACGTCATTTTTTGGGGGGTCAGCGCCTGGTTTACTATGAAATCATGGTGACAATTTGGTAGCAGTAGCAAGGTGCTTATGTGTGATTATTGAAAACATATCTATGTATTATTTATATTATCTATTTATCATTCTATCATTCTCATTGTACATATACATAGATCAGTATCATAGAATTAAATTCATAATTTTGTTATTTGAATCATCCACATAGTTGGTTACTCTATGTACGACGGTGTGTGAATGATGTTCTTGTCAGGTTGAACCTCGGGACCTTAATTTTGTTCAGCTATTGAACAACACAAAAAACTCCTAAACCTGACATTGATCAGAGTTTTATTTTATAATTTTTGTTTGTTTTCATCGGATTTGAATGAAATTTACACATGTTATCGTCTTTAGTTGTCTCAATAATAATAGTAATACTTTTTTATATGTACTATGTTTAGTTTTTGCGATATTACATTTTTTTTTGTGGATCAAGTTTTTTTCAATTAATTTTTGCAAAAAAAACGTTTTTATTTATCGCTCTATTTAAAAGATTTTTAGCATATATTTAATACAGATAATGCAATAAGAGTATCCGATTGCTCTTTTGAGAATCAGTGTTATGTCGAAAGAAAAGATCTCGTTTGTTATCGAAAATCATGTTTCTGTAGATGATTGCCAAGAAGAATTTGTAAAAAAAAAAATTCAAAAATTAAAAATCTAATCTGATTAATGAACATTAATTATATTTCTTAAAATGTCCATAATTTTTTAAGCTGAAGGAGTAAAAAATGAAAGATAAAAATAGTTTTTATGTACAAGCATGTTTACAAAACAAAATGGCCGCCGTTATCATAGAAACAACATTTTCAAACTATTTGTTTCTAGATTTTGAATAAGGTTCTCAAACATAAGAGACCTATATAATATTTGAAATTGTATGCATAAATAAAAAAAAAAAGTTTTTTTCTAAGTGTTTCCCCTAGAAGGCGAAAGGCTAACAATAAAAGATAGTCGACGCTGATAGTGAATGTCGAACAAGACATTAATAATAAGGAAGAGAACCGTCGAATGTCGTCAAGGTAAATTTTGACGTCCATACAAACTGCCACTCTCTCTAAAGACTTCATTTCGCTATTCTTCCTAAAATCCTAGTGTTGTTTTTTTACTAGTCACGTGATTGTCTCTAAGTCAAAACATTCCCTAATTACAAAACAAATACAAATTCCCAATCGTGCCACAACAATGTTATTCGAGAATGATGACATTTAATCAATTAATCGTCACTAAACATTTCTTCTATAGTTTTGCAAGAGTCTAAACATGATAAAGTAAATGTCAATACACCCTCCACATTATAATATTCTGTCTAGAAAACTGAACAAATTTTGTTGTTTCATTGGTAAAAAATTCTGTATGATATGAACAACTAGACAGATATTATTCCTAGGCAGTTAAGACTAAAAAAAATTCAAGCGATGTTTTCTCCTAGTTTCTGATTTTCTTGTTTCATTAATGTTCGTTTGCATCGCGGTACTATATGAGAGTTCTAATTTCTTATTTAGTGTTATAATATTACAAACAGTCGTCTCAAATACTGGACATCGCCTCGATACTTCTTGTGATCTATTTGAAAATATTGGAAAACAACGAAAAACTTACTACCACGTTATACACAAGCAGCGGTAGAACGACAATAAGGACTGGTCAGGTGATTAGATCAATGTCACGGAGAGGATGCGCGCAATGCCATTTCGAATAACAAATTATTCTTCTGTCATTGATTCACAAAGTCAACGGAGGCTTGTTAAGGACGACAATTCTATTCTATTCTAAGAAGGTGTTAAAAAATTCCAAAAAAAAAAAGGAGATTTGTTGGTTTTTAAAAACCGGGAGGACTGAGATGGCAAAAAATAATTTCAGAGATACATGAGTAGTTTGTGGAACTTGAAGGGGGCGATTGTATTGTACATTTATCACATGTATATATTATTCTAGTGATTCCTAAATCTAGAATAAAAGCTTTGTATTTATAAACTGCGTATCCCAATTTTGAATTTATAATTTACATTTGTATCACCGGCATCCTGATACTGTTTGAGTGTTCATTAAAGTGATTAAAATGAAAGATTTATACAAAATTGAACATTAGTACTGCGTAGTCTGATCAAAACATTGTCACATCAAGTAAACATATTCTAATAGCAATCAAAACATATAGTCTCATCTTGCACTCAATCATAGCGTGACCATCACATTGCGTATGTGTAAGGAACAAAATAAAAACAGTAGCCAAGACAATGGAGAGGTCATTGATGTAAACAAGTAAAAGATTTTATAAAAGAAGAAAAAGGCTCAGGATAAGAAAAGACTAACAAAGATTTAAAACTTTTAGAAAATCTTCTTAAGATGGAGGTTATTATTCAGCCAGTGGTCATAATCTGTGATGATTAGTTATTGATTTTCTGTATTTTCATAGCGCTTCATTAATTCATCAAGGACATTGTATGTCAGGCAAGTTATATTCCGTCTGTTTATGTGTTATGTAAATGTATTCATTGTTCAAATAGATGTTTTATTTCAGTGGGTTTGATATCACTGTACTCAAGGAAAATACTATACTCTATGCTTTCCCTATGTAGAGTGTTGACTTTGAAACATTGAAGCACCCTCTGACTAACTTTTGTCATGTCATTTATTTTACACGTTATTTCCCCCCCCCCCCACACAAATCTCGAATCATGCAGGAATCTATAAAAGAAAATTAACCATTTGTTTAATTATTTTGTTTGGTATCAAACAAGGAAAATAAATTGTACTTGAAAAATGTGGCGGTATAAGTTGAATTAGTTCTCTTTATACTTTGTTTAGAGAATAAGGTCGTCGCTTAAAAGTTTGAATCTAACAATAATAAGGCTTGTCCGAAGATTAATGAGGAATGCAGTATTTCTCTTGGCTATGCAGCCAAAGCAGTGACCCACATTTTTGGCATCCAGGGCAAGCATAACCATTGACCGCGGTCAAATTAGATTTTCTTTTCTTTGTCCAAACAAAAAGACCTTAGTGTGTCCAAACAAAAAGACCTTAGTGTGACCAAACAAAAAGACCTTAGTGTGTCCAAACAAAAAGACCTTAGTGTGTCCAAACAAAAAGACCTTAGTGTGTCCAAACAAAAAGCTCTAAAGATATTTGACAACTTTTTAAATACATAGATAATCAACAATTGCTATATTCTACACACCATATACACCAAAATAAAATGTAGTTATTTTAAGATTTCCGCAATAAATTGGGATCTCCAATATAGATGACATTGATTTTTCTAGCCAATTATTGGGTCTAGCTGGACAGGATTAGAAGCTCTATATATATGTTGTTATAATTGTACATTTAAGGAAAGCAACTCAACGAAGACAGGTCTTTCTTTACAGTCTATTACAGACACAGTTAATAACAGTCTTGGCAACTAGAACATTTTGGTTCAAAGTGAGATGGGGGAGGGCGGAGGGAGATGCCATGAACGAAAGTTTGAGAAACACTGATAGACGTAAACTTAAATCTAGATTGATTTTTATGTTTCAGTTGGTAATATCAAGAAAGTAGTTCCTTCATTAGTTTAAGTGAGATCAAAGTAGACAAACTATTTACAGATGGACTGGAGATTCATTCTATCACATTTAATTGTGACTTGCCTAGGTAAGTTTGAAAACAAACTCACACCACGAGGAATTATTTCTACATACATTCCATAAATAAATATATGTGATTTCCAGTCAACTTAAAGTTTATGAATAAGTCAGTCGCGAAACTTTGGATGTCACGTGCTGTCTGTGACCTGAGAGAAGTGTAAATTGAGTAATATTTTATTTAAATATGTGAAAAACTAGGTCAAGAATACGAAAATTGTGAACACATCTACATGTGGATTTTTTATTTGGAACATTTTCACGTATTTTTGCGATAAACAATGTCAAGAATGCTAAATTGAACTTTAATTTGCCGAGTAAATAAACAAGGGAGATAAGTCAAAATGGAAAGCTAAGGAAATTTAATTTTGATGTACTAAAATTTAAACAATCATTATCATAGGGCCTATAACTTTAAAAAGAACGCAGCATATCCATACCTCATTTATTCAGATATACCAAAACCTAACTACTAATAATTTTTTCGCGCCATATATGAAAATTTCTACTATAAAAGGTGTAGATTTATTAAATGTAATAATAGGTTAATGTATTTAAGAAGCAAAAATCTAGTGTTCTGACGGGTCATATTATACAGGCATAGAGAATGATAAACTCTTACAAAATAAGGAATTTGCAGATAATAAATGTATCAAAATGTATTTTTTCCCAAAGGCTTTCTTCTGCATTTAGAACATTGTCTCTGCATTCCATGCTTTCCACAAGATAACGATACGCTCCTATTAGATGGAAATTGTTACAAAATTTTCAACACGAAACTAAGCTGGCAAGATTCACAGGTAAACTGATCCTACCATCCATCTATCCATCGATCCATCTATCTATCCAAATTACTTTGAAGGAACTGAGTTTATTTACTTGGAGATAAATTCTAAATAGAGACTTGATTAAAAGCCACACAACTGGCCTATAATCGTCTTGGTGGAAAGTCCTTGTAGTGTAACGTCTCTCATATAGCAGTAGTGCATACAATCTAGAAACATACTTTTGTTATGCTTCAATACTTTTGTTATGTTGTTATGCTTTATATTCATTCTGGCATTTCTGAGAAACTTCTTATGCTCATCTAACATTCAATGATATTAAATCTTTAGTAAATCATAGAAGGGCATATAATCATTGCCTTAATGTTCTTTAAGAAGGTTTTATCAAATCTATTTTTGGACATAAAAGTAGGAGCAGTATAATCTTAATATATAATGTATTTTAAAGGTTTGATTCATATTGCCATTGTATATTGTAATTTATATTGTACTTATTTAGTATCAAAATAAAATATTACACTGTATAATTGTGAAGTACATATGGAATAAATCTCTTTCCATTGTCAATTGAAGTTCAATAATATTGTTGGAACTTCACTCCCGCGCCGACACTGATGACTGAACACGAGTAAGAAAAAACACGTTGATACTACAGGAAGGACTGTCCTAGATCCGGCTGAAGTAGATCCGGCTGAAGTTTATCCGGCTGAAGTAGATCCGGCTGAAGTTATGGGAGTTGGAACTGTCTCAGGCTATGTGACGCCCTACGTGATACCAGTCAACTGTTTGGAGGACCTGGAGCGACACTGGGAAGTGTGTCGGTGCTCTCTTCTAGAGTTCAGTAGGACTTGTAGAACTTAAGACATTTATCCCAGTGACGGGATTGCTGAAGTCCATGCCCAATTATTTCTTTATAGCTGTAAATAAATACATCGTCTATTATTACCTCCTTCCTTTTGAAGAGTGCTTGTACTACATTATCATTATTATCTTTTTGATATACATTTTTTGGGTCCATAAAGTGCTTACAAATGTGGAATATGTTTTAATATTGTGATTATAATTGGGTGCTTAACAGGAATAATAAAAAAAAAAGGGAAAGGTGCAAAAATCATTGTTCAAATATTGTACAAAACATTGTCAATATAAAAGTGTACTAAATTAACCTCTTAGTAGATGTCTAAAGGCCTACTGGCTTATTAAAAAGCCTTCTCATGTTTATAAATATATGTTTAAGTCTAGTTCTGTAAGCCTGTCACCTCAGCGGTTGGACGGCGGTGGCGGCGTCGGTGGGTGGGTGTCAGTTTGTGTGTGTGTGTTCTTTTGACGTCATTAGACGAGAAAGGTGTCTGGCCAAAATTAATTTTACGAGAATGAAATATTTTTCAACCTATATAAGATCGACCTCATGTTTTCCTCATGTGGCCAATGAGTCGAGAATTATTTCTAATTTATATACATAGAGCTTGACATTTTAATGAAAACCGTATTAGCCATTTTTGAAATAAAATGTATACATACAAACATACAAGTAATGCTCGTTTAAGGGCAAAGGATTGAAGTCATTCTAGCCTGGTGGGCATTCTAAAAGAAAGGGATTTAGTGTGATATGTTTGTTGAGCTGATGTTCAGTCAATGATTAAATACATTCTAGATTAAATGAAATCCATAATTCAAAAAATCAATACACTGTATACGCTAGAAACGTAGTGAATAGATAGGCTTCAGTCAGATCTAAAATAGTTCACACTTTTTTTCCAGATGGATTGTTTCCAAAATTTTTTCAGAGGATTCCTAGCGGAACCGAGGACCAAAGATGAAATTATAAAGATATGGACTTTACTGAAATCAAATAAAATCGACA
Organism: Biomphalaria sudanica; assembly: GCA_036873155.1. Taxonomy (NCBI): domain Eukaryota; kingdom Metazoa; phylum Mollusca; class Gastropoda; family Planorbidae; genus Biomphalaria; species Biomphalaria sudanica. The sequence goes on along the minus strand of JAZGLO010002209.1, from coordinate 795,703 downwards.
GAGGTTAATGATGATTTAATTATTTTCACGTTTTTATGGTTAGTTTATTAAGGTTTAGGGTTAGGGCTATTTCGTTTAGGGTAATGAAGCAATTTCGACGGCAATCTTTCTGCTAATGTAACAAATTTGTATTTATTTCAAATTTCTGCATCAACTTACCATAGCCTCGTCTATAGGGGTTGCCCTGGGTGGTTGAGAAGGTCGTTGTCTCAGGGTTAGATCGCGGGCGAGGAACTTCTTTGATAGACCCTGTTCTTTCTTTACACTTTCTCTCTCTTTCCTCTCTCTCTTTCTCTCTATCTCGAAGAAAGGAATAAACTTATGCATAAGCTTATTAAGCTGAATTATCTAAAAATCCTACCGAATAATAAATCCAAGGAACTAGTATTTAATTACTTGGGATAAGACTATGCTACGGACCAGTACACCGACCGTTTCAACCAACTACATAGGGTGAACTGCCTTATGATATAAAGTGACCAATAAATGTCACCGAGCTTTGTGACGTAGCAAACAATTCAAAACAAAAAAGACAAGGTGCTTTCGTCGGACAAGGATTACGAGTAGAGAAAAAAACTTAACAGAGTTGGGAGAAAGCAAAGGACACATGTCCAAACTACGTGACAATCAACTATGTATATAGACTGTACATTTTGCATGCGTTATTGAGGAAGTGAGATAATCTTTTTTTTTTATCTTATCTTATATAATACAGACGTTACTTCAAAAAAGAAGATGATTACGTCCTACGCGTCATGCATTTAGTCATGCATATTAACCAATGACTTAAATTCTGCCAAGTCACTGGTTTTTCTGGCTAGCTCAGGCAATTCATTCCATGCTCTAATAGCACTAGGGAAGAAGGAGTATTTGTTCAAATTTGTCCTAGCATATGGGACGAGGAATGTGTCTTTATTTTTGTGTCTTTCAGAGTATTTTATTTGATTTTGTTTTTGTATTTGAAGATTATGGTTCAGTGTTTTAATGTATAATTGCTACTTTACTTTTGAGTCTTCTGTCCTGAAGGCTTCCTAAATTTAGTGATTTTACTAATGGTGTTACTCTAGTCAAATGTGAATATTCGTTTGTTATGAATCTCACTGCTCTATTTTGTGTTTGTTCCAATTTCTTTATGTTTTCTTGAGTTGAGGGGTCCCACACTGTGGATGCATATTCTATTATTGGCCTAACCAAGGTTAAAAAACATTTTAGTTTTATGTTCTTATTTGATTTATAGAAATTTCTTTTAATAAACCCTAATGCTTTGTTGGATTTTTTTATAGTTTCATCAATATGTGGATTCCATGACAGTTTTTCATTTATTATAACACCTAGGTATTTTGCGTTTTTAGTCTGTGTTACTGGTTTGCCATGAATAAGATAAGTGGAATTAATTTGTTTTAGTTTTTTTGTTACTCTTAACAAAATTTATGTAAATTAAAAATAGTAGTGGACCCAAGACTGTTCCTTGAGGTACACCTGAGTTTACTGTTATGGGGGGGGATTTAGAGCCATTTAATCCACTGATTACTGTAATAATCCAACATAGAAAAAAAAATACACACGGCAAACTACTACACTAAACTCTGCACTGTAGCTCCATTAATCTCCGCTCTTCAGCACCTTCCAACCAACTGCCAATATGTGATACACATCCGCTATCTAAAAAAAAAAACTTTTACCGAAAAATGACATCAGACCTGTGACGAGTCTAAACTGTCCACATGTTCCGACGTTGCAGGTCAGTGTTGGTCGGATACCCATTCGTCGGATACCAAAGGCGATCTTTTTTGTCAAGCTTACAAAAGGACGGCTTAACAAAGAAGCCCTGGCTAAGCGCTATTAATATCCGATTTGGCTCTATTTCGCTCTCCCTGACATAGGTGAAGGAAGTTGGTAGAAAATTTTAAAAATTGTTTGGTGGTCAGGGCCACATTAGTCGCATTCAAGGCAGGCAGGGCTACATTAGTCGCATTCAAGGCAGGCAGGGCTACATTAGTCGCATTCAAGGCAGGCAGGGCTACATTAGTCGCATTCAAGGCAGGCAGGGCTACAGTCTAAGGGACTCCACAAATAGGAGCATCAACAAAGAGATAAAGTTAAAGTTAGACGATTTTTAAATATTTTTTTCCCGCTATTTTAACCAATAATACGATTGACAACCATTCCTGTATAAGCTTTTTTATTGTTGATGTCTACATTTAGACTACTGGGGCATTAGTTTATTTAAGGTAGGTCAACTCCTGCGCCACTGTGAGGGTGTGAGTTCTTTAACTTACCACACAGGTATTTCTGTGACATCTTGTGCAAGAATGTCATAGTTGGTGAATCTTATTGTAAGATTTACCTGCCTTTGTAATCCTTACTGCAAATAGAATATTAGTGCAGCATCTTCAGCAAACAACAGTTAAGTCGAGCCAGGTTTAAAAGGCTTCCATCGAATCTACAGCAGCTATGCACTCTTATCTTCCAGGAATTGGAAGGCTATAAAAATCGAAAAGAAGAAGTCGAATAGTATAGGGGCCAGAACACATCCTTGTTTCTGCAGAAATCCCAACTCCTACGTCTGCTTTACAGCTTGTCAATGGCTACTTTCAATACATTTACTGAAGGCGTTTCATCGAATTCATCCGAAATTGCAAGTGTTGAGAAGTTACACAAAGCGTTTAGCAAGATAGCATTTACGATCTGGTAGAGTTTGCATAACGTTTAACCATCGCTCCATTTGCAGGGGTGATCGGAATTTAGTGACTGATTTTTTTTTTTTAGCGGCCCTCGAAAGGGGAAAAGACGCTATTAGTTTTGTATGAAATGTCTGTCCGTTCGTACGCCCGTCCAGTTTGGATCTCGTAAACTAGAAAAGATAGTGAAAATCATAATATTTTAGACCATTCAAAGTTCTGATGCAACAGCCACTTTTTTCTTTTCTGAACGCTTATGGAAGCAGTTTTTTCCTAAAAAATACACCACTTTTACAACTATTCACTACTCACTCACTATTTACTATTAATAGTAACAAACACGGGAGGCTATTTAGTAGGGGAGATAACAATTTACCATATTTTAACACATTTATACAAATGGTTTTATATTTTTTGTCAAAAATAATAATTTTTGCACATTTGTATTGCTAAGTTACATAAGTTTTGTCACACTAAACACTACATTTACACAATAAAATGTTACTTTTTTAAAGAGAAAAAATCTATTTAGTATGCATATAAGTTGGACAAAATTTTAAACAACAATTAATAAATCGTTTTTCATATCTTCGCATGTACTGCACTTGCGACGCTGGCCTGCACAATTTAGACTTCATCCGATAATAATGGGTGTGGTCTAGGCATACACTATTAGCATATAAAATGTAAAGATCCACTTTAAGAGCTTGCAATCTATAGGGCAGAGGATGTAACTGTCATCTGTTTCTGTGGCCCACGGTTAACGAGGGTATCGTATGACAGCACAACGACCAAACCCCTTTACGTTCCCCTAACTTAAGATCCTTAAGTGGTAAAGCAGCAAAACCACTACATTATCTCCAATGTGTATCTTTCTTAATTGTTGTATTTTATTTAGATTAACTAAGCCAATAGATGTAGCATTTTTTCTTGTGTAGGATGGAGATTAGATTACAAATAGTGTAATTTCATTAAGTTTCAATTTATTGTTAGACTAGAACTTTATTTTTTCTGGCTTGTTTTGGTTGTTATGGAAACATATAAATTTGCTTTACCCTCCATTATAGATGTATGTAATACAAACTTCAAATATTGTTACTAATAAAAATGGTATTTTCTGTACAGTGTGGATAGGAGCCAATGACATCAATAAAGAAAATTACTTCGTTTGGTCATCTGATAACAGTTCCTTTCTCAATAGCACTTGGTCGCCTTCTCAGCCTAATAACAGTGGTGAAAATGACGACTGCGTGGAGATTTGGTCCTTTGAAAAGTACACAAACGATGCTCCGTGCCAAGTCCTCTCCCATCACTTATGTCAAATAGGTAACTCTTGCTCACTGTTATACAAAAAACTAAATTTGAAAATAATATGAAACAAAGCAAAAAAAAAATATAAATAAATGAAGAGACCTGAGAGGCTGAAAATTAAAATATTAAAATTTAATAAAAATAATAAAACTAATAAAAAATATATAACTATAAATCTGTATATTTTAAGTTTTAATATTTCACTGCCTGGTATGGCAATCTAAACATTAAAAATAAAAAACAAACTTTATAGAATCCAAAAAGCTTCTTGTAAAATCATTGGCAAAAAAAAAATTCCATTTGTACAGCTGTTTGAGACAAACATTCATAAGAAAAGCTAAAAAGATTCTAGAAATAAAAAATCACCCCTTGGGTCAGGATTTTCGGGTTTTACCATCACAAAAGAGTTACAAGACACTGACAGCAAAGACAGACATAGAAACTCTTTGGTTCCCCTGGCAATCAAATTATTAAATAGAAACTATCTGATATAAACGCATGGAAATTGTGAGTGAATCTGGTGTGAATGTATATTTTAATCAGGGTGATTAAAATATACCGTTTTGTCCGTCAAAATAGGCCAATCCCAGTACAGCAGATGATCAGACAATATTACAAATAGAGTTTGTGTTTTTACACAAACTCTGTGGCTACCCCAGGCTGATGATAGATAAAAAATATTCCTAATGACGTCTTAAGAACAAAAATACTTTTTCCGTCACACGCTGGTCCCGGGTTTGAATCCTAATAAAGAGTGGGATTTTTTATTTCGGTATATTCGGGCGCCTCTCAGTCGACCCAGCTGCAATGGGTAACTGACATTAGTTAAAGTAGGCCACAAAAAGTCTTGTCCAAGTCTGCCAAGTCATTTCTAGCTAGCCCATTACCTAATGTCGGTTAGGAGTCTTTTTTTTCTTCGTGTAGCCAAGTTATCTAATTTTGTAAGAAGAATAAATCTTTTTTTTAGTTTCTCTTAATTACATGTAACATGTAATTAATTTTCAATGTATGGATAAGGTTAATAATTATTATTTAAAAAATATATGTGTACGCTTAATGAATATATGGAGATGCTATGGCTGAGTGATAAAGCACTTAGAACCGGAAGTCTCGTGTTCGATTCCTGGTGAAGATTCTAGGTTGACTACTTCGGGGGCCGATTTTGAGTTTCTATTTCCACAAAAACTGTCTTTGTAACCTTCTTCTTGAAACTGAATCACTTCCACATGACATGTCTTAGAAAAATACTGAATGTCAAATGGTAAGACAAAATACCAGATACTGAAGTCCTTTGAAGAGCGGAACTGCAAAGAATCCATACAATACTGATGCAGTCCTAGCAACGATGGGCAGGACACGTCTGCTGAATGGAAGACCACCACATCCCTAAACGACTCTTGTATGGCCAACTAAGCGAAGGATACCGCTCCTAAGGTGGTCAAAGAAAGCGCTGAAGGCTTTCAGCATAGATCCAGCCACCTGGGAGACAGAGGCACATAACAGAGCATCATGGCGTCGCGCTGTGAAAACTTGTGCACAGGTTGCTGAGGAAAAGAGAACAACGCCAGAAAAGAAAAGCAAGGCCCACGACACTAGCTCCAGCTGGAATAACCTGCCCAGTGTGCAGCCGAACATTCAAGGCTCACATAGGTCTCACCAGCCATGAGGAGGCATAAAACGCTATTACAAAGCCCTCAGCCCCATGGATGACAAAGTGATCATCATCGAACCACGATGGACAAACTATTATTTATCATGAGTTTTTGCGACGTTTAAGAAATACAATTGAATGTAATAGATCTCTAAGTTAGAAGGGCAATATCAAACGTTTTCTTTTCTCAACAGCCATTAATAATATTGACTATAGACTCTACGTGGCCGCTATATCAGGACAGACCAAGACTAAATCAAAACATGGGCTACTTCAAGTAACATCAAACTCCACTGATGTCATCTATGTCAGGTGCAAGGTCCGATACACCCAAAACGTGGAGAATATAACGATCTTGTTTCTCCTTCCAGGAACAGCTGCCAACTTTTATTTAGAGGAAAATGTTTTTCTAGCATCAACAGGTAAGTTATGGAATTTCATAAGTGTAAGAAGGAAAGTAAACAACAAACCAATGTAAACTTTTCTTAACATTGATTTAAACATAAAACATTACACATTTAATAGTCAATATGTTTATTTTCAACGAACCCGCAGATGTGTATTCTCGGTACGTCGAGGTCAACTCAAGTCAACCAGTAACTATAGTTTTGTATATAAAGGACCAATCATGGATCAGTTCAACTTTAGTGTATCCTGTGAGGATGTTCTCACTAGAATCAATGTCAACATCTTATCATCTCCAAGCACCATCTTCTAATTTAAAAAGTAACAGATTGTTGAAGTCTCTCGTTATCTAATTTTTAAAATATTTTTTAATTTCCACTAAAGGAATGTTAATATTTAAAGGCAAATCTAGAATTATTTTTTTCTTCAATTAATTGTTGAAACAATGGCTATCCTTAAAAAAAAGGAAGATTTTCATATTTACAGCCATATATCTCAATACTGTTAGGTTTATTTTCCTTTTTGATATTAAACAAATCAATTACTTAACATTTTTTAATTAACTAACTTTTATTTATTTTTCCATTGATTCATGTTTTGTTAAGAACAATGAATAATGATGCAGTGTTTCAACTTGATCCGAGAAGGAGAAGTGGGAACAATTACCCGTATCTATAGTCCTATCCCAAAATAAGATCCTACTATCTAATATATAAAGCAGAAAGTAAGGCGTATGTATGTATGTCCCGCAGATAAATCAAAATATTTAAATCAATCTTGATAATACTTGGCATAAATGTTCCTTAGATCATTCCAGAAACCGTAGTATATGTTTAATGTCCCACCCACAACCGAAGGCAAAAAAAAAAAAGCCTTATTATATTTCTAATAAAGGACGAAACTTTTTGAAAAATCGGGTAAATCCACTTTCAAAGTATTTTATATTATATATGAATGTATCGGCTGAACGGGTAAACCCATTTTCACGCTCTACTTCCATTTTCGTGTCAAAATGTAAAAAAATGATAAGGAAAAATAGCTATGTTAAACTTAGGTCTACATCAAATTCAGTAGATCAGTAGTACCCTTAGTAAGGCCAGCAGTGCGCGGGTAACATCCGGCTCTTATTATATATTTATGTCCATTTTTGTAGGTATCACTTATTAGTTATTAAAAGAAAAGTAATCGCTTGAACAAAAAGGCATCAGATTTATAAAGAAGGAATTGTCTTAAAAATACTTTTTTTCATCGTCTTTCTCCCATGTCACGTGAACGTGGAAGTCAACAGTTTCTCTGTCACGTCCATGTCAGACGTTTCTAATGACATTGACGTGGTTATGGACGTTCAAGAGAATAATTTTTTTTTTGGCAACTCACCTTTGATATTAGGGTAAGTAGGGTAAGTAGAGTAAGTAGGGTAAGTAGGGTAAGTAGAGTAAGTAGTGTAAGTAGGGTAAGTAGGGTAAGTAGAGTAAGTAGGGTAAGTAGGGTAAGTAGAGTAAGTAGGGTAAGTAGGGTAAGTAGAGTAAGTAGGGTTGGCTATTCAACATAATAATTCACTCCAGTTATTCATCTTCAAGCATTCATTTCTCATCTTAAATTTTGAATCACACCAATTTTAATCTCTAAAATACATTCTAAATTAAAACCAGTTTCCTTCCCTCAGCAATGTTGAGTACGTCAAAGTTGGCCTCGAGTCATTGTACCAAACATTACATCTAAATATGAAAACATACCAGAACGGAGCATATTTACATTCTGCAAAACCTGTTATGGTCACATTGGCTTCAACAGCGGTAAGTTGGTTATTGATGTAAGTCTTTTTTGAAATTGGATTAAAGATTACATATACATCTATACGCAAAAATGTAATAAATCCAAGGAAGGCAAACTCAACGAAGACATCTGTTTATGTCCAGGACATCACAAACACGTACTAACAAGGTCTGCCTTCAGCATTGCTTCCTTCATAAGCCCCAAAACTCTGTTTTCTTCTCTAATGCAAGTATTCTTCCTAAGTCTAGTCTCTAGCATGGACGAGCCAAAGTTTATCTTCTGAACAAATTTGGATGGCAGCGTCCAAGGCGGGGTTATAAGTTAACAATACTTAATGCAGCCCAACTTTTAAGATAGCTTATCCTTGAGTCAGATTTGATTAAGTAGAGTACTCTTGTACACTCAACATTTTAAAATAAATCAATGGATCTGTACATTCGATATACGGACAATGCAATAACTGGAAAACGCCTTTGTTACATTAAAAATAGCAAAATTTTTAGGTCGATAAAAGGTTTGGGTGGCCACGTAAAATAATGCAGCATCCTAAATCTTTAGAATAAGAGACAATGCTTTATATATAATGTAAACAATGTTTAAATGCATCTTAAAACTTTTGGTTTATTGATTTGATTGAACCCTAACATTAACCCTAACCTCAAACATCAAAAAGTTATTTTAAAACTACTACTCAAACTATGGAACGAGTATATATTCGTCAAGTGATGCGATATCATATTGTCCTTCAAAACGTTTTTATTGTAAAGCTGCAGAGCCTGTATGTGACGTTTTCTCGCAGCCGTTTTTGCGCGACCATTTTGGCTAAGTTCAATTGAAGAATTCCACAGTTTTTTGCGGTCATGAAACCGAGTAACGTGTGTCGGAAACGTACATGACTTGCATGCTGAAACAGTTTGTGCCTTGCTGATTTCTAAAAGAGATCATTAACATGTCCCAGAATAATATCTAACTACTTTTATCTAACTAATGTTATCGTTCGCATTCTGCAGGTTGATTTTAACACTATAGACTCCACATTGGATGTGATGCTTCCACTGGGCTACATTGGCCAAGAATATTTTTTACTTCCTGCTAATATTCCAGGAGACGTCACTTTAAAATCCATCATAAAAATTCAGTCTTTCTATGACTGGACACAAATTGTAAGTGACATATTAACTAACCACTCAAGGTTAGCCACCTTTTTAGTGTTTATTCTTTTTAGATGAAATAGCTTAAGATTATAGTAATAACAAAGTGTGCCGCAATGAATGTACACACCGTACACAAATGGAACAGTGTGTCATATACGGATGTGATAAAAGGATCATCTAGTTGACAAAGGGATCGGTAAAATATTATTTCCTATTACTGGTCAGTGGGCAAAAGAAAAAGTCATATTTTGGCTCAAGCTTGACCCTTGTAGGACTTTACTGTGGTACCGGAAACGTAAACGAATGGTTTAGTTTTACTTATCTCCCTTTCATTATTTACTCGTCTGTGTAGAAACTCGAAGCTACCAGAAGTCAATTTAAATTCACTCCTTAGAATAAACGTGATCATGGGATATAAGGGTGGCGATGGCCTTCCCGCTATCCAGCACATATTTATCGAGTCTGTTTTGAAGCTTCATTTTGGACAGTTTTGTTTAAATCTTGTTTTTTTTTAACAAAGCTTATATCAACTTACTCTGTCTGTCTTTCCATCTGTGTGGTACTAATTGTGTACACGCTATTTCTAAACATTGCCATTTTCTGATCAAGTTTAAACTTTGCACAATTATTCATTGCCCAAAACAAACAAAAAAAATAAACAATATTCATTAATTATTTTTTGGTAATAAATTATATTGTTATCTATAGACAAAGGGATATAACTCGTATAGTTTTGATATCCTCTACTGTAAAGTAGAATTTAAGGCGTATGTATGTGCCGAATAGAAATCAAAACGTTTCACCAATCTTGATAAAACTTGGCAGAAATGTTCCTTGGGTACCAACTTAGACCGTAGTGTATGTATTGTAGCCCTAAAACAAACTTACGAACCTCAAAAAATAAGTTGACCAACTCTATGAAAGCATTATAACTTCATCGATCTAGGCTATGTTTACTATGTTTACATGAAAAGATCGAAAATATCTAGATCTAATTTTAAGAACTACACTTTGCGCAGATAGTTTTTTACTTAGACACATTTACATACATTATATAGTCTATTGATTTTATTATTTAATAAAATTAAGAGATATTTTTTTACTTAGACACATTAACATACATGATATAGTCTATTGATTTCATTATTTAATAAAATTAAGCTTTAAATTTGTGTTTTAAAAGCATTTTTTACATAAATTCGTTCCTAATATCTGCGAATTTAGAATTCCTGTTGTACATGCTTTCATTACACATTACTTGAAAGGTTACACATCTCTCTATTCCTTGGTCTAAAACTCTAATTTAACTCTAAGATGATAGAGCTTCTCTTCGCAAAGATAGTTTTATAATTAAACACATGAATATATTAAATAAAGTCCATTCATTTCATTATTATCCAAATTAACATTCAAATGTGTTTTTCTAAAGCATTTTTACATCGATCTACATTCGCTCGTCAATATTTTCAACGAAAAAAAAATTTCAGGTCAATTAGCTATGTTTAGCTCCATTCATAATATTTTTTTTATTCATGAATTCATGCATTCGCTTTACTTATAAAATTATTATTTTCTTTAATTGTTTCTAATGCATTTTATCAGTGACTGATATTGCTTATATAGCAATACGCAAGTTAGGACCCGCGGGCAGCGAATAATATCTGTCTAGTAAATATATATGGCTGTAAATGTGCAGTTCTTTTCCCTTGCATATGCTTTAATTATTTTTTTTACATCTTGCTTTTCTGAGATTTATTGTATATATGATTTCACTAATCTTCAAAAATGATTCTTAAGTATAAGTGTCGAATTCCCATGAGCTGTCTTTTGTGTTAATTTTTAATGCATCTGTTTCACATTTACTCACGTTGATATTAAAATCATGAATGTTAATTATAATGTACTTCATCTATATAATATGGTGCGAAGCGTGGTGGAGTGACTAAGTGCACTTGGCTTGTCTTGGCTACCTAGAAGGTGGCTCGAGGTTCGACACCCGACTCGGGCAGAGTTGCGTTTACTGAGCGCCTAAAGGAAGAGTTGCGTTTAAAAAGCGCCTAAAGGCAGCACGGAAAACCAACTCCTAGATACCCCCTCCCCCCCCCCCATGAAAGTAGCGCTATATAAAAGCTATAATAATAATAAATATGTATATATATATATGTATGTGTGTGTGTGTAAACTAAAAAAAAAGAATTACCCTACAATGATCTAATTTCTTTTAGACACTAAATACAAATATTTCCATTTTGCTGAAATCTCCGGGTGACACCTATGAAACGCCTACAGACAGTCACAGTTTCCACTATATTTCTGGGAGCACCAGCTTTTATGTTTATCAGATCATTTCAGGTAAATATAGAGCTATACTTTATTTTTCATATACCTTATACTTTGATATACTTTATATTTTTGTAAGATCTTTAACCGTATCAGTGATTATTGAAGTATTGTGTGTTTTTGGTATCAAACAAACTAATTAACAGTAATTAATTGACTATTTGGTTATTTTTTTAAATTTAATTGATTCATCCATGCATACCTGTCATTAACAGCATTGTGTAAAGTTGAATCGAAAGTTTCGAGAGTAGTTAGCTGTACGAATATTTTATTTGATCATAAGCTCTATGACTAAATGAATAAAGTATAACAAAATCTTTTAATGTGAACAATGCCTCCTGCCATAGACATGAACATATTATAGGTATTTGACATTCATATTCAAGGCAACTGAAAATCCTCTGTCAAAGAATATATTGTTGAAAAATTAGTTTGATTCCTCGCCATTTACTCAGGCATATGGACTTAAATTTCCAAACACAACTATTCATTCTCCATTATTTAACTGTCCATCTCACAAGGTCATGTGGCACTTGGTTTACGAACGGGGGGTCCTGAGTTTGAATGTCGTTGAAGACTTAAACTGGTACCTGACTATATTTGGGGAAAGTAAAGACGGGTTGTTATTGTACTGGTCACATGACACCCTGTCGTCAACCGTTGGCCAAAGAAACAGATGACCTTAACGTCATGTGCCCTATAGATCACTTAACTTAACTTTACTCACAAGGTCGTATACTGTTTTCTCAATTACTTGGAAACGCAGTTTGACATTATGCATCTTCATAATTTAACAAAGCCTCTTTGAATTTCGACTTAAGTCTACAGCTTTCTCGTCTTGGTATTGATAATTCTTATGGAGTTGAGCCAATTCATTCTCAAATGCTGTCATCATAAGGCTAGTAAATCTGTGGTGCTTGCGAGAAAATATTAATAATTTTACTAAATTTTTTTTTCGCAAGATTTTAGCAAAGGTTCTTTTTATCAGATTTATTTCTGCTCTTTCTTTCTCGATAATTATTTTTTGCATTTTTATTTTATTCAATGCATTTCTATACTGTTCAAGATAATAATTGTGATCTATGAAAGTCTTCGTAGGGGCCAACTCGAGATCAAGCGACAACTCCATTAAACCAATGGGAATTTGAATGTGACTGGACTTGGTACAGGACTTCATAGAGTCATCCAAATATAGTCACTATATATACACTCACGTCAATCACTAGAAAGAATTGACGTCTACTAGAGGAACTATTTACTGCCATTTATGTGGCACTTTCGATGGCCCTACAGACCCAATTCGGTACCCACCCACCGGGCATTTGGCCGAATGCCCAAATAGCCATTCCGACACTGCTAAATTGTAAGAAAATAGCGTGAAACTCCTTGAGCACGTTCATGTGTATACTTTTAAATACATTGCCGATCAACAAACATCTTTCTTCACTCTCTAGGTCTCCATGGTGACGTGTGTGTAACATCCTTGTTGCCGTCAAGTCTATGGAGATATTCCTATGACTTTATTCGTTCCTCTGATGCCTACAAAGTCTATGTTTATATTGTTGTCAAGGCAACTGTCACTTCAGGCAGAGTTACCAATGACACTATACAGTGGACATGCCAAAGTATTGCTGGTAAGTTGTTTTTTTTTTTTTCACAATGCTAAATAGTGTAACAATTGTCTGGGAATGAACGTGTGGAAATGAGTCAGAATAACTTACTGATGGTCTCAGGCAGTCTCATCACTACGTTGTTTCAAACTCGAGCACACTTGATGGTAGCCAATTAGACATTAAGCTTACCATGTGCTGAAATTTAGCATTGTAGAACGGGAAATAAATTGTCTATGACAGTTCAAAGTGTGTAAACATTTTTTTGACCCACCTGTATGTATGTGTGTATGTGTGTATGCATGTATGTATGTATGTATGTATGTATGTATGTATGTATGTATGTATGTATGTATGTATGTATGTATGTATGTTCCTGAAAAAATCAAAACCGTTGAACCAATTTTGATAAAACTTAGCATAAAAGCTCCATAAATCATTGCGAAGACCGTAGTATATGTTTAATGGCCCTTCAACAACTGGAGAGCCCTAAAAAAAATCGACTTTTATGTGAAGGGAACATTTTTCAATTTTGACATAGATCTAACTCAATCCAGAAGATCAGTAGTAACCAAATTAAGGCCCACAGGCCGCTGGTCTTTTCATCCTAGTTTCTAATTATATCTAAACGAAATGTTAACTATGTATAAATCTATTTCTCTAGATATACACCTAAATATTGAAGACATGGCTGAAAAACTATAAATAGCTAGCTTTTAGGTATGTCTGGTGTATAAAGTAAAGAAAACGTTTTTAATAGGCTTATGATTTTTTTTTTCATTTTATATTTTTTTATTTTATAACAAAATAACTCAAAGCATTAGACCCAATAAATGACCACAAAAAAATTATTTCACATCAAATGGTCAGTTTACAAGTGGTAGTATATAATACTTGAGAAGGAGCGGACATGCGAAACATTCGTATAGTTGAAACTATGGCTTTGTTTTTATCTAGTTGGCAAAAAGGAAGATCAATTTAGCGAATTGACTTTTTTTATCGTGAAAATACGGAGGACTGACTTCCCACTCACCGGTTCTTTCTGTGGCTTGCTTCCGCATCTGCGCAATGGGGCTTCTTAGGGGGCCGTTCTATTGGAAGTGAAAAAAAATGGAAGAGCAATTTCTGCCAACATAAACAATATATATCCTGGCAAAAATCAACAACCGTAGTCGGTGTGTTATGCTTCTTTCCCACATCTCATCTCTCTCTCTCTCTCTCTCTCTCTCTAACTCAGTATTTCTCTACTTATGTTTAATAGCTTTCGACAACAGTATCATCACATTCAACCCACTTTTGTTATTCTGTCCAATGAAGCTGCCTTGATCTATCTTTCAGGAACTGCGTTCTCGGGATGCTTCACCTTGTTTCCCACTGACACTAACTACCTGCATCTGCAGCTCCTCAACAAGACTGATCCGTTTGGAGCTTACCTTATAGGCTACGATAGCACTTCATTGTTCTGTCATCCATTGGGTATAGCAGACATCATAAAACCTATAAATAATAAACCTGTAAGTGACTATAAATCTTGTCTCGGGGTTAGGCTACCCTTATGTAGACATCTTTTTTATTAAAACATTTAAAGAAAAACTAAAGCAAATCCATTGAGCTACTGATTTCCGAACCAAAAATAAGTTTAATTTAAAATTAAAATATCTAGGACACTTCTATAGTTAGCAGAATGTTAAATACCTCATATCAAAAGCAAAGAAAACAATGTAACAACAGATACAAAAGCAGATGATAAAACGCAAGTGTATTTTCAAGCTTGGCCTACACGTCGCGCCCTGGTAGAAACGTCCGAGTGTGGAGTTTCGATACTCTAAAAGAAACAACAGTTAGATTTTTTTTTTCTTGTCAGTTACATTTATGAACTCTGAGATGTTTACAGATTTAAGATGGAGACTTATCAGAGATTCTATTGCTAGATCCGAAAAGTTGGTCAGCCGTTTCTCATGTATGGCTGTTTCAATAGATTTAAGAAATAAGAAAAAAAATCCTCTCCGTTCAAATGTTGATTATAACGACATTCCACGTTAAGAAGTTCAGCTGCTCAGTGGGGACTCATGTTGCATTTAAAGCGATAACGGAAAAAACTATTCGAAAGGCCGGATTTAAGGCAGGGCAAGTGGTGCTAAAGTCCCGGGTAGTCTACAACAAAGGGAAAATTATGTCGGAATTCCGGCACGATAAAAACTTTAAAGTATTTTTTTGTCTTTCTCTTTATTTTATACTTTCAATTGTACATTTGGTGGCAACGATGTCGTCATTAAGAAGTGTCCGCTTGTAGTTGTAGCATGGTCGGAATAAGTCAATACCGGTACAGCTCCGAAATTACGGCAGTGCCTCTACCAAGGGCCTTACCCTCCGCCATCTCAAACATATACATTTTTAAAAAACTAAATTATGTATATTGAATATTTTTCTTTAAAAAGGTAAATGAGATTAAATTTAGAAATACTCTATTTCTTTGTACTAAAATATAGCAAGCTTTTAGATATAAGTGTTATTATTCAGTAGTAAATTTTATTCAAGATTTTGAAAGATTGTAGAGGCCTCCACAAAAATATTTCCACGTCGCCTCCACATACTTAAATCGGACCTGATTACCTGTTTAGAAAAGAAAAAAAAATAGCAGTTAAAATGAAACCTCCTGACAGAAGCGAGAGAGAATCGTCTCTACTTCTTGCCCGACTATAAGAGAAATCTTTCTCCGTTGCCGTTAGGTTTATGTCGTTAACTCTAACCTTTCAGAGGTATCATCGCAAATGAGAAAGAACATTTATATTTAGCAGAGCGTTTCCAAAATTTTAACAATACTTTAAAGGGGTCTACTTAAGACAGATATCAAACTCACTATGTTTTAAAATATTTTGTCCCTATAAAACATTGTTCTAAATATTTTGTGCTTATCACACAGTTTCTCCATTCGCTCTACTTGCAACGCTTGAAAGAAAAACACAAGAGCACGTGCGAGTCTATGACGTCAGAAAAGCCTACTCTCGAAAGCAGTAATCTCATGACCATCTTGTCCATTGCTAACGACAGCAGCGATTCCATTTTATCTACAACTAATTCCAATAGCGTCTTGGTCAAATCTGCTAGTGTTGCAATCACAACACCACAGTCAGTGACTTGGCCGAAGACTTCACCAGGTAGTACTGGACTGAGAGAGGCCATCATTTCCTTCCTTAAAGTTAACCAAAGTGAACTTTCGTCTCACAAGAGAAATCTCATCTCTGCTCCAGACCCCAGAACCTCTTCTCAGATCTGTGGATATAGTGGCATTCTTCTTGTATTATCAGTTGTTCTGTTTTTAATCTTTCCTGATTTGGTTTCCATAGTTAAATTCGTTATAATTTTTATAAAATCAAAAATGTGCTTTAAAAACTAGAATATCCAAGTATGTCTAATAGAAAAGTTGGTGTCACACATAAGATGCAATCATTAACATGTAAATAATTGTAATTAAGTTATAAACATTTTATTTTAAATACATTTTCCCCTCCAAACTTTATGGATGGAACTCATATTACTGTGTACATTTTACTGTGTACATTTTACTGTGTACATATTACTGTGTACATATTACTGTGTACATATTACTGTACATATTACTGTACATATTACTGTGTACATATTACTGTGTACATATTACTGTGTACATATTACTGTGTACATATTACTGTGTACATATTACTGTGTACATATTACTGTGTACATATTACTGTGTACATATTACTGTGTACATATTACTGTACATATTACTGTGTACATATTACTGTGTACATATTACTGTGTACATATTACTGTGTACATATTACTGTGTACATATTACTGTGTACATATTACTGTGTACACATTACTGTACATATTACTGTACATATTACTGTACATATTACTGTGTACATATTACTGTGTACATATTACTGTACATATTACTGTGTACATATTACTGTACATATTACTGTACATATTACTGTGTACATATTACTGATAAGGTGTATCATTTATATCTTAAACATAAGTGAAAAAAAGAAAACATTTTAATGATGTTTACAAAATGTTTTTATATGAATATTATAGAATTAAACTTTGAGACCACTTTACGTGTATATGTAGCTGTAGACACTATATGTTGTTAGAAAATATACAGTTTACTTTTTACAAACTTTATATACACTTTTTCTATCTGTCTGTTTTTTTTGTATGTCTGGTAAAAAGTTAGAACATACTTTTGTCACATTTCTCCTTTCTAGGATCGAGTTGAAACTTTGCACAATTATTCATTTGGCCCGACAAGACATGAATAAATAAAAAAAAATAAGGTAATATTTATTGGGGATTTCTGCTATTGCCTGATATCAAATAAGAAGAATTCCTGCTACTTCATGAGAGATATGGATGTAAATATGGTTTGAATCCCCTTATTACGTTTTGATACGTTTTTATCCCACTTCCCATTCTCGGATCAAGTTGAAAGTTTGCTTAACTATTTATAGTCTATTACAATACAGGAATCAATTCAACAATTAACCACTTAGTTAATCAATTGGTTCTTTATTAATTAAATTTGTTTTATGTCTCAGAAAGGGAGCTAAACTTCTGCCATTTTCAGATAAATGGGAATAATTATAGGTTCTTTCTATTAGATAGGCTTTGTTTTTAAAAAGGTAATCTTTTTTTTTCTTTTGATTGTTTTTCTTCTTCTAAACTTTACAACTTTAAAACATTCTATTTGAACTATTTCCATATTCCGAGTATCTAGATTCGTTACCTTTCTATTCGCTTGAGGGCGCTGCATTGGATTGTACTTGCAATAAATCCATTATTATCCTAACATTTCCCATAATCTCAAAATGTATGGTTTTAAACAACTTTATCTTCCGAATAACTTGATTAATTTTTAATTTTAAAGAATATGTATTACAACCTTTGAGGCAAAAGAAAAAAAGACATATTCCTCTAGGGCAGGGATGTTTAATTTTATTTTGCCGTGGGGCAATTTTAATTTTCGACACTCGTGTCGCAGGCTACATCATCAACAACAACAACAAACAAAAAAAGGGAATAGACTATAGACAATTTTTTTTAGAAACCCGTAAATTTAGTATTTTTATTTATTCATATTCTTGGAAGTTTATTTAAAACCATCTTTTAAATATCCGGATACGTAGATGAGGCAGTAAGTCTGAGCACAAATTACAGGATCCTAGCATTTCATCTTTGACACGATTACGTACAATGGGCTTTACACGGTTTAGCCTCACAAATAAGTGCTGGTAATTATCGTGATCATCGATAACGCTTATTATCGGAGATTTCGTAAAGTCTCCGTAAGCTACCTAGAGTAGAAATATTTTTTCTGCAACACTTTATATATTTCAAGCTGTGATAACTAGCTATGTAATTCAAAAAAGTGCTTCATTAGATAAATGTTATTAAGATCGTTAACTTGTAGCATCAAACTGCAGGTAGACAACTAAACCACTGTCATCGTAATATATCGTAACTAATAAAATAATAATCCCATTACTAACTCCCTGTACAGACAAATAGAAAGGTCTAGCCTAATACGCTATGGCAGCGAAACAACTGTGAAATGCAGTACTGCCTTGACACTCACACTAAATAGGGGTACACAGATGAACCTTAAAGACACGTAATACCAGCATAATAACAAAAAACCCTCCATAAGCTTAATAGCAAGGCAACAAAAAAGATGCATTAAAAAAGTATTGCACCTAACAAACATTGGTGCTAGAATACCATTGCTCACGAATCGATGTCCCCCCCCCCCCCTTTCCAAACTGCTTCTTACAAAGTACGGACAATGTTCCGTATCTCAAACTGAAAGAAAACTAAGAAACACTCCTCCAATAATAACACTCGTCCAATAATAACAACTTTGAAGAAAAATCACCAATGTCACCTTATACCAGGCATGTCAAACTCGGCGTTCGGGGGCCTCATGCGGCCTGCGACCACTTTGCGTGCGGCCACCTAAAAATTATCAAAATAATGTTAAACTTTACGCTGGAAAACAACGAAAGTGAGTCTGCAGTGAAAGCAATTTAAGCAACATTTTGTCAAATTTAATTGCAAGCCATAGTAAATCATTTAGTAAATAGCGTTTACTCGGAACACCGTGGCAGATAGAATAAATGACATGTCAGTCAGATTGTGTGAACAATTAAAGATTTTGAATTATTTTCATTGGCTCTCCAGGAATTTTGAGATACATCATGATCTACTTGAACTCTGTTCTATGCCTTACACCACAACAAGCGAGGATGTTTTGAGAAATAACAGGGAATGATACGGCAGTACAATTTACTAGCTAGCTAGTCTAACAACAAATGGCACACCAACCATGAAGTGAAATGGTTTTGATGCAAAGTTACTAGCAAAAAATAAGAGAGACTGATGCTAAGTTTAAATTTCTTCATTTTCAGTGCACCATTCACCAAGAAATATTCTGCGCAAAGAAATTAAAGTTCCAACATGTCACAAGACCGGTTTCAGTCAATCTCAATTTTATTCGTGCCCGTAGTTTAAATCATCGCAAATTTTCAATTTTTCTGGATGGCATTGGACACGAATTTGATTGTGTTCCCTACTACACAGAAGTCCGCTGGCTATCATGTAATAAAGTATTGAAGAGGTTTTTTTGCACTGCGTGAGGAAATTGTATAGTTTCTGAACATGAAAGGTGAATATGTTGAACATTTTCAAACTGACGAATGGGTTCGGGATATGGCATTGGCAGTTGATATCTCTGGTTATCTGTAAGACTTGAATTTAAAACTTCAAAGTAAAGACAAATTGTCACAACTGCGTGTAATCATGTGAAGTGCTTTCAAGCAAAATTACGACTCTGGATAAACCAAATATGATGAAGAAATCTTGTTCACTTCTCAACGTGTCAGGAACTAAAAATATTAAATACGGCTACAACATTTGGTAAAGATGTCCTACACCTGGAATCGTTAGTAAAAGCTTTCAATGACTGTTTTCGTGACTTCGTTTCATAGGAGCAAGAATTTTCGTTATTTGTATCTCCATTTTCATTTGATTCTGAAATTGCTGCTGGTAATGTGCAACTAGAGCTGATAGAATAGCAGACTCTTTATTGAAATCGAAGTATATAGAATTGGCTGTGCCAAAATTTTACAGTTATCTACCCTGAACGATACGTTCAATTGCGGAAATTTGCTAGCTGTTTGCTAGCACTTATCTCTGTGATTGTGAACAGTTCTTTTCCATTATGAAAGCTACAAAAGCACCTCACCGTTCGAGATTATCTCATCAATATTTGTCATCAGTGATGAAAGTGTCAGTGGAAAACAAACTTCAACATGACATTAATAAAGTTGTATCCAATAAAAGATGTCAAGCATCAGAACAAAGAAAATAATGCGTAACATATTAATTTTTAATTACTAAATAGAACTATACATTTAGCTTACTAAGGGACAGGTATGCCATTAATTATTGTATTCTATTGTATTGTTTCTAATTTACATAAAACTAGTAGGCTGTTTTGCAACTGATTTTTGGCTGCGGCCCCTCAGGTCATAGTAAGTTTTTATGCGGTCCATACACCTAAATTAGTTTGACATGCCAGCCTTATACCAAAACATAAACATTACACTTTGAACCTTTCACAAAATCACAATCTACCAACCGATCATAGTTAAAAATGAATAATCACAAAATAATGTTGATAATAACAAATGTAACATTATATCATCTAACATAAAATACATACATTTTCATCAAATAATGTTCACATTGAAATATTGATGTACATAATACATGTATAAGAAAACACCGAAGTATGCAGCTACACATTTGAAAGTCTATAGTAGCCTTGAGCACAGATCAAGAATAAGATTGACCTCTCCTTTGACGTGAAAAACATCAAAGGACTCATCTGGTAACATCAGTGTCCTGTCTTGTAATGCGTGCATTGCTTAAGTAAGTGCTCCTCAGGTACGATAAAGTCAGGGCCGCCAATACCTATTGTGCAATGTGTCCATTGCAAGCAAGCGGCTAAATGCAGAGGGCGGCCAAATCGTTATTCCAAGATTACTTTTATTTTTAAATTTTTATTTTTAAAAAACAAATTACTCATATTTTAATATTTTATATAAATTAGAATTATTCCATTATCTTTTGTAAACTATTTGAAAAAAACGATTTTCGGACATAAGAAGCTATTTTGGAAACTTTTAATTAGAAAAAAAAAAAAAAAAAAAAAGAACGGCGCGCGAGGGATTCCGACGGGTTTTTCCTATTCATTTCTGACCATGAATTTTCGCGGGTTGTCTGTAGTATTTGTTTTGAATGACCCTTACAGAAGCAGATTAGTCAATTTTTTTTCTTCTTAGTATCTACCTACTACATACAATATTGTTGTTTAGTCGAAT
This sequence comes from Biomphalaria sudanica, assembly GCA_036873155.1. NCBI lineage: Eukaryota > Metazoa > Mollusca > Gastropoda > Planorbidae > Biomphalaria > Biomphalaria sudanica. The sequence continues at coordinate 774,340 of JAZGLO010002209.1, read as the reverse complement.
ACGCCGCTTGGTAAGTTGATGTAGTAATTAAAAACTAAATGTTAAAAACATTTTCACTTTCATGTGAAATGGCCGTTAGTTAAGCTTGGAATATTTATAAGTCATTATCAATGTAGATCTACATTAAGTCATTAAGAAGTAAGTTACTAGTTGTTTGGAGCAACAAGCCAACGACCAATCAACAACAAAGGGAGGAGGGCGGCGAAATTTTTTTATTATTTATTATTGTAGTTATTGATCTGTGTCTGAATATTACCAATGTTTACTACTTAACATATCTTAAGTAAGAGACTTCTGTTCGTTATCTAATAAGACCTTGTCAAATGCAGACCGTTTTCGCGAGAGGCGTAAGCAACAATATGTGTTAAAACTTTTTGAAGAAAGCATTTCAAAACGTATCCATTAGTGTGATTCTTCTGGAATTTTTTTTTATCTGAGATTGGTCGGATTTCTTCCGACTATAGCGCTTCATTTTAGTGATTTTTGTGTACGTAGATAGAAGATGATCTTTAAAAAAATCATGCCCATTACAGATGTCCATGTGTCCTTATATACCTAGAATATTCCATATTGACCAGCGCTGCCTCTTTATTATTAGACTTTTTTTTACTAGGATGAAAAGTGTGTACTTAAAGAAAACTCATAGTACATTCTTTCTTCTTATTAAGAAAAAAGGCGTTGTAAGCGATAGGAGATAGAATTGCTGAAGCTGTAAACGCCAGATTACGCTGAGCTTTGGGGCTGGCCCCTAATTCAGAGCTCTTGCTGACTTGAGCGGAAACACGCCGAATGTTCAATTCTGTCTCCAGAAAGAACTTTTTACAACGATCAAAAAATATGTAGGCAAAACTGTTCCCCCTCCACACACCCCAAAAACAAAGAACTCGTTTTAGTGAAATTTCAATATGTCATTTCGGATTTTAAACATCAAGTGTAATTACTATAGATGAAAACTATAGCTTAAGTATTGTATTATGATTAGGACTAAGTTTCTTTTGTTTTTCATTACATTCTTAGAAAAACTCACGGAACTCACTGTGGGAGCCTACATCGCTCCTCTGGGCCCAAAATTCTAAGGGGAACTGGAAAGAAAATTTTGTTATGTTGGGGTCGCCACCCAGAAATGTTTAAGAAACGCTGCCTTGACGTACTTTATTCAATGTTTAAGTGACTTGTACTTAGGATTATTTATTATATATCAATTCAAGAAAAATACTCAGTGTTGAGTTGCTTCATTTTGTCCTAGTGGTGAGTTAGATAAATCTGTAGGCAGTCAATGCCTTTTGTATTTCGAGTCACATTATTCTGCATTTACTGGTCCATGTCGGTTGTTTTAGAAGTACATAATTAAAGATGACACTACAGGTACAAAAGGAGTAAATGAGTCATATTAATTCTGAAAAGAATCGTACTTAATACAGACAGAAAATATTAAAAAATACTCTTGAAAAGAAAAAAAATATATTCTACGCATGAATTTCAAAAGCGGCCTTTGCAATCCTTTTTAGAATGATTTATTATCGGCAATGTCTCGCTTTGAAAGGATCCACAAATAGTTTATCTGACGCACAAACACACACACAAAGGGTATTTGTATCAATTAATACAGGCAATTTGAAAATTTGAGATAAATAGACAATAAAATCCTTGAAATTGTAGATGCAAACACACAACTACTTTCACAAAACATTCGATTGTACACCAGATATGTCTCATTTCGAATTATCACTATTATTATTGATTCTGTTTCTTATATACCTCATGTTGCAATACATGAACATTGTCTAAGGTTTCGCCCAATTACTGAGACAACTAAAAAAAGACTTTGTATTTTCGCAATAGAAAAAAAAAGCAATGTTAAAATTGAAAAAAAATCTAAGAGGGCATGAGGGATACGACAACGGCGCGAATATGAAAGGGAATTACTCACGCAGGCGGCCACAACCCTTGCTGCGGCCCTGGATAAAGCCTTGTGGTCAGTCTGGAGGTGAAACAATACAAACGTTTAACAAAATTCTAGAAACCCTAATAAAGGATTAGACACAATAGAAACTTTCACACTGAATAGGATGTTTTGAAGAGATACGTGTCTAGAGACAGAGCAAGGTTTTAATAACCTGAGGCCCTGAGCAGGATCATTTTTAAAGCCTAGCATTCTTCAAATCTTCGTTTAAATGTTTGTGCTACATGTTTCGAATGTCCCTTCAAAATTCAAAAATTATCAAAACCCTAGTCAGCATGGGCGTAGACAGGATTTTTTCGGGGAGGGGATTTGAGCAACAGACTTGAACGCTGACCCAAACGTTGTCTTGACCTGTCCAGTTCTTTGAGGTACTCGTTTCGGGTATATCAGGAACAAAAGCTTAAAGCACATAACAGACTTCTCTAGTTTCTTCATTTGTCTTATTCCTTTCTATTCGGTACATCCCGTTGAGGACGTCACAGCATTCGTTGTCACGTTTCTCGTCTTGAAAGTCACACCCACAAGACTTGCCAACAACACAAACACAGACGGCGCTCAAATCCCCAGCGTTTCTGTCACCTGTGTTTTTACAGCCATAGTCCTGACCAGTGTGACAAGGTGGATTAAAATTTGGCCGGGGGGGGTTTATGATTTGAGAACCCACACTTGCACATATAATCTACAGGCACAGCGTTATAATGCAGGCAACAAATAAAAAGATGTAAAATTATGTACAGTTTATTATACAAAGAGAAATAATTAAAAGGTAAAATGCTGTACAGTAACTAGGATGGGATCTATCGTATTTACATGTATAAGTCTATCATCAATAGATTCGAGAACCAAGTGGTCTGAATGTTATTAGGCTGGTTGCTTAGCTTTAGGTCGGTGATGCACTGATGAGACGAGTGTGACTGGTGCTGACGCTGTCTGCTGGTGGGCTGGCGTGGTGGATCCAGGCTCCGGATGCAGTCCAACGATGTATAGCTGCAGAGCTCAGCTGCGGCTACCATTCAGTCAAGCCAGTGACGAGTCTGCGGCTAGCGTTGTTGCTTGGACACTTGTAAAGATAAGTAAGACTGGTCTCTGCAGATCTGGTGCCAACAAATCTGGCATCAGCGTTAGGTTGATAAGACTTCAGGCGGATGTTGCCTTTAAATAAACTTGGTTTAGCCATAATGATAATACTGGGACGTAGATGCCTTTCCGTGAAGGACATCTTCAGAATGATGTAGAGAAACTATAAACTAGTTTCATAAATAGTAAAGGGAACTTACAAATAAAAAGTGTATTCCATCAAGGGAGATAATAATAGTAGGAAACCCCATAAAGGTAAATAACAAACACGTGATAAGTAATAATGTAATAGGAGTAATGTACACCAGTGAAGGTGAGAACATTACGTACATCGCTTAGATAAATGAGATGAAAGGGGATGGGGAGATCAACGACTGATACTCGCCCATGCTCAAACATAGAGCATAAGTAACAACACATTGTTCTACCTAACTAACACATTTTGGCCAACATTGCTGGCAAATTGAATGCATAATTAATTACGGGATTCCTTACAAAGGAATGAGAGTAAATACATACTAGGTAAAATGATAAGCTTACAGAAATATTACTGCCAATGAATTCATCAATAATAATTTACAAGGGGCTGGTGGTGAGCGATAATTTATCAACGATAAATTAATAATAGTTACAAAGCTAAATACATGTGGTAAGAATTAGTCATAAATTCTAGTCCATATGGCTTGAACATTTAACAACAAAAGTCATGATATAAAATATAAGCATAAGGTAATCTACTTACATTATACATAAGGAATACACAAATTTGTACACAAATAACGTAGTAATAAATGCACCAACATTTTATACACATTACTAAGTAAAATTGTTCACAAGCACTTTACAAAGTTACATATCACCAATCCAAAGTGTAAGAAATAGGGGATGTAATATGTAGTGCTCAAGCAATAGACCGATGCGCTCCCTGCCAGCTCTCCAGAGTGAATGACTGGGACAGTGAAATCTTGTCCATATACACGTGGAGAGGAGGGACGATAGGCCGCAAAGGTGGTGTAGACTATCTGGCGTCTTCGATAAAGAACTTCCCGCTTGACCGAGACGAGAGTTACTGGGGATTTTGCGTGAAGGCGCTAATTGAAAGACCAGGAAGTTGGTCCTCTCGTGTCCCTCTGTATTTCTGCCCAGGTGGTCAGAGGATGTGAAGGGAAGATTAACAGAGCTCGGCCAGATCAAGGAACATTATGACTTGACATTGGCTAGCGCTAGTCGATCAACGTTGCCCGAGGCGTTTGAGTTGACTGGGCTCTTTGAAGTGGGACAGCCGCTCCCGTATGTTTGCCAAAATAGATAGAGGGAGTGTACTCTTGTCAAGAGTCTAGTGTAGCACGTGTCAAGATGGGGAAAGTAAAATGTGACATCGGTGCCAAAGAAGGTGGGGCTGGATTGGATAGGAGGGGTGGTGGCTGTGTTTTTAGCGCTTGATGGGCTAAATTAGTAAAATTGATGATAAAATGTTACAATTAAATTAATCAAATGCTTGGACCTTAGTGATACCTTGAGTGAGCTAAAATGGTTTATCACAACCAGGCAACTGCTCCTTGACCAACGGGTCTACATGCAACTGCTCCTTGACCAACGAGTATACAGGCAACTGCTCCTTCACTAACAAGTCTATTTCTACTTTTACTAGCGACGCCTTTTGATCAATTTGGTCTATTTGTCCTTCAACTTGCAATACACATTCATCAACCTTGTTCCCCATCCTGTTTTGTTTCTTAATCTTGCCAAGAAGATCAACAATCTGCGGCTCAATTTCAAATAGGTAGGTCTTCTTCACCGATTAGGGCTTGTCGGAGACGAGCTTTAAGCACTTCCTTGCTACCACCAAGCTTCAGACGTCGATAACAAAGTTCCTGCTTAAGTTTTTTAATTAGGATTTGGTCGAATAGTTTCATAATAGGAATAGGCTCTACTAATGTACCTTTCAACCGTTGAGTCGCTTATTATCCCACTTCGACGCCAATATAAGAACTTAAGAGCAGACGACTCAATGAACACAGTTGTTTATTAACCTAGTGACATCACAAATACATAGAACAGCCTTAGCCTTAAGCGATGCCTCTTCATGAGTTCTCTAGACTTGGTGGAAACCACTTTTTCTTATGTCAACATCCTTTTCAGTCAAAGTCTACCGAATGTGGAAAAAAAATTCACCCTCAATGTCTTTTGTATTTTGGGTCATTTTATCGAAAAAAAAATGCAAAGTTAAAATTGAAAACAAAACATCTAAGAGGACATGGGGATACAACATCGATGTAAATATGAAAGAAAAAAGGACTGGTCTACAAAAATGGATTTAAATCGAAAGGCGCTTGTGGTGCAATGTCCAGTTCTAGTCTTAATAATTTTGGTAAGAAAAAAAAGGGGTAAGCGACATTTTAAATTTTGCACGCATTAGGCCACAACTCTGGCGGCGACCTCTGGGTATAAATTTAAGGAAGGCAGCTAAATGAGGACAGGTCTTCATTTACAGTACATTACACATTACACACATTATTTATAACAGTCTGACTTTGACATAGTGTCCTAGAAGGCCTCTTGACTTAGGCAGAACTTCGTTGTTTCATTATTGTCAACATTTCTTTTCAGTTGAGCTTCTTTACTTTGAATGGCGGTATGCTGGGGCTATAACAATACATTTCTATTTCTTAAGAATGACGTCGTTTAAATTATTAATGGCGCCAAATGTGTCGTCTATAGTTTCCTAAGCGTCATAGAGTTAATTACCTGTAAGTCATTGGCAGCCCTTTGTGTCTGGCAATACTGTTAAGACCCAACATTTCCGTATTCTAATAATAACGAGCAGAAAGGAAACGTAACCTAGGTAGTTGAGGAAACAAACTTCAAACAATGACCTGAACCTTCCTAAGACGTACTTATTTCGTTTCGTTTTATTTCTGTTCTTAATTTCGTTAAAACATAAGCATGGACTGGGAAATTCTTATAAAGAAACATGAAGGTTGAAACAGTAAGTCTATTCAAATCAATTACTCAGCATTATCTCTGTACTTCTTTTGATATGTCTGCGAGTCTTTGATTACCTTGTAAAGCTCTTAGAGGAAGATTATTGGCAAACTGCGGTGTAGGTCATTTTTATAGTTATAATATTTTTTGTTTGGTGTAATGCACACATTGTAAGACAAATTTCCCTACGGACAATAAAGATTGTTATTATTATTATTATTAAAGTAGTGGTCATAGATGCAAACATCACTAAATGGAGATGATTGGTAGAAAGTCTAGTACTTTATACTTCTTTAATTATGTCTAGCTGAAGACAATGTGTGTTGGTCCACGCTACGAGTTTGTGTAATACAAACGTATTTTCTTTCTCATTTGTCATGATTTTATCATTGTATTTTAATATCTATTCTTTCACTATGGCACTTGATACATTATATATATAGTTAAGTGCATTATCTACTCCTTGCACACACAGTGAAAAAGCAGTAATATGTTGAAATACTTGTCTCAAACTGTAAGAGCTGCACCCTCCTATGGATATCCAGGCTTTTGCCAACCAACTCTACTGGCATACATGTCTATAACACGTCATTATCAACAAGTCACTTTTCTTTTGAATGTAAGTTGTTTGCACTTCGCTCATGTTACTAGGATACGATTTGCGGTGTAGACCCATTATTTGAGGATGGCTGCCTGTCACACCGAGTCTCAAACGAGGCTGATCATTTCGTGTTGTTTCCACGGGAAAGCTCTCGGTCTGAAAAGTGAAAAGTTAGTTAATACCTTGGTCCTAACTGAGGAAGGACAAATGTTAATGAACTCTATTGCAGTGAGTAAAGTGTTATTAAGTATCATTATGAAATGTATTTGATGTTGAATTTTACAAATGATTTTGGAAGCTATTGTTTATACATTCATTGAGCCTTATGGCTGGGTCGCCTTTGTATTATTGTATATTAATAAATGCATATTGTCTGCTGATCAGTGAGTCAATGAGTGATTTCTAATATCTGTTGTGCTACACAAGATATAAGCTCCACACGGCATTCGCGTCAGCAGAAGTAATGCAACACAAGAGAAAACATGTTTATTAGCAAATAGAAAGGCACATTAATGAACAGCACACTCCTGAAAACACGTTTACAAAAAAGGGAGATGACTCTCCAAAACTAGGAATAAAATAAAAAAAAAAGATGGTTTGCGGAGCTCTCCACTTGCTTAAGACGAAATAAGTGTAATATGTAATTGTATCGTATCCTTTGAAGGAACATCAGTAACTGATAAGATAAGTGTGTTGGAAACAAGAACATTATGGTTCAAAGTGAGGTGGGGGAGGGTTGAGGGAGGTGCCATGAACGAAAGTTTGAGAAACACTGATAGACGTTAACTTAAATCTAGATTGATTTTTATGTTTCAGTTGGTAATATCAAGAAAGTAGTTCCTTCATTAGTATAAGTGAGATCAAAGTAGACAAACTATTTACAGATGGACTGGAGATTCATTCTATCACATTTAATTGTGACTTGCCTAGGTAAGTTTGAAAACAAACTCACACCACGAGTAATTATTTCTACATACAACCATAAATAAATATATGTGATTTCCAGTCAACGTAAAGTTTATAAATAAGTTAGCGAGCAAACTATGGATGTCACGTGCTGCCAAGAATAGAAAAATTGTTAGCATATCTACTTGTGGAATTTTAGTTGGAACAATTTCCCATATTTTCGCGATAAACTAAACCTTGCCAAGGATGCTCAATTGAACTTTAATGTTGGCAAGTAAATAAACAAGGGAGGTAAGTGGAAACGAAAAAGCTAAAGAAAATTTTGATCCGCTTAAAATTAAACATTTTCATTATCAAATAAATGTAAAAAAAAAGAAGTTTACCCAGCACCGTATACACCAATACCTAACTACCTAGTTTTTGTTTTGCTCCATATATGAAATTCTATAATTTAATAAACGTAGACTGGTTCCGAGGTAATACTGGAAACCAATTGGGATAATGTATTTATGCAACAACACATTCACCTATTGTATGAATAGATAGTCATGGTCTTAGGGAATGGGAGGATGAGAAGGATATTGTCGATGCTAAAGATGAACTACGAAAGAATATGTATCAAAACTTATTTTTTTCCTAAAGTTTTTTTTTCTGCACTTAGAACGTGGTCTGTCCATTCCATGCTTTCCACAAGATAATGATACGCTCCTATTAGATGGAAATTGTTACAAAATTTTCAACACGATGTTAAACTGGCAAGACTCACAGGTAAATGAATGCTACCATCTATCTATCTATCTATCTATCTATCTATCTATCTAGAGATCTATCTAGAGATCTATCTAGAGATCTATCTATCTAGAGATCTATCCATCTATCTATCTATCTATCATTTTATCTATCTATCTATCATTTTATCTATCTATCTATCTATCTATCTATCTATCTATCTATCTATCTATCTATCTGTCTGTCTGTCTCCGCCCCACTCCAGGGTTCATCCGTTGGCAGCTACGTTTCGCTATTTCAGTGAGAACAAACTTGTGGTTATTTGATAGTTTTAATTCATAATTTCTGTTATCCCAGCATGAAGGTATCACAAACACTTTCGTTACTATTAATTTCATTGCAAGTGTTCAAATACCACTGTCAGAAAACGAAAAGCAATTTTGCAATGTAATTTCATCCATATGTTCCTTGTAATAAAACTATCATTATCTGCTTTTGACCCTTAGTTGAACTATGATGGGAATAGAAATAGCAGGGCTACATTTTGCGATAGACTCTCACATCACATTGGGATGTACGACCTTCTATCTCATAATATTTAAACACGTTGAGTGGCACTGTAGACACATGCTTTTAACCATTACTCATGTAACCAGCATCATGCCTTTTTACCTGAATGGCCCTTTAAAAAACTACATTCCCTACTATCGTGCTTAAATTATTCACAGCGTTAATGCTATCATGGTGTATTTAAGGTATTCTAACCCAGTGGACATTCTAAAAGAGAATTGATGTGTGACGTTTTTGATTAAAAGAAATTCCTGTGCCAAAAGGAAATCGATTTCATGCACATGTTTTAAACGTTCAATAAATATCTTTGAATCATTTTATACAATAGTTCACACTTTTTTTTCCAGATGGATTGTTTCAAAAAATTTTTTAGAGGGATTCTAGCGGAACCGAGGACGAAGGATGAAATCGACAAGCTATGGAATTTACTAAAATCCAAAAGTATCAACACAGGTTTATTATGATTTAATTATTTTCTATTTGTAAGAGTTATTTCAATAACATAAACGTTTTCTTTAAATAAGTAATTATCTAGCATTTCGAACTCTTGGCTAAATTTATTTGTTTAGCCAAAAGTAACTTTTCTGCTAAAGTAACAGATCACCATCGTACCATATCTCTGCCACTAACATTCACTTTGTAGGGGTTGCCTTTTGGGTGGTTGTGAAGGTCGTTGTTTAAGGGTTGAATCGCTGGCGAGCAAACTCAAGCCCTAGTTCAGTTTTTGATAAAAGATTTAACTTCAAACACAGCAAACTAGCACATCTAGCCTCTGCACTCCAACTCACTCCTAACCACTGCTGACATGTCACACACTCTGACTATCCAAACAAATCACTTCACCCAACCTGAATACATTTACCTCTACAATCGTTAACGCAACATGTTGACCAAAAGCTCACCTCCTCGTACGCCAATGTCTATCAATCTTCATAGACTCTCTTGTGTTGATATGACATTTTGTTAGTTCGCGTGAAGTTGTGGAAAGTATTGTTTTCATTTGACGTCATTAGGAATGATTTTATTAAATGAAATGCTAAAAGAGCTGCTGTTAAATAAATATTAAACCTCGTTTACTTTATCGTGTTGAAAAAGACATTTTCTAGTCTAACAAGGCCGACTGATGTAGTGGAAAATTTTTCCCTTTGACGTCATTCGGAGTGATTTCATTCAATAAAATGCTATACTAACACGTGCGCCAATGTTTATAAATTCTCGTCAACTCCCTCTTTTAAATATTACATTTCTTATCAAATAAGCCATATAGACAACGGTTTTGTCTGCACGAGATGCGGAAAAATATGTACGTTGCAAATCGGTCTGTTTACTCATGTCAAGCGCTGTACTGATCTCTTATCTTCGGAATCAAAGACATTTTCCTTCTAATGTAGACCATTTGATAGAGCGTTGTTTTTTTACTTCATTGGAAATGATTGACTTCATTGAAATGCTACAAGAACGCGTGTTAAAATGTTTATTAAACCTCGTCATCTTTTTCGTATTTAAAAAGACATTTTCTAGTCTAAAAAAGCCGTTTTATATAATGAAAAGTTCTTCCTTAGAGAGTTCATTCGGAATATTTCTTATGTATCGTCAGTTACAGGTACCAGATCTTACTTTAAAACTGCAAGCTCCAGTTAGAGCAGTTGGCACGGAAATCAATGCTGAAAATACAAAAATTTAGTTTGTGGTGGAGATAGTACGAGATGTTGCATACAGTGGTATGGCCACACAAATAGATGAAGTTAAATTTTTAAAATACCTATTGTCCAACAAACAAGAGACAAAGATCAATAAAGTAGTAAATACTACAGAAAAATGCTCTGTATCAGATAGTAGAAAAAAGACAAATGACTGTTCACTTTTACAAGTCAACATTCTGGCTGGCTAAAAAGAAAAAAATCTTAATCCTCTAAAGAGACGAAAACTGACCTGGTTTGGTCATACCGTAAGACATGACTTACTATCAAAAGTCATTCTTCAAGGTACAGTGGAAGGAGCTCGAAATAAGGGACATCCAAAGAAAAGCTGGCTGGATAACATAAAAAAGAATAGACCTGCCTAAAAACAGCTGCTGACCGAAAAAAAGTGAAGGGATTTGGTTACGCAAATTGTCACAGCAGACATACGACAAAATTCAAAAGACAGATAATGACGTGATGATGCTGATTGTCATTTGAGGGCAACCTCTGAGTTTGTCTGATAACACAAACTTTTTTTGTAATATTTTATAAACTTTTAATTTTTTATGTCAAGCAAAAAAATAAAACAACAGCAACAACATTACTTTATCACCAGTTAGTAGTGTACTTAGCTTTTATCTTTGATTTAGATTAACTTCGCTAGCAGATATAGAGCTATCTTTATATAAGCTTAAAATTATTATCTGAATTTTCATTAAGTTTTAATGTATTTTTAGTGTAAAAAAACAATATTTAATTTTGTTTCGATGGCCATGGAAACAGATAAATATGCTGTACTCGTCACCATAGGTGTATGTTACAGATATTTTAAAAAATATTACTAATAAAAATTATATTTGTTGCACAGCATGGATAGGAGCCAATGACATCAATAACGAAAGTAACTTCATCTGGTCATCTGATAACAGCTCCTTTCTGAATAGCACTTGGATGTTGTCTCAGCCAGATGACAATGGTAACAATGAAGACTGCGTGGAAATTAGGACCGACAGAGATTCCAAATATACTAATGACAACAAGTGCACAGCGCGTGGCCATCACCTGTGTCAAATAGGTAACAATTTTATCGCTGTTCAAAGAACTTAGATGATAGAATAATATGAAAGAAAGCAAAGAAATGGAGAGAGACTTGAGAGACTTGAAACAATAATTTAATAATAAAAATAACAATGATGCAAATAAAAATAATAGCAAAATGAGGATAAGAGAAATTTATCATGTTGGCATGTCAGTAACAGTAGTCTATCATCCCTTTCTTCAGCGGCGGTACTAGGGTCGGTGTTACCCGGTGCGGTTCCAATAAACAATATCGTTAGTTTGTTCTTTTTGTTAAACCAATACAGTGAGCTGAAAACCTACTTTAATTGATTGTTACACAATGTAAAATGATTGCCATTGTTATAAAATCCCATTATTTATGACATTTATTCAATAGTAATTTCACGTTTATTAACATTAGAAACAGGCTCAACATCACCTGAGCATGGTTCCTTTGCTAGAGAATTAGAAGGCAACCGTATAACCTTTGAAGTGTTCTGCAGACTTAAACTACCATCTAAACCATTGGTTCTCAGCCATTTTAGTTCCGCAACCCCTAATATATAATTTTCCACTATACTGCGACTCCAAACCGTATTTTTTTCCTTTAATGATAAAAAATTTTTGCTCATAATAAAATTTTCAAAAAGTTATTATACAGACTTACATTTTTAGCGGCCCCCGTAAGGGGAAAAGCCGCTATTAGGCTTGTGCAAAAATGTGCATCTGTCCGTCTGTCACACTCAGATCTCGAAAACTAGAAGAGAAATGAAAAATATTATTTCACCATGCGATGTAGTTTGAAAAGTTTAGGTGCAACGGCTAATTTGGGTTTTCTAAAAGCAATCCGTTTAGTTTATAAAATTAATTATGCAAATTATTTTTTCATAAAAATAGTCCGAATCTTAAACAATTACATAAATGTAAGGGAGGCAATGTTCTAGTATGTTAACAAAGAAAGACAATTTTTTTTGTGTTTTCCGTATCACTAAGTCAAATGTAATATATAAAGTAAAGTAGAATGTTTGGCGTATGTATGTATGTTTGTTTGTATGTATGTCCCCGTATAGAAATAAAAACCGCTTGAACAATCTTGATAAAGCTTGGCAAAAATGTTCCTTGGGTACCAACTTAGTCCGTAATGTATGTATTGTGGCCCTAAAACAAACATAAGACCCTCAAAAAAAAAAAAGCCAACTCTATTACAGCTATAGTATTTTATGGATCTAGGCCATGTTTACAATGTTGACATGAGAAAGATCGAAAGGATTTAGATCTAGATCTAATTTTAAGAACTAAACTTTTGACACATGAAAATACAAAATATAGTTTATTGATTTCATTATTTAATAAAATTAACTTTCAAATTTGTGTTTCAAAAGCATTTTTACATTAATTCGTTATTTGTATCTGCGAATTTAGATATCCCGACGCATATTCTTTCATTAGATATTACCAAATAGTTACACATTAACACATCTCTCTACTGAGTCTATTCCTAGGTCTAAAACTCTTATTGAACTCTACGATGATAAAACTTTTCGCAAAGATAGTTTTATGCTTTAACACATGAACATACTAATTATAGCCCATTCATTTCATATTTTAATCAAATTAACATTCAAATTTGTTTTTCTAAAGCATTTTTAATACATTCGTTTGCTGTTCGCTAAAGCTGCGTAGCCGTGTTGAGATAGGCCTATATTCATTCGTGAAAAAAGGTCACGCATGCGCAGAGTAAAACCTTCACGCAGCACAGAATGAACTCTATAAAAGCCAATTTTTAACTCTAGATTACTCTAGATCTAGATCTATGTCTACCTCAAGATCTACTTTATTCTTTAACACATGAACATACAAAATTAAGTCTATTTATTTCAAATTTTAATCAAATATGTGTAGGCCTAAAAGCAAATGTTTTAATTTGAAAAAATGGATTTAAGTAGATTAGCTATTTTGATATGATGGCTTCACTCATACTAATTTTATATTTACACATTCGCTTTATTTGTTACATTATTATTTCATTTAAATGTTTTAAAACACTCTCAGTGACTATATCGACAGTAATACGCAAATAAAGACCCGCGGGTCGCGGGTAAAATATGTCTAGTATATTTATAAAATGTTCAAGAGATGTTTACAACAAATATTAATATTAGTTAAAGGTATTTTTTCTGGTCAACTAGCTGCTAAAATTAAAAGAAAACATTTATGCTTGTTTTGAAAGGCTAAGAATGCACTTCGTATGTAAATATCACGCACATTTTTTTAAAATGGACTTTTATACAGTGACTTTCGTGCAGTAGCGTAACAAGCAGCGGCAAGACATGGTACAAATGAGTTTCCTCAAAATGGTTTAATTAATTAGATTTTATTTATTTTGTATTTAGTGCCCACATCAGGATAAAAGACGCTTATTTTTAAGCGTTTTGTTTGCCGGTCAGTCTGTCCGTCACGTTTAGATAACACAAACAACAACTCTAAAAGCTATTGAAAATCTGATTTGACCTTTAATGTTCCTTCCTAAAAATCTCAAAAGTTTTAAGTATCTATAATAGATTGTTCCGGATGTTTTTGTGAAGAAAAATCATTGTCAACCAATGTTTGCTTGCTTTTCTAACTTATATTACATTTAATTTCCATGCTTAAATGTTGCAAAACACGTAATCAATAATATGTTGTTCTGTTTTTTTTAAATAAAATAGTATATAAATGAAAAATAAAAATCTCTGTACTGACTTGTATTTCATTAACTATAACGTTGTTCCGGATATTGTTCTATAAAAAATAAATTATGTCAAACGATTGTTTGACATCACATAATTGACTAATATTGCACTTATATTCTTTGACAAAAAGTCACTATAGTTTATTTATCGATATCAAATTGTTCCGTATTTTTAGCTTAAAACAAATTTATGTCAAATGACTTTTATTTTTTCAAAATATCGACAATAGGTTGTTCAGGATTTTAAAAAATTAAACAAATTTACTGGAAACGATTATTGAAAATCACTTATTATAATTATTTTACTTTTTTTTTTTTGCCGAAACATAACAAAAGTTGTTTAATTGGTAAAGACTAGAGACCCAATCTCTATAACTGACTCCTAAAATCTGTCTTAGCCATCTTTGTTGGGCCACATTTAGTGTTTTTCATTTTCGGTAAAAGACTATTCACACTTTATTTATGGAGCCCAAGTCACTGGTAGAAATTTGTAACTTCTCTTAACTACGCTCTTGGAATTACATGCCTGTATTTCGCTTTAGATTTTATATCGAAAAGAAAAGATTTATCGTCAAAATCATCTGTTGAGGGGTTTTAAACTAAAACATTTCTGTTTTTTTTTTTATTCAAAACCCCATTTAGCTACGATCATAGAATTTGTTGACTGTAGTTTGCTTTAAAATAATATTGAAGAGAGAGGTTTCCAACTCAAAACGCTCTGTAGGGGAATTTTAAACTCAAAACCATCTGGAGGGGTTTTAAACTTTAAAGGAAAAAGCCATCTGGAGGAGGGGGATTTAAACAAAACCTCCTTTGGCTACGCTCATAGCATTTAGAGTGCGTAATTTGCTTTTTTTTTATATTGAAGAGGTAGTTTTCAGCTTCAAACTTCTCTGGCAGGAGGTTTTAAACTCTAACCCTCTTTGGCTACGCTCATAGATTTTATAGTGTGCAATTTGATTTTTTTTATATTGAATAGGTACTTTTTAGCTTCAAACCCAAACTGGAGGGGAGGGGGGGTTATATTGAGAGGGGGTTTATCGTAATTTTGGAGGCGGTTTTAAACTTAAAATCTTCCTTATCTGTTTTCTTGGAATTTGGAATTGTCGTTTGCATTTTTTTTTACTTTTGTTTATAGAACAGGGGGATTTAACTGCAAAACCCCTGGTAGGGGGTTTTAAATTCAAAAACCCTGTAGGGGGTTTAAAACTCAAAAAACCCTGGTAGAGGGATTTGTATCTCAAAACCCCCTAATAGGTTTTTTTTTTAAATCTCAAAACCCCCATGGTAGAGGTTTTAAACTCAAAACCCCCTGGTAGAGGGTTTTTAACTCAAAACCCCCTCGGCTGTGATGTCGTAAGTGATGATTTAGTATTACAATCTCACCTAAAATAAACAAAATGAAAGCTAAAATCAGTCACTAAGTTCCGTCCCCCCCCCCACGCAGGGGGGTGATTTTATTTGGGGGGGGGGGTTGAACCCCCCCCCCCCCCGGGTACGCCCATGATGTAAGTACAACCTTTTTTATTTAAAAAAAAGAAAGACTGCTTTTACATCTACAATGTAAGCACATACGGAAATATTTGGAGCATTTGTACTGTTACGAATCTCACTATCCAGGCTCTCTGCAAACTGCACCATACACCACCAACGTAAAGAACTTGACAACTCAGGGCTCCAAAGTAACGTAACACTTTAATAGTTGAATAAGTAACAGCCAATACTGTACAATTGGCAACACGTACACTGTACAAATATCTCTCCGATAACACCGTTCCGCCGTATCAACTCTTGCACTGGCCTCTCCGTTTCGTTCCGGGCTTGCACTAGGTTTAACAGTTCATTACTGACTTCACACACTAGGCTCGTTGTGTCGGACTCGATCACAGACCAAGATCAAGACGCCAGTCGTCTCAATTGTACTTGACAGTACTCCGCACTGAACCGTCGTAATGCCCCGTACAGAACCACACCGTTGAACTGTGCTGTAGTGAACCTTCTGTCGTGAAACCCTTTTCTTGACTGCGACACCTCTTATATAAGGTCCCTAATGGCCTTCTAGAAACGGACGGAACATCGCTCGACGTTTCTAGCTTCGTCACATGACTACATTCCATGTGACGCTCCTGAGCTCTGTTCACGACGGCGATCCTTCCCGAACCGTCCTGTTGACACTCGTCACGGTTGACCGCTCGTCTAGCGCTGGCCTGGGGCGATTTGCGTCGGCTGACTACACTCACACCACTACCCCCATCTGTGCCACCACCAGGTTTATAACGGTACCAACAAAAAATACAATAAGGCCTAAAAGAAAATATATAGAATTAGCTTACTTTAGTAGCTGTGCCTAGGCATGTTTGGGTATATAATAAGGATTTTTCGCATGTGACAAAATATAATTTTTTCACTCAGGAGTAACCCCACATGGGTGTCACTCTTTTCGGACCGCAACCCCCGCAACCTTAATGACGCCATTGCCTTTCGTCAAGGTATTCATAATGGCAGCTTGAATAACAGTCATGGATTAAATTACTTCTGCAATTATTTGAAGAGCATGAGAAGGGCGTTGCTTTGTCTCTCTGTGCAGTCATTCTTTAAGACATGCTTGGTAACTCATGTACAAGACTCAATCAGGAGGTTTAGACTTGTGTTGTAAAGCTGAAGTAACCACGCCAGCAAATAATTACAATACTTACACGTGTAACAAGTTTTTAGACAATTATTTATTTTTGTCAACAGCTATTAATAATGTCTACTATAGACTCTACGTGGCCGCCATTCCTGGACAGTCTAACTTAAAACGTGGGTTACTTCAAGTGACATCTGACTCCACTGATGTCATCCATGTCAGGTGCAAGGTCCGATACACCCAAAACGTGGAGAATATAACGATCTTGTTTCTCCTTCCAGGAACAGCTGCCAACTTTTATTTAGAGGAAAATGTTTTTCTAGCATCAACAGGTAACTGATTGTAAGTTTTGAAACTTTATAAGTGTAAAACCGAAAGAAAACAATCAACCATTGTGATCTTTCGTATAAGTAGTATTGAAAAGAAAAAACATTATAAAACCAGAGTGGTAGTTTAGCCTCTAAACATCTAAATGATAATTCCATTTTGTATGCACTCAGTGTAAATGAGCTCAGCACTTTAAGGGTTAATGGTCAATATGTTTATTTTCAACGAACCCGCAGATGTGTATTCTCGGTACGTCGAGGTCAACTCAAGTCAACCAGTAACTATAGTTTTGTATATAAAGGACCAATCATGGATCAGTTCAACTTTAGTGTATCCTGTGAGGATGTTCTCACTAGAATCAATGTCAACATCTTATCATCTCCAAGCACCATCTTCTAATTTAAAAAGTAACAGATTGTTGTAGTCTCTCGTTGATCTTTTTTATATCTTTTTTTAAAATTTCCACAAAAGAAAATTTTACCTAAAGGTTTATCTAGAATTTTTTTTTCTATAAATAGTTGAAACAAAGGCTATCCTTTAAATGATAAAAAAAGCTTATATTAATGTGAAGGAACTTCACATTTAGATCCATATATCTCATTATTGTTAAATTTATTTTCCTTTTTGATATCAAACAAATCAATTACTTAACACTTTTTAATTAACTAGCTTTTTAATTATTTTTCCATTGATTCATGTTTAGTTAAGAACAATGAATAATGATACAGTGTTTCAACTTGATCCGAGAGGTAGATGTGGGAACAATAACGTGTATCTATCTATAGGCCTATCTCGAAACAAACATCGACTTTATTATATATCTATGTTGTCATATCTATATCTGTATCACTAAACTATAATTTTACTTACTGTAAGTAAATTTCTACATGGGAGTAACTAGTATTTTTTCGGAGGAGGGATAGCGGAAATTGAGGCAGGATAAAAAAGATGTTCCATTTTTTAAATATCCTTTATTAGTTATTAAGAGAAACGTAATCGCTTGAACAAAAAGTGATATCAGGTTCTTACAGAAGGAATTGTCTTTAATCAAAATTACTTTATTCTTTGTCTTTCCTCCATGTCACGTGAACGTGAAAGTGAACAGTTTCTCTGTCACGTCCATGTCAGACGTTTCTAATGACATTGACGTGGTCGTGGACGTTCAAGAGAATAATTTTTTTATTGATGGCTCACCTTTGATATTAGGGTAAGTAGAGTTAGGTATTCAACATAATTCACTCCAGTTATTCATCTTCAGACGTTCGATTATCATCTTAAATCTTGAACCACGCCAATTTTAATCCTTCAAATAGATTATAATTTCAAACCAATTTTAATCCTTTAAATACATTATAACATCAAACCAATTTTAATCCTTTAAATACATTACAACTTCAAACCAATTTTAATCCTTTAAATACATTATAACTTCAAACCAATTTTAATCTTTTAAATACATTATAACCTCAAACCAATTTTAATTCTTTAAATACATTAGAAGTTCAAACCGGTACTTGTCCATCAGCAATGTTGATTACATCAAAGTTGGCCTCGAGTCATTGTACCAAACATTACATCTGTATTGGAAAGTAAATCAGGACGTAACATATTTACATTCTACAAAACCTGTTATGGTCACATTGGCTTCAACAGCGGTAAGTGGGTTATTTATGTGTGTAAGTCTTTCTGTAATTGAATTAAAGATTACATAAAAATGTATATGCAATAATGTAATAAATCTAAGGAAGGCAACTCAACGAAGACAGCTGTTTATTTACAGGACATCACAAATACATAAGCCCATGGAATTGGGCGGAACTCATTTGTTTCTAGTCTCTAACAGTGCAAGAGGCAAAGTGTACCTTCTGCATTAACTTGGAAGGCAGCGTGCAAGGCAGTGTTATAACAATACTTAATGCAGTCTAACTCAAGTACTAGCTCATCTTTCAGGACAGCTTTGATACGTATTCTTGTAGACTTAACATTTTAAAATAAATCAATTGATCTCTACATTCGATATGTGGACGATCCCATAACTGGAACAACGGCTTTGTCTGAATTAAACAGCAAACTGTGCAGGTCCCAAACGGGTTTTCTTGGCCATGTGAAATAATGCATCTTTTTCTTTGGAAATTGAAGACAAAACTTTATGTAAGCTTACATTGTTTAAATACATCTTTACATTTTTGGTTTATTCATTAGATGATCCATCATCCCAAACATAAAAAAAGTTATTAAAGAAAGTGTTGCCCAAACTACGGCACGCGGGCTAAATTCATCACAGTATGTGATTTTTTTCTGTCCCTCGAAACGTTCTGCTCTTATTTTATTGTAAGAGCTCGGTGCGTGACGTATTGGTGCAGTCGTTTTGCTGCGTGACGTTTTGGTGCAGTCGTTTTGGTGCGTGACGTTTTGGTGCAGTCGTTTTGGCGCGACCGTTTTAGTTTAGTTCCATTGAACAATTCCAGTTTTTTGGCGGTCATGAGGCCCGAGCAACGCGTGTCGGAAACGTGTATGACTCGCAGGATGAAACAGTTTGTGACTTGCTGATTTATAGAAGACATCTTTAACATGTCTCAGATAGAATAATATCTAACTACTTGGCATCATTTTGTCGAACGCATTCTGCAGATTGACTTTAACACTATAGACTCCACATTGGATGTGATACTTCCACTGGGCTACATTGGCCAAGAATATTTTTTACTTCCTGCTCATATTCCAGGAGACGTCACTTTGAAATCCATTATGAAAATTCAGACTTTCTATGACTGGACACAAATTGTAAGTGACATATTAAATATATACTCAAGGTTAGCCACCTTTTTAGTGTTTATTCTTTTTAGATGCAATAGCTTAAGATTATCGTAATAAAAAATGGGCATAACAACGAAATACATATACTGAACATAAATCGAATAGTGTGTCACACATGGATTTGATGAAAGAATCATCTAGTTGATTGGTGAACCTTCAAACAGAGGGATAGCTGAAAAAAATATTTATTACTGGTCTTTGGGTAAAATATGAATGTGTGTGTGTTTGTGTGTTTAAAGTAAAAAAAAAGAATTACCGTAAATTGATCAGATTTGTTTCAGACACTAAATACAAATATTTCCATCTTGCTGAAATTTCCTGGTGACACCTATGAAACGCCTACAGACAGTCACAGTTTCCACTACATTTCTGGGAACACCAGCTTTTACGTTTATCAGATCATTTCAGGTAAATATATACTTTATACTTTGATATACTTTATGTGTTTTTTTTATAAAGAAAGCAAAGTTGACTGCAATAAAGAAATTGATTAAATCTATATGTAACATCTTTAACTGTATCTGTGAATTGTGATGGATTACTTTCACTTGTTAATATCAAACAAAATAATTAACATTTATTAATGAACCATTTGGTTAATTTTTCAATTGATTAATGTCTTGTCTTGCAATAAATAATTGTGTAAAATGTTATAACTTGATCACATAATGGGTGTGGGAGAAATAGCGTGTATAAACACTTTTTACCAGACAGACAGGCAGACAGACAGAGTCAGTTGACATTAAAAAAAACTGTCAGGTGAATGTCTTATTGAACAAGTATTCTCAAACGTTTACCCCTGATGCCACACAAAAAGTTTGCGTCCCCACTGTTCACAGTTTAAGCATACTACCGGAATGGAAGAACGCTTAAATTACATTCTAAGCAACAGAAGAACATTCACCTGGCGGACTTCTACAGGGCACACTTTATCGTAGCATCAAGTAAAAATAGCGCAGGTCAAAAAAAGGTGAAAGATAATGTGGCACAAGCCGATATGGAAGTGTAAGGGAATAGCGTGTAACTCCTAGAGCACGTTCGTGTTTCTACTTTAAAATACACTGCTGAACACCAACATCTTTGTTCACTCTCTAGGTCTCCATGGTGACGTGTGCGTAACATCCTTGTTGCCGTCAAGTCTATGGAGATATTCCTATGACTTTGCTAGTTTCTCTGATGTCTACAACGTAATTGTTTATATTGTTGTCAAGGCAACTGTCACTTCAGGCAGAATTACTACTGACACTTTACAGTGGACGTGCCAAAGTATTGCTGGTAAGTCATTTGTCTTTGTCACATTGCTAAATATTGTAACAATTGTCTGGGAATGAACCTTTGACGTGTGGAAAGGAGTCAAAGTAACTAACTGATGGCCTCAGGACTACGTCGTTTTAAATTGATGAAAAAGTTGATAAGTTCTGTTTTTTTTAAAATGCTGTTTTTATCAATGCAAAATTAAATTTTCTAAACTCTTCCATTTGCATCAAAAAATTAGTTTAAATTTGATAAAACCTTAGACCCAATCTATGACTCAAAAGAATATTTAAAATCAAATGAGCAGCTTAAAAATAATAGTACAATGTATTTGATACGATGTTGAAATACCACACATCGACATATTGTTAAAACTAGACCTCAATTCGTTCTATTTAGTTGGCGAAGAGTAAGGTCAATTTAGTGTATATGACATTGTTTATCAGGAAAAAACGGTAGACTGGCTTAAAACGTTATTGTGAAAATACGATGGTCTGACTTCAGAAGATACAAGAACATGTCAAAATAAAACTATATTTAAAACTTGACTTAGATCTAGAGATGACTGATAAAATAAAACACAATATCGCGTTTTTAGACGTTTAATTTTAAAATTATAAAATGTTCATTCATTTAAAGATTTTCAAATTATTAATGAACTTAGATTTAGATCTGGGTCTATTTTGTAATTATTTTAAGTGATTCAGCAAACCAACTAGCTCATAAAAAAATAATTGCTTTCACAAAGACATCACGGTAACCTACTCTCATTGAACCTAACATTCCTGTTCTTAGACAACAAAAAAGGACCATAAATCATTAAGGCATGATAAAAGTATTTTGCACCATATCGTACTGAGCATGCACCTGAAAGTTACACTATACCAAACAATTAAACAAAACAAAAAACGCAACAAATTTTATCTACGACTGGTTCAAGTGAAAAAAAGGAGATAATCCGTATTTTTTCAAGGTCAAGAATTTGTTATACACCGGTTTTTTATGTGACCTGCTTCTGCGTGGGTCTTCTTAGGGGTCCGTTATATTGGAAGTGAAACAAAAAATGTAGAGGGAATTTGGCCAACATATCAACAATATATATCCTGGGGGAAATATTCCTAGTCAGTGTGTAATGTCCAGTTTCCAGCATTTCATCTCCCTGTCTATCGCACACTTCTCTGTCTCTGTCTCTGTCTTTTTTCTCTCTGTCTCTTTCTCTTCTCTCTTCTCCAACTCTCTCTCTCTACGTCTCTCTTCTCTCTCTGACTTTCTCTCTGTCTCTCTATCTCTTACTCTCTTCTTTCTTTCTCTCCAACTCTCTCTCTCTCTCTCTACGTCTCTCTTCTCTCTCTGACTTTCTCTCTGTCTCTCTATCTCTTACTCTCTTCTTTCTTTCTCTCCAACTCTCTCTCTCTCTCTCTCTACGTCTCTCTTCTCTCTCTGACTTTCTCTCTGTCTCTCTATCTCTTACTCTCTTCTTTCTTTCTCTCCAACTCTCTCTCTCTCTCTCTACGTCTCTCTTCTCTCTCTGACTTTCTCTCTGTCTCTCTATCTCTTACTCTCTTCTTTCTTTCTCTCCAACTCTCTCTCTCTCTCTCTACGTCTCTCTTCTCTCTCTGACTTTCTCTCTGTCTCTCTATCTCTTACTCTCTTCTTTCTTTCTCTCCAACTCTCTCTCTCTCTCTCTACGTCTCTCTTCTCTCTCTGACTTTCTCTCTGTCTCTCTATCTCTTACTCTCTTCTTTCTTTCTCTCCAACTCTCTCTCTCTCTCTCTACGTCTCTCTTCTCTCTCTGACTTTCTCTCTGTCTCTCTATCTCTTACTCTCTTCTTTCTTTCTCTCCAACTCTCTCTCTCTCTCTCTACGTCTCTCTTCTCTCTCTGACTTTCTCTCTGTCTCTCTATCTCTTACTCTCTTCTTTCTTTCTCTCTGACTCTCTCTCTCTCTCTTCTGTGTGTGTATTCCTCTACTTATATTTAATAGCTAGCCCACAATTCAAAAACAACTTTCTTCACATTCAACCCACTTTTGTTATTCTGTCCAATGAAGCTGCCTTGAACTATCTTTCAGGAACTGCATTCTCAGGATGCTACACCTTGTTTCCCACCGACACTAACTACCTGCATCTGCAGCTTCTCAACGAGACTGATCCGTTTGGAGCTTATCTTGTAGGCTACGATAGCAATTCATTGTTCTGTCATCCATTGGGTATAGCAGACATCGTGGAACCTATCAATAATAAACCTGTAAGTGTTTATTCATCTTGTCTAAGGGTTAGGATACTCTTATGTAGACAAATTTTTGAACAATACTGTATAGGGGTCTACTTAGAATGATATCAAACACCACACTATATTGTTGTATTTAAAATGTCAAACATTGTTCTAAATTTTATTTTATTTTCACGCAGTTCCAGGATGCGCTCTACTTGCAACGTCTAAAAGAAAAACACAAGAGCACGTGCGAGTCTATGACGTTAGAAAAGCCTACTCTCACGACCATTTTGTCCATTGCTAACGACAGCAGCGATTCCACTTTTTCTACAACTAATTCCAATAGAGTTCTGGAGACAACGGAAGGGTTCAGGCAAGTTCAGTCAGACACGTCTAGAAGTGTTGCCATCACAACACCACAGTCAGTGACTTGGCCGAAGACTTCACCAGGTAGTACTGGACTGAGAGAGGCCATCATTTCCTTCCTGAAAGTTGACCACAATGAACTTTCGTCTCACAAGAGAAATCTCATCTCTGCTCCAGACTCTAGAACTTCTGCTCAGATCTGTGGATATAGTGGCATTCTTCTTGTATTATCAGTTGTTCTTTTTATAATCTTTCCTGATTTGGTTTCAATAGTTCGATTCGTTATAATTTTTACAAAATCAAAAATTTGCTTTAAAAATTAACAACAACAATTAAGTATGTCTGATGAAAATCTAGCTCTCACATATAGGACGCAATCATTAACATGGAACTAATTTGTAAATGAAATTAAGTTATAAATATTTAGTTGCTTTTGTTTTTTTTATATTTTCCCTCCAACTTAAAAAAAAATAAATTTGTAAACATTGTTCTAATAAGGTTTATAAAACAGACCACAGACACAATGGAAACAAATTCTTATCCGCGATTGATCAACTCACAGACCTATACATATAAATTGTTATATATTAACCATAGAACTATATATTCAAGCAAATTCATGAAATAAATCCATCATGACAATATTTCAAAATGCTAGATCGAAATAATTCACGTCAATTGATTTTAGTCATCTTCTGTACATTTAAATAGATTGATTTTCTTTTTAGGTATCTAAAAATTGCAAAACAATAATTATGAGACGAGAGTGCTCTTACTTTTGATATTTAATTACTAAATCTAGACCTAAACAATAAATTAAATGTTACATACAGGGCTGCCGCTACCTATTGTGCAATGTGTATTGCACGCAGGCGGCCGAATGTTGGGAGTGGCCAAATCATTATTCGTAAGTTAATTTTATGTTTTTTTTTTTTTTTTTTCATTTTTAGTTTAGTAAAAAAAAAATACTGAAATATTTTAATATTTTATATAAATTCTAATTATTTCATTAGCCTTTGACAACTATTTTTTAAAAAGTGTCTATAAGAAGCTATTTTGGAAATTTTTGATCAGAAAAAGGGAGCGGCGTGGGGGAATCCCACAGTTTTTTTTCCATAGGCGCCTAATCATTTCAGATCTTTCATTTTCTCGCCTGTAATACCATTTTTTGAACGACGTTTCCAGAAGCAGATCAGTTCTTCTCAGTATCTAGTCTACTTACTACCTATAAATATTGTTTGTTTTGTCGAGTACCCCGCCCTGTAAACAGATTTAGTAATTCAAAACTCAATGTTAAAAACATGTCCACTTTTGGGGGGTCATTATCAATGTAGATCTACATCAAGTTGTAGGCTACTAGCTGTTTGGAGAAACAAGCCAACGACTGACCAACAACAAGTGGTGGGGGCGGCAATTTTTTTTAAATTTTCATTGTAGTTATTAATTCGTGTGTGAATGTAACCATTGTTTACAAATTAAAATAACTTAAGTAATGTTCTAATAAGACCTTGTCACGTGTAGACCGTTTTCGAGAGAGGCGTATGCAACCATATGGGTTAAAATTTTTTGAACAAAAAACTTTTAAAACGTCTCCGCTAGTGTCATTCTTCTGGATTTTCTTATTTGAGATTGGTCAAATTTCGTCGGACTATTGCATTTCATTATAGTGACGATTTTTGGTGTGATAAAAATGTTTGCGACAGAGACGTCTTACTTAGGACTAGATGATCTTTAAAAAAGTTCACGCCCATTAAAGAGGTCAGTGTCCTATATATATATCTAGAATGTCCCTCGAATAATATTATTGACCAGCGCTGCCTCTTTATTATTAGACTTTTTTTTTACTAGGATGAATAGTGCATTCTAAAAGAAAGAATTTCTGAAGCTGAAAACGCCAGAATACACCCAGCAACGGGACCCAGCACCGAAATCAGCACCCTTGCCGACTTGCCGACTTGAAGGAAAACCCGCCGAATGTTCAATTCTATATATAGAAATATTTTTTTTTACAACGCTTAAGAAAAACAACAACATGGGGCTCGTCAATAATTTTTTTCCAAGTTGTGACTTAAAAGTGAGAATAGATTTGTATTTGTCAGTGCAATGTGTTTTCTACATTAAGAGTTAAAAAAAAACGCGTGCCTTGCATATGAAAAAAAACGAAGGCACTTAGGAATGACCTACAGGCAACATAAGCTAATAGCTTAGAGCCCATATGAGATTGTGGGTCACAAAAATTGATTTAAATATCAATTGTTACATATATAAATGTAATGCTTTTTAGAGTACCTTTAGTCCAAAGAAAAGTTTAACCTGTTAGGAATGCCCTCTATCTTAAGAACCGGAACCGAAGACATTGCCATTATTTCTATAATAAAAAATAGAGATTGAGTAATATATAACGGTAGGTTACAACTTATAAATGATTGAATTCGTCAAGGACAGAGTTTCAACACTATCTATTCTGATTCTATATATATATAGATAGATATATACATATATCCCAACTAATAATAATCAATTATGTCCAGAGATTTTATTTCTCTTGTTTTTTATCCAAGATACTTTTATGTTGACTCATTTTTTAATTGAGAAGTTCAAACACAAAGGAATCAAATTTCATAGTCCCTCACGACAAGTAATATCATACTTCCCCAGACATTGTCATAGTTCATTTGGTTGTCCTATATTCTGGCCATAGACATCAAGGCCATCGTTCTCTGTTTTAGTTGATGCGTTACCAGCTGACAGATCAGCGTGAATTCCTGTTTTTCTAATGTTTTTCTGTCCAACACTATATACTTAAAACTGGGCCAATCAACGCAAATAATTTTCCTGGACATCACTCAGTCATCATCACACAAGTTGGCAGAACTGCGCCGGCATCCATACGTTAACTGTTATCAAACCAAAATTGAAACCAAACAGCATTGCAGTAGGCTTGATATTGGGATTCTTTTGAAATGAACTGTCTTTAGTTTTTATACAAACTAAAAGGTTCAAAGAAACTTATTTGTTTTTGTTGGTGTGTTTACCAGCCGTCAGGCATGAATTCCTAGTGTAACAGTTTTTATGTACAAGAAAGTGTACTTAGAACTGGGCTATTCACCGCAGAAAATGTGTTTTTCTACATCACTCAGTCAATATCAAGGTATGTGCCCAACGCCACTTTATACAGGTTGAAAGGTCCAAAGAAACTATAACCGTTTTTTCCAAATCACTAGTAGAGAAACCTCCACAAGTTGACAGACCGGCTCCGGTTTCCAAGGGTTAACTATTCTTCAAACCAAGATTGAGGCTAAAAAGCATTGCCGTGAGCTCATGAGGAATTTTGTAGACAAGATATAATTAAAGTAAAGTTGATCATGCTTTCTAGTATGTCTATTCTGACAATAAATTATTTCCCAAATGAAGTCCGGGATAAAAAATCTCCACCAGTAAACACATAGAGGCCCTGGACTTGTGTTAAAATAACCAATGACTGAAAAGTTACAAATGTCACACAAATTCAAATTAAAGAAAACAATTCAGTACCATGTAACGCCTCCAAAGGATCAACCCATATTTTAACAAAATAATAATAATAATTTGAAAGCAAAGATCTACTAATTTAATATTAAAACCATCTGAGGCAAATATGTTATCAGGATTTGCATATCAACTACTACATATGGCCGAAATATTGATAATTAACAATGTCCAGAGATTTAGTTAGTCTGTCTCCATAAATATAAACTATTCATTAAATCAAAAACCGTTCACTGTTCTGAGCATATATACAAAAAATGTATGCATTTTGTTATAGTTTTTGAATTTTTGAACTAAATGCAACAAAAAATATAAAGGCAAAGAATAAAAATTTACATGAACTTATAATACACTTATAGATTATACTGTTATAACTTTAGTGTTCGTACAGATAGGTGTAGCAGATGTTAGTGTTATTTAGTTAGCTGACAGAAATCTTTCAATGCCTGTGCTAGACCAGCGGAGGTATTTTAATCAAGACTGTTTACCACAGCACGGTTCACTACAATCGACTTGGTTCAGTGTGGTTCAGCGGTGTGGTTCAGTGTGGTTCAGCGGTGTGGTTCTGTGTGGTGCATTACGTTCACTGGGTGTGGAAAAGAATCAGAACCCGTGCAGAGAACCCAGGAATTGGATACAGTTAGTTAAGTAAACGTTGTTTGGTGCGAATTTTCCAATTCAGCCAAGGAAAATGTATTATTTTGTAATTAATTATTGTTATTATTATTATATGGACATCTAGATCTAGTTCTAGACCTAAGCCATATTTTGTTTTCTAAGCTTAGTCATGGGCATTTTTTATTTTAATTTCTTCTTTGAAAACTTATAACAGTTTAACTAGAGATTTTCCCGTTTGGCCTACGTGCGTTTCTCAGCAATATACATCACCTGTTAAATTTCTAGAAAAATCTTAAAAACTAATTTTAAGATCAGCATTGGGAAGTGTGTCGGTGGTCTGCGTTGGTATTTAGATAGAAAATGACTGGTAACCCTTTAAGATAATACATTCTGGGACTTGATAGTTGAAGTCTTTGTCTGTTTGTTTATACATTTAAAAAAAGAATTACAGTTGGATTCAAGCATACACTTGCCGGAGACGAGCTGTAAGCACCTACTTGGTACCACCAAGCTTCTGATATCGGTAACAAAGTTCCTGCCTAAGCTCTTTAATTGATAGTTAGACTAGCTGTTTTAAAGATGCCATTGTTATCGAATCATATCTCCTCTCGTTGAGTTGCCTATGATCCCACTTCTGACACCAATGTAATAACTAAAGGGAGTCAACTCAACTAGACATAGATATTTATTTACATGGAGACAAACATATAGGACATCTGCCTTGAGCACAGCATCTTCATATCGGCTCTAGACTTGGGCGGAAATCGTTCTCACTTCCCATGTCAACATCCTTCCTCGTCTAGTTTCTGGCAGTGCGCACCTTCTGCGCTATCTTTGATTTCAGTGCGCATGGCAGAGTTATAACAGTATTATATTTCGACTACTCTTTAACACTTTCATTTTTTCAATGAGTAAATGAAGTTGTATGACATTAAAAGCTGATGAGTTTCCGTAGGGCTTAGTTGCTTTCTGAATAGTGTCCATGTCTCAGATCTATGTTGAAGGATTAAGAAAACCAACGCCTTGTAGACATTGATTTTTGTATTCAGGCGGAGCAATTTATTTCGCCAAACTCTCGCATTATGGCATTAAAAAAACGCTACTGGCCCTGGCCAGACGGTTATTTACTTCCCTTGAAAGTGAGGCGTCATTTAATACTATACTACCTAGTTATGTGAAGTATTCTACCACGTTAAGGGGCTGTCCGTTTGCGGTGACCCTTGGGGCTGAGTATGTTTTATTGGGTGACTTTTGGAACATGAGTTTCTTTTTTTTAAGGTCTATAGATATGGAAATTTGTTGACAGAACCTAAACCTAAACGCTGCCTTTTTGGACCTCACCGAGGATTTCCACAAGGTCATCGCGATGGTTTGTGAGGATTTTAGCCAGGCTGGGATGCCCACCTACGTTATTATTCATTCTCAAGTATTTTAAGGGGGTAAAAAAGGAACAGTTCAGGCACAATCTCCTTAAATATTACTATTATAAATAGAGATAAAGAAATATTTATATGGTAGGCTACAACAATTTATAATAGAATTCGTCCAAAACTGTGTGGAAATACTAAATATCTGACTTTGTAAGTATAGCTCAGTTATCGATATTAATATTATGTCCGGAAATTTAGTTTCTCTGTCTTGATAAAGATTGGATTCATAAGTGTGGATTAAAGGAAACGTAATTTTCTGAGCATATCTATAAAAAAATTATGTTCTTCATTATAGTTTTTAATTTATTTAAATAAATTTTTATTTTTTATTTTTATTGAAACAAAAAAAAAAAAATAAAGCAAAGAAAAAAAAAGTCTGCATGGACTTGCACACTTCTTGATTATATTGTAATAACTTTGGTGTTGGTACGAATAGGGGTAGTAGTTATAAGAGTAATTAAGCCAGCTGACAAAAAATCTCCTTAGGCCAGCACTAGACGAACTGGAACCATATATAAAGAGCGGAGATACTACAGCATATAAAAGTGGTGTATTGGCTGTTATTTATTGAATATTAAATTGTTACGGTTTTTGTAGGCCCTTGTGTCAAGTTCCTTAAGATGGTAGTGTTGTGTGGTGCAGTTCGCAAAGAGCCTAGATAGGCAGCCGATATTCAAACTCAAAAGTTTCTTTACAGTATTTTTCAACATGTTCTTTTTCTCTGAACTACTCATTTAGGTCTGAGCTCTCTGAGAGCAGGGCCAGAAGAGCCGCATCATCAGCGAATTTTTTAAAGGAGCAAAAAGGAAACACATTGGCAAACAAAATGAAACACAATGACGATGCCACAGCCCCCTATGGCGCCCCTATGTTAACTCTATGCGCTTTTGATATTACATTAGTTACACTAACTCTCTAGGGTCTCTAGGTCGAAAATTCATTAGCCCATAGTGTTATATATCGACTATTCTCTAACACTTTTATTATTTTAATAAGTAAATGAAGTTGTATGGTATTAAATGCTAATGAGAAATCAACAAAGAACAATATTACATAAGTGTCAGGTAAACTTTATTTACACAGTTACACCCAACAAGTTCAGCAGTTGAAGTTTGCAGTATTTGTCTAGGTGCCCACCTAGGGGTACGCGAACACAATTATGTTCATGTCCTTTGATATCTTATTGAAATAATAATAAATTCTTTTGATACTGACATAGGGAAAAGTTTACATCTAGACATACATGTATACATTTATATTGTCATAACCATTTTCTGTAGTGACTCTATGGCTGTGCATCAGCGCCCTGAATTGGACTAAATAAATGGAGAGAGAGGAAAGAGTGCGATGATGAATGTTTGTTGATATCGGCATTACTTTGTGATCATAGACTGATATATTATATAAAGTGGAAACCAGAAATAAATTCTTATCCGTGACTGATCAATTCACAGACTTATACATATATAGATTTTTAAGTACCTAAACTTTTTTTCAGGCTCTGAGGGAAGTCGCCCCAATCAATCTATTCTGTCTTAGAAAAGTAATGATCTTTAGTTTTCAAAGTTTAGAAATAATGCAAAATCATTTCTCGGATATTTAAGCAAATATATGAAACAAAGCCATTTCCTGTTTGTTTCCATTGAGATAATGTTTCAAAAATCCTAGATGGAAATAATTCAAGTCGATTTAAATTATCTTCTGTACATTTAAATAGATTGATTACCTAGATCTTTCTAGATTATGTATCTAAAAATTTCAAAATAATAATTATGAGACGAAAGTACTCTTAATTCTGATGTTCAATTACTTGATCTAGATCTCAAAATTAAAATATATGTTACATAGGTTAGGGTTGAAAAAAAAACTGCTTTACTTCTTTAAACTACTTTACAAAACAACGCCTTGATCCAACTTTCTAAAAAATTTTCATGACATTTTTGTAGTGCTAAAAAATCTCCATGTCCAGTCTAGAGTAGTTTATATAAGTCTATGTTAGTGATCTATTTTATTAAACTTGTATTGTCATTGTTCCCTTGCCGTTTAGTTGCTTCTTTTAAATGTTGTAACCATAGACATAAATAAATATAGACTGGAAAAAGGAAGTAACTTCATGTAACTTGAAAACATGTATATCTATTGTATTCGGATTTCCGAATTATGAAAAGTTGCATGATCTTCATTCTTAGAGATTAAACAAAGCTACACTGCCTCCTTATTTACAGTATAAGCATGCGTGTGTGCGTATCAAAGTTTAAAAAAATCACTTTTATACTGCTCATAAATACTTTATAATAAAGTACACAAAATTGCAAGTCACAAATTTTCGTTTCATAAAGTTCTTTAATTGGCCAGTCCTTATTTATTTATGTCTATGGTTGTAACAATATACTTTTAGATTTACAATAATATTTTTTAAAAAGGCACTTAGAATCATTCACACTTTTGTTGTAAAATTTTTTCAATTTCTTAAAAACCAAAATTAATAAAATTGTCTCCACTTTTAAAGCTGTCTCTTTTTTTTATTAGGTCTTAATAATAATGTTATAAGTAAAGCGAATGCGGAATGTGTGAATGAAAAATAATATAGCTATCAAAATAGCTAATCGACTTAAATACATTTTTCAAATATAAACATTTGCTTGCTGCCCTCCTTCAGTCGTAGAACAACTCTGGTTCATCTCGCACACTACCTTATGTAGCTGTGAAGACCTATTTAGGAGAGACACTCCTGTCCACAAATAACGCAGGTTAAGGTGGCTTTTACTTTGGTGGTAGAAGAGCTGGCTTTTTTTCGTACTGTACGTTTTTCTTCCTGAGCTGAGACCCATGTTCTTTCACTATTCATAGCTTTCTTGGTCACTGTCTCTCTCCACTTGGTGTGGTCTAGAGCAATGTCTTCCCAATGGTCAGTATTGATTTGAGGACCCGTTTTATTACATATATGTAGCGGAGATAGGGGTGACCAGATTTTCTTGAGCCAGTCGCTAGTTGTCCGTAGAGGATGACTTTCGGGATGCCATTGTCCTCCATCCGGCGAATATGTCCAAGCCAGCGAAAGCGACGTTTTCTTAGGTCTGTAAAGATGCTGGAAATACCTGCTTGCGTAAGGATCTCCGTATAGCACGCTTTTTTTTTCCATGTGATTTTCAAGATGATAAGGAGACATCGCAAATGAAATGAGTTTGCATACAGTAGTATACTCATAACGCATGCCTTGTAGACTTCCATTTTGGTCACTGTAGTGAGTTTCTGGTTTTCCCAAAGTCTTGGCCTGAGTCTAGCGAAGGTCGAGGCAGCCTTCCCTATGCATTTTTTTATCTCCTCTTCTAGAGATAGGTCATCTTGAATTGTGGATCCCAGATAGCCGAATTCATTTACGGCGTCCAGCTTGTTATCGTCTATGAGAATAGAGGGTGGTGCTGTAGCAGGTGGTTCCATAACATTTATTTTCTTCGCGCTAATAGTTAAGCCATATTCTTTACAGGCCTAAGAGAAACGGGACATAAGTGACTGAAGTTCCTCTTGTGTGTGTGAAACTACCACTGAGTCATCCGCGAATAACATATCTCTTACGAGGGTGGTTCTGATTTTAGTTTTTGCTCTCAATCTGGCAATATTTAGGAGTTTGCCATCAAATCTGGAAAGGAGATATATGCCTTCGGTGAATTTGTCAAACGCGTTGTGGATTAGCAGTAAAAATAGTATTCCAAAGAGGGTTGGGGCCAGGACACATCCTTGTTCAACTCCGCTGTTTATACTGAAACTTTTGAAGCTGGCACAGTTAAATTGCACTGTACCCATCATATTTTGGCGGAAAGATACGATTACATTTAGTAGCTTGGGTGGATAGCCTATTATCTGTAAAATTTTAAAGAGGTTAGCTCTGCTGACTAGATCCAAGGCCTTTCTCAGGTCAATGAACGCAATATGCAAAGGCATCCTTTGTTCTTTGCACGTTTCCTGAAGTTGGCGGATGGAGAAAATCATGTCAATCGTGGATTTTCCTGAGCGAAAGCCGCATTGTGATTCTGGATAGATCCGATGAGCGAGTTTGTGTAGCCTAAGAAGTATCACTCGAGCAAAGACTTTGCCTACAATACATAGGAGGAGATTCCCCTGTAATTGTTGCAGTCGCTTCTGTCACCTTTGTTCTTATACAGTGTAATGATTTTAGAATC
Organism: Biomphalaria sudanica; assembly: GCA_036873155.1. NCBI lineage: Eukaryota > Metazoa > Mollusca > Gastropoda > Planorbidae > Biomphalaria > Biomphalaria sudanica. The sequence continues at coordinate 740,674 of JAZGLO010002209.1, read as the reverse complement.
CCGCAGGTCTTGTGGCACAGCACCTTCTTGCCAACATTTGCAAAGCAGTTCGCGTAGAGGCTGGATTAGTGCAGTTTTGCATTGTTTTCTGGGGGATACAATCGCATTCGGGTGCTTTGCGGGCAGCATTGTTGTCTATGGCTTTGTTTAGCTCTGACAGGTTGGATGTTTTGTCTAGCTCGTTCATTGTAGGTAATTGTATGATGGCCTTAAGGGCTGAGGCAGAGACTGAGCTTGTTGTGGAGTAGAGCTCAGAGTTATGTTTAACCCATCTGTGCATTTGTTGGCAATTGTCTGCGATAATTTCCCCAGTGGTTGATTTAAGAGGTGCTGACTTGTTTTGGGAGGGTCCGAGAGGCTTTTTTATTTCTTCCTCTTATGTTGCACACTTAGGCTGCGAGCTGAATATTCTCACTGAGCTCTACCCAGTATTCATTGGCACAGATTCTTGCTGTCCTCTGCACATTTGCTCAAGCTTATTTCAGATTTAACAGGTTACATTGGGTAGATTTTACCTTGTATATAGCGAGTGCATCTATCTTTGCTCTAATGACAGGTGCTAAAATAGTTGATTTAGAGTCAAACCAATCATTTTGTTTTGTAATTTTTTCTTCCACAGATTTCCATAGACATACATTTTATACTCGCGTTCAAAAGATTCCGCAAACTGTATCTGGAGATTATCTTGCTTACATCCGATTGGGGTCTTCCAATCTGCTTGGTATGGTGGATTTTCTTAAGGATAAGATTGATCTTACAACATACCAAGGAGTGATCTGTGTCACAGTCTGCATTGTGATAGGACCTGGTAAGCTTGACAATTTTAAGCACTTTTGTCTTACCATGATTAGGTCTAGTTGGTGCCAGTGTTTGGAGCTAGGGTGCCGCCCAAGATACTCTGTGCTGTGGTTTAGTCTTAAAATAGGTATTAGTGACACAGAGGGAGTGTAGTGAGCAAATCTCGAGGAGCCTTTGTCCATTTTCATTTACTTTCCCGACACCAAAACGCCCAATACAGCTGTCCCATGCAGAGGTGTCAGATCCAACGCGTGCATTGAGGTCGCCGAGGACGATAACCTGTTCCGTATTTGAGATCTCGCTGAGAGCAGAGGAAAGGTTGTCATAGAACAAGTCTTTGGCTTCTGGTGCTGAACTCAAAGAAAGTAGGAGCGTAGGCACTTATCAAAGTCATGTGTCTATTAGATGTGTTAAGGCGTAGTGATAGGAATCTTTCTGAACCGTGCACTTTAGCTCTACTGTATTCAGAAGTGTCTTCTTAACTGCGAAACCAACGCCATGTTCCCTTACTTCACTTTCGGCTTTGCCTTGCCAGAAGAAGGTGTAGTCTTTTTTTTTTATTGAACCAGAGTCAGCTAAACGAGTTTTCTGGAGGGTGGCAATGTCTACTTGCGGATTTTCTGGCATCTTCAATGTCCGGTAAGTTTTTATTAAGTCCAGTTCGTTAAGTACGCACATTCCATGTGTCCAGTTTAAGAGTGGAGTTCCTCTTTTTTTCTTCATGTCGACTGTTACATTGGCTTTGTGCCTGCTTTTCAGATTTTGTCTTATCCTCGTGTACCCAAACGATGAATAAAGGCATGACGGGACAGCACCTTATTGGCTGGGGCCTGCCCAGCTTAAGGCGAGCGGTAGCTGTCCATTGGAATCCTGGTTTCCCTCCCACCGACGAAAGTGGCCCCTGGCCTCCTGCTCTACGTCAAATTAGCATTTCAGCTTATAACCGGTGACTGCCACTTCCCGTGTTTGGCCGATGCCAAAGGCAAAGCTGGAGTTTCCTCTCCAGTTTTTGGAGTTAAGGCTTTAAAAAAAAGTGAGATAAAGCCTGAGCATTGTTTATGGTCGAAACGATGTCGCCACACAGCAGTTCCCCCCTCTCAGCGCAGCTGTGACCAAAGGAACGGAATATCCTATTCAGTTTAGGATCAATAGCGCCGCAGGCTCTACCAGGCTGTAGCACAGTGTGCCACCATCTGCTTAAGGGTCACCAGCTCCTGATTTTTCCTCAGGGTTGTCTCCCAAAGCGTTTCCCGCGTTTGGGTATAGCCGCAAGGGAGCGGAAATTTGGATTCAGAGTTTTCCTTCTCCTAGATGGGTAGCTAACCAAGGCCAACGATCCACTCCTGCCCGAAGCTTACTGGCTTAGGCGCCGGTTGCTCGCATTTGCCCGTTCTCCTGTCTGTGGTAACGGTTCCGCCAGGCTTAGTAACTGAACCACACGTGAAGGCCAGGAGTTGGACTGGTTGTCAGAGGCTTTTTGAGAGGCATGCCATTTGAAGCATTTTATAGGTATGATGCGCTTAAGACAATTACCACTTTCGGCGTTAACAACCTTGCCTACATATATTTGATTAAATTTTGAAATGAATAGACTTAAGTTTGTATGCTCATGTGTTAAAGTATAAAGTAGATATTGAGTTAGAGATATATCTAGAATATCTAGTTAAATATTGGCTTCGATAGAGTTCATTCTGCGAGTGCGTAAAGGCTTCGCTCTGCACATGCAAGACCTTTTTTAATAGATGTACGCGATTCATAAATAAAACCAAATGAAAATATATCTCAACACGGCTTAGGAGATTTAGCGAACGAATGCAGAAATATATGACAAAAAGCTTTAGAAACAACAAATTTGAATGTTAATTTGATTAAAATATGAAATGAATGGACTATAATTAGTATGTTCATGGGTTAAAGTATAAAAACTATCTTTGCGAAGTTGGGTTTTCCTCACGCCATGGATTACTTAAGTCAGTCTGGTTCATTGCGAAGAGAAGTTATAGAGTTTTAGAATTAGGAATAGAAAGAATTTATGTAAAAACGCTTTTGAAACTTAAATTTCAAGGTTAAGTTTATTAAATAATGAAATCAATAGACTATATTTAGAAATTTGCATGTGTCAAAGTAAATAAAAGTGTCTGTGCAAAGTGTAGTTCATTAAAATTAGATCTAGATCTAGATCCTTTCGATCATTTCTCATGTCAAAATGGTCAACAAGGCCTAGATCCATAAAATTATAATACTTTAATAGAGTTGGCAACTTTTTTTTTCAGGGTCTTAAGTTTTTTTTAGGGCTACGTCACGGTTCCAGTTAGTCCCCGAGGAACATATGTGCAAAGTTTTATTAAGATTGGTCAAACGGTTTTGATTTCTATATGGCACATACACCATACATATAGTTTATAGTATAAGATTGTGTTATTTAAGATCTATATATAGATAACAAACAAATGATAGTTGTCGCAGTATAGTCCGATACTATTTAATCCAGTATACGATAACGATAAGTTTCGTAGACTTTAAAAAAGCGTTTGATTGTGTCCACCGTTATCTCTATGGAAAATAGCAAGAGAATACGGCATCCAAGAACAATTCGTCCAGATCCAACGACACCTAAACAGTCAATCTAGTTGCTGCATTAAAACAGAAGACAAAACAATCAAGTTTTTTAGCATCGAGACAGGTGTGAGACAGGTACTCATACTATCTCCCTTTCTCTGCCTCCTAGTCATCGACTACATAATGAAGAGAGCAATGAACCAGACTGACTTAAGTATTCCATGGCGTGAATAAAACCCGATGACGGACATGGACTTTACCGGTGACATTGTCGATGACGTTGCACTACTCGAAGCTAATAAATAGGGCCTAAAGCATACAAAAAATGACTTAGAGCCTAGATAGAGAGACACCCAAAACTGGTCTCCGTATAAACTTGGATAAGACTATATTGTGCGAGTTTGATAAAAGACAAAAAGGGGGTGCCCCCGTCAGACATGGCGAGTCAAAGCTTGAAGAGTTGGACAAATTCACATACCTTGGCAGCGTCATAAAAATGATGGGGATGCCTACCATAATGTAGCGTGCCAAATATGAAAGATAGGGATTATTTTCCAAAGGCTGCAGCCTATTTGGACAAGCAAAGCCATTGAACTTGAGACAAAAATACAATTTCTCAATACAATCGTCATCCCAACAGCAACATATGCATGTGAGACATGAAAGTCGTCTGTCAAAATTAAGAAAGGCTAAATGTGGCTCAACAGAAATGGCTGAGACGGATTTTGGGAGTCAGTTACACATGAAAATCCTATGCCGAACTGGGAGTCGAACACTTAGTGAGGTTACGACAAAGCGTCGCATGATGTTTGCGGGACATGTTCTCCGACAAAATAAACTAATTATATCAAGAGTTGCGATGACATGGAGGCCAATACAAGGAAACGCAAATAGGAACGTCCTCGTATAACCTGGCGCCACACCTTAATGGAGGATTTCAGAACAGTGAACACCAAGTGGCAGGAGGCTTCAGACATTGCCAGTTGAAGATCTATTTGTAGATAGCTTGCCGCCCAATGGACCTAAGTCTAAGTCAGTCAGTAAGTCAGTTTAAGTTGACCTAAGTCTAAGTCAGTCAGTAAGTCAGTCTAAGTCAGTCAGTCTAAGTCAGTCAGTCAGTCAGTTGAAGTTGTGACTTGGTTTTAGTTGTTAGGGTTGGACCTTTGTCTTACGACTTGTAAGAGTGCCAACAATGTTGAGCAACATTTAGATATCATGTATCTCTATCTGAAACATTACATTTTATTAGAAGTCAAAACTTAATGTAATGTACAAGGTGAACTCAAAATGAATTTTTCACTAAGAGTTTCTTGTTTACTCAAAAGTTACATTTCTTCAGATGATGATCTCATTCATCGTATAAATGTTTCTACAAGGATTCAAAAATAAAGTCGTAAAAATAGCGCATGTTATGTAGGTCAATTGATTAGGTCAGAAACAATCGCCTTTAATATCACTATTATAAATAGACATAAAGTAATATTTATATGGTGGGCTACAACAACTTATAATTAAATTCGTCTAGAATCGAGTTGAAACATTAAATATCCTGGCTTTGTAAGTCTAGCTCTAGTTGTCTCGTTCTGGGGCCGCATGCTGTTAGGTGCCCTCTTCTATGTCAGCTACGTAAAGTTGGAACCTACGCTGGTCTTTGAAGCGTTTCCACAGGGCTTAGTTGTTTTCTGTATAGTGTCCATGTCTCAGATCTATATAGAAGGGTTAGGAGAACTACCGCCTGGTAGATATTAATTTTTGTATTCGGTTTATTTCGCCAAACTCTGGCCAGACGGTTATTAACTTCCCTTGAAAGTTAGGCGTCATTTAATACTATACTACCCAGATATTTGAGGTGGTCTACCACGTTAAGGGGCTGTCCGTTTGCGGTGACCCTTGGGGCTGAGTATGTTTTATTGGGTGACTTTTGGAATATGAATTCCTTTTTTCTAAGGTTTATAGATAAACCGAAAGAGGCGAAAGCGTATGGAAATTCGTTGACCACTTTTTTTGTAGATGATGTTCATTGTGAGCTAACAGGCTGCAATCATCGGCATAGAGATGCTCCATTATAACCATCTAACTTTGTTTTTGTATGACATGGTAGACGTCGAAGATTGAACACATTGCCTTCCGAACGAAACCTGATGATGATGCCTTCATGCAATCGCTGTCTTATTTGACCCAGCATTACGCCAAGGAAGATAGCGATTAGAGTAGAAGCAAGTATACAGCTTTGCTTCAAGCCTATTTCTATTGGGATGTGATGAGACAGGTCACCATTTGTTCTGCGACAATTACAAGAAAAATGCAAAGAGCAGAGCCTAAGCCTATCCGTGCCTTTATTGACCTCACCGAGGCTTTCGACAAAGGCTGTCGTGATGGTTTGTGAGGATTTTAGCCAGGCTGGGGTGCCACCTACGTTCCTATTCATTCTCAATTTTTTTTACGTGGGAAAATAAGGACAGATCGGACACAATCGCCTTTAATATTACTATTATAAATAGACATAAAGTAATATTTATGTGGTAGGCTACAACAAGTTATAATTGAATTCGTTTAAAACTGGGTTAAACCATCAGATATTTAAATTTGTAAGTATAGGTCAATTAACAATATTTAAATTATGTTCAGAGATTTAGTTTCTCTGTCTCGATAAAGTTTATATATTTTAGGTATCCAGCCAAATAAAAGTTGTAAAATTTTTACATATCAACAAAAAATGTATGTTCTTCGTTATAGTTTTTGAGTTATTTAAAGAATATAGCAAAGAAAAAAAAAGTCTGCATGGACTTGCACACTTCTTCGTTATATTGTAAAAACTTTTGGTGTTGGTACGAATAGGGGTAGTAGTTATTAGTGTAATTAAGCCAGCTGACACAAATCTCCTTAGGCCAGCACTGGACGAACTGGAACAATATATAAAGAGCGGAGATATTTCAATATATAAAAGTGCTGTATTGGCTGTGATTTATTGAACATTAAATTGTTACGGTTTTGTAGGCCCTTGTGTCAAGTTCCTTAAGATGGTAGTGTCGTGTGGTGCAGTTCGCAAAGAGCCTAGATAGGCAGCCGATATTCAAACTCAAAAGTTTCTTTACAGTATTTTTCAACATGTTCTTTTTCTCTGAAATACTCATTTAGGTCTGAGCTCTCTGAGAGCAGGGCCAGCAGAGCCGCATCATCAGCGAATTTTGTAAAGGAGCAAAAGGGACTATCGTATTGAAAATCATTGGTGTACAAAATGAACCACAATGGCGATGTCACAGCCACCTGTGTCACCTCTATGTTAACTATATGCGCTTTTGATATTTATTTAGTTACCCTAACCCTCTAAGGTCTCTCGGTCGAAAATTCATTAGGCCATAGTATTAAGTATCGACTACTACTTAACAATTTTTTTAAAAATAAGTAAATGAAGTTGTATGGTATTAAAAGCTGATGAGAAATCAATAAAGAACAATCTTACATAAGTGTTCGGTAAGTCCAGATGTTTGTAGACACAATTTAAAATATTTAGGATGGCATCGTTTACACCTTTACCCTTTTGGTAAGCAAATTGTACAGGCTCTAACTTACTAGAAAGGGCATTCAGAAGAAACTTTTTAACCATTTTTTTTCTAAACATATAGACACAGTGGAACTAGTGAAACAGGTCTAAATTTATTCTTATTCTTTGGTTTGGAAACCTTTGGCACCAGAACAACAATGATGAACGACTAAAGCACAGATGGTATCTCGTGGTTCAATAATGAAGTGGAATGTATCTCTAGGAAATGTTTAGCACATTCTTTTAATGTAATAACATTTAAGAAAAATCACATGTAAAATACATTTTTTTAAACTCCATTATAAACTTATAATATATATATATATAGAAACATTAATTTTTACAAATATATGTTTCCTACGATTTTGACACCCTCATATACGTGAATGTATTTGGGTGCAAACTTTTCTATTCAGAAAACAGGAATTCATAGTTATGTGATTATTTATTAATATTATTATTATATGGTAGGGGTGCACCGGATAGTCCCTCCGGCTCCGGCTTCTGGCGAATATTCGGCATTTTTTACTATCCGGTGCTATCCGGCTCCGGTCGGATATCACTACCGGATAGTAAACCGGATAGTAAAAAATACACCTATTTAATATGCATAAAGTGGACCTCGTTCCATTACTGTCTGTTATAGAATGTATTAATGTTTATACGAAAACAAAATAATGTGCTTAAAAATAGAGCCATTATAAATATGCACCAAACATCGTTTATTATAAAGACAAGGCATGTTAATAACTTAATATAAATAGAGATGAAACTTTACATCATAAATGCGCTTTACATACAGAGATGCAATGGCTGGCACTTTTTTCAATTTGTCTTGACCTTTGAGTAAGTTAGTTAACATGTTAAAATGTTACATTCCTTGACTACGTCATGCTGTGCGGGTATATCTCCAGAGGTAGAGATGAACAACTCCCTCCCCCTTTTATTTGTTTAGCCCATCACATTGAGTTCATTGATTGACAGGTGACCCCAAGTCAGATACGATGGACGTAAGCACTCTTTAGAGGTCACACGAGGGAACTAGGTTTGTTATTGGGGTGGGGGGGGACTAGACTTTACATTATAAATTCGTATTACATACGTAGCAGCGATGTCTTGCACACTTGCTTGTCTTGACCTTTGAGTGGTCTAGTAAACATGTCATATACCTTAACTACGTCACGCTGATAATCTGTCTAGATGTGCGGGTATATCTCCAGAGGTAGAGAGGAGCAACCCCCACCTCCTTTTGTTTGTTTAGTCTATAATATTGAGTTCACAGATAGGCAGCTAACCACATTAAGTCAGATGTCAACGTGTTGACACTGTCTAGAGGTCACATCTTATGAGGGAACTGATTTTGTTTACTTGGAGTATAATTTTTATTAGGGGCGGGACTACAAGCCAAATCTCTATAAGGTTTATTTGGTATGAGTTTGTTTATTATGAGATAGGTTGTCAATCAAGGGTCTGGACCACAAACCACACCTTTTATACTATTGGACGGGTAATAAATTTGTTTACTTTGAGTTAAGTCTCAATTATGAGTCAGGACTACAAGCCAAACAGACACTGAACAAGGGTATCTTTAAAGGGAGAGCTCAAGAGACTCAACACCCCCAACTTCTTATTAGTTTAATCCATGACAATGTATTGATAGAGAATATAGACATTGACCATTCTTAAGCCAGAATGGATTAACGAAAATTGTTAAGACATATTGACACTGTCTAGAGGTCACTAGATGATGACACTAAGTTTGTTTACTTGGAGAGAAATGTCAATTAGAGCGCTGAACTACAGGACACACCCCTACAAGTTACACAAGCCACGGGTATAAAAGTGGCTTGCAAGGGCATTTAGTAAATTGAAAAGTAATAATAATGGCTGATAAAACGTCATCACTTATATGGCGTTACTTTAATGTCAAAACACGAGCCTAATGACAAGTTGATGGTGTAAAATACATGAACACAAACATCTACCCACTTTACAACTTAGATTGTACTTAAGAGAGATTTACGCTATAAAACCAAGATTGAACTTTACCTTTGAAAGATTTACATTAGTTACATATAAGTTTATATATTCTGCATGAGTTATCCCATATTCTACTTTACAATTAGCGGCCACATACATACGCACACACCATCTCATGTTACAAAGATTAGTTTATGATAAGCATATCTGTAAAAAAAATGCTGTTGATTTTAATTTATCAATCAGTGATAGAGTTTAAAGTAAGAAAGTAATAAAATAATATGAATATAGGTATGTTATATAGAAGATTTGCAAAAACTTCAGTAAAACGAGCTGTTTGAGTAATGTAGGTATTCGGCTCCGGCTCCGGCTCCAGCCGAATATCTAATTTCACTATCCGGTGCACCCCTATTATATGGACATAATTTCAGACCTAAGCTATGTTCTCCAAGCTCCTAGTCAAGTCAAGTCTAGAATTTCCTGTTGTGACCAAAGAGCTAGTAATATTTTTTTCTCAGCGATATTATCTACATCATCTGTTAAATATGTAGGAAAATTGTTAAAACTAATTTTGAGATGAGCGTCCAAAAACTCCCATGAAGTAGAGAGTTAAATAGAGGCATTTTCAAATACTACGCGGCCAGACATCTTACAAAACTTGATTATGTATTTACGACGGTCATTTGTATTATTGACGTTCGTGCACTCTATCTCCAACTTATGTCTCTCACACAATAGTATTGACCAATGCCGTCTCTTGTAGAGTTTGTAATTTGACTTTTAATTTAGTGCAACTGTTTCTCCCTACGATGAGATGTATGGAGGGATTGCAAAGAGAACTCTCCATACAGACCAGTCCAATAGCGTTGAACTTTCAACTTTTTAAGAAAAACGTGTAGATTATGTCATGTGAAAGAATTCTAAAATCTCAAAAGGAAAGAAAACTTTATCTACACAGTTACACACAACAAGTTCAGCAGTGGAAGTTGCAGCATTTTTCCAAGTGCCCACCTAGGGGAACGCGAACAAAATCATGTTCATGTTCTTTAATATCTTTTTGAAATAATAATACGGAAAAGTTCACATCTAGACAAACATGTATACGTTTATATTGTAATAACCATGTTCTGTAGCGACTCTATGGCTGCACACTAGCGCACTAAATTGACTAAATAAATGGAGAGAGAAGAAGAGGAAGTGTGATGAGGAATGTTTGTTGATATCGGCATTACTTTGTGATCTATGTCATTATATTTGTATTGTAAATGTTCCCTTGCCGTTTAGTTGCTTCTTTTAAATGTTGTAACAATATACACTTTTAGATTTACAATAATATTTTAAAAAATAAGAAATGCACTTAGAATCACTCCACATTTTTTTTGTAATATTTGTTTCAATTTCTTAAAAACCAATATGAATAAATTTGTCTCCACTTTTAAAGCTGTCTTAATCCCCCCCCCGCCCCCCCCCCTTGTTCTACGTCTTCTATTTTTTTTTATCCCCTAAGCCCCTTTTTTGAACGCGTGGTAACTTTCTATGATTTTGTTACAGTCTTTCGTTATATTACATGTTCTTTAAAATCAAAGTTTTACTTTTAGGACTAAAATGTAGAAGTATTACAACAAGTACAGACACAACAAAACGGATCATTCTGTAGAATGTTTCTAACTACTACATTCAACAATACATTTGGTCATGTATTTTCGATTTAGTCTTGTACTGGTTACACTATTAAGTAGACCATGGGCGTTGCTAGGGGGGGTTCAACCCCCACCTCCTCCTATATGAAATTCCACCCCCCTTTCCGAAATGAATTGCTCTCTTCATTATGTAGTCGATGACTAGGAGGAAGAGAAAGGGAGATAGTATGCACCCCTGTCTCACCCCTGTCTCACACCTGTCTCACACCTGTCTCACACCTGTCTCACACCTGTCTCACACCTGTCTCACACCTGTCTCACACCTGTCTCACACCTGTCTCACATCTGTCTCACACCTGTCTCACACCTGTCTCACTCCTATCTCACACCTGTCTCACACCTGTCTCACACCAGTCTCACACCAGTCTCACACCTGTCTCACACCTATCTCGATGCTCAAAAACTTGGTTGTTTTGTCTTCTGTTTTAATTCAGCAACTAGATTGACTGTTTAGGTGTCGTTGGATCTGGACGAATTTTTCTTGGATGCCGTATTCTCTTGCTATTTTCCATAGAGATACTCGGTGGACACAATCAAACGCTTTTTTAAAGTCTACAAAACTTATCGTTATCGTATACTGGATTAAATAGTATCGGACTATACTGCGACAACTATCATTTGTTTGTTATCTATTTATAGATCTTAAATAACGCAATTTTATACTATAAAATATAATGTATGGTGTATGTGCCATATAGAAATCAAAACCGTTTAACCAATCTTAATAAAACTTTGCACAAATGTTCCTCGGGGACTAACTTGAACCGTGACGTAGCCCTAAAAAAACTTAAGACCCTGAAAAAAAATTTGCCAACTCTATTAAAGTATTATAATTTTATGGATCTAGGCCTTGTTGACCATATTGACATGAGAAAAGATCGAAAGGATTTGCACAGACAGTTTTATTTACTTTGACACATGCAAATTACCAAATATAGTCTATTGATTTCATTATTTAATAAAATTAACCTTGAAATTAAAGTTTCAAAAGCGTTTTTACAAAAATTCTTTCTATTCCTAATTCTAAAACTCTATAACATCTCTTCGCAATGAACCAGACTGACTTAAGTAATCCATGGCGTGAGGAAAACCCAACTTCGCAAAGATAGTTTTTATACTTTAACCCATGAACATACTAATTATAGTCCATTCATTTCATATTTTAATCAAATTAACATTCAAATTTGTTTTTCTAAAGCATTTTCATAGATCTACATTCGTTTGCCAAATCTCCTAAGCATATTTATTATTGAAGTATACAGTTTTTACAATTTTTCACTATTAATAGTGAAAAAAATAGAGACTACTTAGTAAGGGTACGAAGTCACCAGCATATTTTTATTTCTTGCACAATTATCCAAACGGTTCTAGTCAATTTTTGTAAATGCTTAAAAAAAATGTGTACTACTATATTAAGTTTTTTTTTTTGGTCATATTAACTACTTATAATTTAAACAAATTGTTTACTTTGTTTTAAAAAAGAAAGATTCTATGTTGTATGTATGTAAGTGGAATATAATGTTAAAACAACATCTAATAAGCAGTGTTCCATACTGTACGGTGAAGTGAAATATATAAAGGCGAAGACGCACTTAGATATTTAACCAAAAGAAAGAGGTTTCTTCCTTCTTCAGTAAGGCCAAGTTCACATATCTTGGATACATATGAACAATAATAGCATTTTGAGTGTGTAATTTGCTTTTTTCATATTGAAGAGATATTTTTTAGCATTAAAAAAAAAACGGCGGGAAAGGGGGTTTAAACTCAAAACCCCTTTTGACTACAATCATAGCATTTTGAGTGCGTAATTTGCTTTTTTTTTTATTTTGAAGAGGTAGGGGGTTTTAAACTAAAAAAAAAACCCTTGGCTGCGCTGGGGCAAGTGATGGATTGTTTAGTATTAAAATCTCACCTAAGATAAACAAAATCAAAGCAAAAAATAAGTCACTAAATTCCGTCCACCCACTTGCGGAGGGATTTCATTTCAGGTTTGGGGGGGGGTTGAACACCAACCTTCCATGGCTACGCCCATGGTATCGCCAATACTTTCGACATGAGGAACATCGTTGATTTTTGTATCGACGGAGAGTTGTAGATCTAGTTATTAAATGTTTGTAGTTCATACTTTCTGATATTTTTGTCTGAGTCTACCACTTCGGGGAGGGGGGCGATTTTTGAGTTTGTGTTTTCACACAAACTTTCTGTGTAAACTTGTTAACAAATAAGATCTACGATGATACAAATTCGTAAATACTTTCTTTAACACTGTTTAAATATCACTGAAACACCATGGAGGGGGGATCATTTCATTTGCTTTCTATTTCTGGGGTATTGAAATAAAAAAAAACAAAAAAAGCAATTCAGAAACATTGAATTTAACCATCACGGTAGTTCGTTGGTCATTGGTTCGAACTATAGACCAAACTTGAGACAATAATTTTGCTCTTCGACAGATCGATGTTTATTAATATTACTAACATGGTCGTTTTAAGAACACATGCTCAAAAGTAGTTGAAGAAACAGATCTCTTAAAATATTGATTCTTTTCATGAAACATTGGCATCATTCTTTGACTAAGCACTATCAAGAGTAGAGTGGACTCAGCTGAATTCAGCCACCAGGGTAATGTGCTCCACAGACCGTGAAGTTTGAAGTGGTCTTCAAGTAGCGCGGAGATCTCATTTGAACTTCACTGTTACCATCATCAAGCCCTTTGACAAACGATTACTTGGGAGCATGTATTCAGCTTGGTAAAAGGTTTGTGCCTGTCCCTTGGAAGTATGTACTTATGTTCATCTTGATAGTGTGTTTGCAGAGACTATTGGAATGAATAAGGATTAATTTATACGTTATACAAGAATTATATAAATTAAAAAAAATTGACTACTAGGCATACATTTAGAAATTAGTTTGATACAGAAAAAAAGAGTTGAACCCTGCAATATTGAAACATATGGCTGTAAATGTACAGTTTTTTCCTTTATATAAGGTTCTTTTTTAATTTAAAAGTAAGTTTTACATTTTGCTTGTTTTAAATCTAGAAACATTCAGTGAGCGCCAGAAGTATGGGGAAGTTACTTGTATGATTGCATCCAATGTGTGCCAGTAAGACATGTGACAAAACCAACAATGTAAATTAGGATCCATAAACAACATAAAAATCTAAAAGATCTAAATGTGGATAGTAAAGTCTTTACTTGTTAGGTAAAACATTAATTAGTAAAAATAACCTAAACAGTAATCAGTTATTGTTACGCTGGAGATATTAGTTTAATTCTAAATGTTACAGGGAACATATCATTTACATTAGATTTAAAGACGCAAACTTAAGTTAGTTACTGACTTGGTCTTATTATGCAACCAGACTATCATTCGTAATTACAACTGACCAAAAGTCTATCCTATATAGGGGAGGAACGTATGCCAAAGGCAGTCTTTTTTTTTTAGCTGAAAGGTGGTAACGTAACAGAGGTGCCCCACAGAAACTCCTTAAAGACAAGATTAGGTGCCAATATGCTTTAACTGACATAAAAAGAGCATCTGGTAGCAGGCAGCTTTAGAACAAGACAGCTAGAAATCACTTACAAAGGCCGCGGGATACACATTTGAGGCCAGAAGAAAATCCACTGCCGAGGACAGACGTAGGCGTCGAAAGGAGATTTTTAAATTGACCACAGGGGAACAACACTTATGCCTGCAACATTAGAGATGAAAAGAAAATCCACTGCCGAGGACAGACGTAGACCAGGAAAAGAGAATCTAAATAGACCATTGGTTTGCGTTAGGTTTGGCAAAATAAGTCGGTCGAACCTGGGGCATCGTAGCCACATGAAATACTGAATTTGTCGAAGCTGGGGCTGCGTAGCCACATGAAATACTGCATTTCTCATTAATCTTGGTGGCGAGGTGGCTGAGTGATTAAGCGCTTAGCTTCCGAACCTGGGGTCCTGGGTTCGAATATCGGTGAAGACTGGAATTTTCAAGTTCAAGATTTAGAGCCCACCCAGCTCCAGGTCTAATGGGTACCTGACTTAAGTCGTGGAGAAAATTAAAGGCGGTTGGTCGTGGTGCTAGCCACATGACACCCTCGTTAGCCGTGGGCCACAAAAACAGATGACCGTTACATCATCTGCCCTATAAACCACAAGGTCTGGAAGGGGAACTTTCATTAACCTTGGAACTTGAAGACAACGCTTATATATTTATGTGTATTTGTTCAATTCTAGCTAGCAATGAAAAAAGATAAACGCACATCAGTGTTTTATATCCTTAGGGAACCCTTGATATGATCTATGGCAACAATACAATGAAACGGCCAACATCTCGTACTATCTCATTCATCGCGTTGTAGTTTGCAAACTGAAAGCAAGTCTAAAGCATTGATTTTCAAAATACAAATACGAGATAGAGTTGTTATTTGAAAGATACTAATCTGACCTTCAGTTTAATGTCGTAACAAATTACTATTAATAATGTTTTATTATTTCATTTTCCTGTCTTTACTTTTGTGAATGGTCATTATACCAGAATTCAATTCGTGACGACTCCTTCTAAAATGATTAATGCATTCTAAAGGTATAGCTTTAAACAGTTCTAGACCTATATATGAAGCACATAGTGTGTTAAATAAGTGTGCATTAATGCTATTCTAATTATTTGTGTCGTTTTTATTTGCACATGATAATTACACATAATAAACATTTAAATCAATATAAAAAAGGATACGTGTATGATGCCTGTTAAATATATATAACTTGTCTTGATAATACGTGTGTTATTTCTATTGAGATCACAGGGACAAAAATCTATAATTCTGAAGACCAGTGTCATCGTAGGGCACGATCATTATTGCAGGCTTGATTCTGCAGATCATGTGCTGCCAAACTAGTTTTTTTTTTACAAAACTTATATCAAATCACTCTGTCTGTCTGTCTGGTAAAAAGTTTGTACACATTATTTCTCCCAAAACCAATCTCGGATCAAGCTAAAATTGTGCACAATTATTTCTTTTACCTGACAACATAAGAATCAATAAAAAAAAAAGTAACGATTTAGTTATTTAATTAATTAACTAAAAACCTTTAGAAAACAGAAGTCATGTTCAAGAAGTCACACAATAAAACCTACTCAGCCTCAAAGATCACTGTGAATGTGGTAGACCACTTCACATATCTGGGTAGTATATTATCCAATGACGTCTCACTTTCAAGGGAAGTTGATAACCGTCTGGCCAGGACCAGTAGCACTTTTGGAGGCCTCCATGCAAGAGTTTAACGGAATAAATCGCTCCGCCTGCTACAAAAATCACTGTCTACCAAAAAGTGGCTATCTCAACCCTTCTCTATGGATCTGATACATGGCTATTATTCAGAAAGCAACTAAGACTACATCATGGACATACGGTGTCAAGACCGCACTACAAACAGCGATGTCCTTGACACGCCGGTATTAACAGTATAGAGGGACTTCTTATGATCCGACAGTTACGCTGGGCTGGGCAAGTATCCCTTATGGTGGACGAAGGTATGCCAAAGGAAGTCTTTATTGGTGAGCAATTTTTCATGTTCATAGACTCTTTGCTAGCAGAGTGGTTGCCACATTGGCTTGAGAAGAAGGCTTTAGCCAACAAGTTTGAATTCACGTCGATCCCACCTTTTTAAAAAAAAATATTTAAAAAGCGTTCTCTCAGATACCCCATTATTTCTTCCCTACTCTTCCCAGCTCTTCCAGATAACCGATAGGATTATAGCGTATTGAGAAAGGAAAAAAGTATGAAACTAAGCTAAAATAATGTTAAAAACAAATTCTAATCGCACAGATTTATTATTGTTAGTCTCGATAAATTTAATTACATGACTGCTCACTTGATACACTTAATGTAATCTTCGTTATTTTTTTAAAAAAATATTTTTTTTTGTTGTTTTTTTTTTACTTTGCTTGGTGCATCCTTAACTCAAAGTTTTCCTCCTAGTATCTAGTATCTGTAAATAGTTTGTAGGAATCATCAGTAAAAAAAAATAACTTAATCTCTAATACTTTTATTTTATTATCGGCCCCCAAAAGAGGAAAAGACGCTATTAGTTTTGAGCGAAATGTCTGTCCGTCTGTCCGTCCGTCCCGTTTAGATCTCGTAAACTAGAAAAGATATTGAAAATCCGACATCACAATATTTTAGACCATTCAAAGTTCTGATGCAACGGCTACTTTTTTTTTCTGAAAGCGAAAAATATAATTTTTAAAATCAGTTATGCAAGCAGTTTTTTAAAGAGAAAAAGCTAATTAGTATGCATTATAAGTTAGACCTAAATTAAAACGAATAGTAATCTTCTTAACATCATTTTCGTGAACTTTTTTTTATATCTTAAATTATATACCCCTGCATGTATAAGAAATTGAGCTTTTTCAAAAACATTACATCAATTTTAAGACTTCTGTTAGGCCAGCACAGGCGCGGTAGCTTAGTGGTAAAGCGCTTGACTTCCGAACCGGGGGCCCTGGGTTCGAATCCTGATGAAGACTGGGATTTTCAACTTAGGAATCGTTAAGCGCCTTTGAGTCCACCCAATGGGTACCTGATATTAGTTGGGAAAAAAGTAAAGGCGGTTGGTCGTTGTGCTGGCTACATGACACCATCGTTAACCGTAGGCCACAAAAACAGATGAACTTTACATCATCTGCCCTATAGAACACAAGGTCTGAAAGGGGAACTAGTTAGGCCAGGTTCACATCTAACTTTGCATTCACTTGCACACAAGATCTGTCAACCTTCTTTCTCTATTCTTATCTATCATTTGTCTTTGATATATATTCATTGGGATGTTTTTCTGAAAATATTGAAGCCTGCCTGGGAGGACCACTTCGGGGGCCGATTTTGAGTTTGTGTTTCCACACAAACTGTTTTTTTAATCTTGTTTTTAAATTTTAAATGGTCAAAGGTTTATAAATGTACATGCTTAAAACTTAAATCTGTGAGAATTGATTGGAGTAATGAGTGTGTTGTGGCACTGAATAGAGTACAAACTTATTTGTGTGATTATCCTATTCTGAGATTGCCTGATCCTTCTCTTCCATTCTTTTTGCAGACAGATGTATCAGATAAAGGCATTTCAGGTATACTTAGTCAGATGAGAGATGGTGTGTTACATCCAGTGAAGTTTGTCAGTCACATGTTGTTGCGACGTGAACAGAAATACTCTATCCTTGAGCGGTAAGACCTGGCCATTGTGTGGTCGATCAAAAAGCTAGATCGTTATTTGTCAGGAGTGACGTTTCATCTCCAGACCGATAACAAGGCATTGTCATTCATAACAATTAGTAATTATTGTAACAAAAGAATAACTAGATTGTGTTTAGCACTTCAGGATTATTGTTTTGATTCTGTCCATTTGAAGGGAGAATTAAATGTTTTTGCTGATGTCTGTTCAAGACTTGTATAATTTTTTTGATTCATTTGATCAATCATGTACTTATGTTATATTAATTTTGATATTGATCAATTTTGATAATGTAACTATGTAACATGCAAACAGTTGTAACTTTAACTGTAAATTTTTGAGACAAACATTATTTTGTCTATTGAAGTGTATAATGAAGATTTTTTATTGCTGTTTTTCATTGATGATTATTGGTTGTTGAGGATTAATCAGTTGTTTTTTCTCAGTGAGAGCTTGAGGTCTCTTGTTGTAATTCTTGGAAGCATATTTGCAGTTTTGATCTTTGTTGTATTGATCTAGGTGAAGTTGATTTTCTGGAGAATTTTCTTGCAGTTTTTATGATAACTGGAATTTTTTTTGAAAATCGCCAAGTTCGTTGAGGAGGGGGAATGTCGCAGTTATTTATGTAACTGTATAGTAGAATTATTTCTCTAATTGATAGTGCGGCGTTGATCACTATATTGATGGCGTCATTACACTATTAATATTTTCCTTTGTAGACTAGGGGACTGAGCTTTTGTTGCTTGTCACAACTTCTAGTGACGTAAAGTTAGGTGTGTGTGGTTTGCGTCATTTATCGTCTAGTACAGCCTCTCCATTGTTTTGTACGTTGGTACAGATAGACGTGTCTTGAGAGCTCTTGAATTTCTCTTTGGTTTTCGTTACTGGATAGCCTTAACATTTGGCTTGTACAATTTCTTGTTGGATTATCTTGACCCCTGTTTAGGATGAGTTTTATTTTTCATTGTATAGTTTTTCTATTTGAATTCGTTCGTATTTGTAAGTCTATAATTAGATAAGATCTAGATGATTAGAAGAATCTTTTATCTTCTATAGGGTTTTAGCGTCAAGTCTAAGTTTTGGTCGTAGTCTCAGTTCAAGACTCTATTTCAAGTTTTGGCGTCAAGTCTAAGTAGTGATCTTAGCTTGGTGTCAAGTCAGACTCAGTGTCAAGTCTTGGTGTCAAGACTTGTTTATCCAGTCTCAATTTTCTATATTGAGAGTACAACTTTAGGTCTACAGTCTACAGGACTGAGGTCTTCTTCTCACTAATCTCAGTTGGTCGTCTGGTGTTCAATTTGGTTTTTCATGAATCTGAGGTTCAAGATTCCAGACTGCGGGTTGCCATGGTCAGACCTGATGTTATAGTATGAACTATACATTTTTAGAATAGTCGTCAGTGAACAGTATCGGATCTAGAGGCTAGATCTATGTGGATTACCAGTTGTTGTGTTGGAAGTCTATTTGAACAACTTGTAATGAATATATTACGATATTGATATTGTTCAAATAATGATCATTCATATGTTGCAAAGAGAATAACTGGATCATTTTAGATTACATATTATTGCATATATTTCTATTGATATTGATACTGCTATTATCATTCATCATACATCAGTTCATTTGTAAATATAGGCTATCACTGGAATACATTTTTATTGTTATTTAACATCATACACTTAGTTTATTAATTTATATACAACTATATGTGTATGGTGTGCTTGTCAGGCTGAACTTGGGTCAAAATATTACAAGTTCTGAAAATAATAACAATAACACACATTGAAATAATATTAATTTTAAATAAATATTCACATTTGAACTATCTAATAATAGTTTGATGAGTACAAGAACACAAGAACCTGACACCGTAATGCTCCAGTGACATCCCTCCAACATTGTTATTTTTTTCCGTTCAGGAAATTTTAAACTTTAAAATTAGAGGTTTTGGCGTCAGGGGCGGATACAAATAGTTCAAGCTTTTAAAATTATATACTGCTCATTGAAATAAATGGCTATTGGCTAAATGCCCGGTTGAAGTGATTTGTTTAGTCTGAGCAGAGCACATTTAATACTACTTTTCATGTTCAATTTTTCCTTCTGGCAATGCATCTCAGCCTCACGATGGCGCTCGGATGAGTCAGAGGAAACAATTAGGCGGATAGGGCACCCTTTTAGGGTGCATAAGAACTGAATCCATTGCACTAGAGGGGATGGAAGAAAGCCCCAACAAACATATCACTATCCACACACCGTTCCCCAAGGGGCCTTTAGATGTTGTTGTTGTTTTTTTGCAGACATCTGTACAGCTAATGTGGCACAGAGAAGGAATATTGGGAATTTCCTCGGTGTGCTCGGCCTTTTGCTTCGTTTCTTATCAGAGCTTTTTGAGATTCGAGCCATTGGTAAATCGGTAATAAGAATATAATAATTTACATCTGCTTGTTGGATTTTTCCCATACAGAATTTGTGTTCAGACAGGCAAAAGGAGGCATCCATCTGTAAGCCTAGAGTTGCTGGAGCTTAAACTTAACTCTTATGACAATCACGAAGACATTTTTTTGTTTAAATCGAGAGGTGACGTAGTTCATGTAACTGTGTACTTTATTTGAGACTTGGTAGGAGGTTACAGAACCCTTGCCACACTTTCAGTAGCCGTGTTTTGATGTTGCCTCTCGAGACGACTGCTATAACAACAGCCTAGAAAAGCTTCATATGTTCTGATCAAAGTCAAGTTTTCATTGCCATGAATTTGTTCCTGTTCCTGTGTTGATGACACAATGTTTGCTCCATAATTGTTACTTAACACCTAAAAAATCCTTGTGATTTAAATAAATAGTTAAGTAGCTAGTCTTGGCTAGCAAATGTTTTTACAAAGTTTAAATCACCTCACTCTGACTGTCTCTCTATCTAATGCACATTTTCAACGGTATTTCTTCCATACCCATTCTCGGATCAACTGAAAACTTTAAACAATTATTTTTTGTACCAAACGAAACATGAATCAATTTTAAAAAAATAACCCCTTTGTCAATAAAGTATTGGTAATTAATTATTTTTGTTTGATATCGAAAAAAAGGAAATAAATTCTATATTCTTGAGAGATAGCTATTTTTTTTTTTTAGGAATTTGTATATTTTGCTTGCTCTTCTTAAAGTTTCTCTGTAATACGCCATCGTGTAAAGCTATGGTAAATTATTGCAACATGTCTTATATCTTCAGAAAAAAAAACAACGATTTGTCCATTAGGCTTCCACCATTAGTGGGTGGTTTTGTTTTCTTCTGAAATACGATCACTTCAAGTGCTTATGGATTTCTATGCTCGGTTTATTTTTTTTTTGTTTTGTTTTGTTTTTTTCGAAAATGTGGGACAAAGATTTCAAAACTAAAAATAATATACATGTTTAGTATTAACACGGCTAAGCAGGCCCATTCATTTTGCAGCTCAGTGTTGAATCATAACAGTTGTCATTGTATATTACAGTAGACACCAACAACTGTTAGAAGTGAATCATTATAGAGGTTTGTGTAGACACTATTCGGACACTAACATTTCATGAAGTTATAAATAAAAAAATGTTGGACATAGAATTTTGTTGAGCAAAATAGTATTTATTTATAGGTAGCTAACAATGTTCTCAACTTGAATAATATTTTGTAAACAAAATTCTAATCTATACTACTTGTTAAATATTGTACATCTAGTTTTAAAGTAATCCCAAAGAGAAAACTTTGTTTAATCTAAAACATACATTGTTACAGATTATACTATTTTTTTTTTTTTTTTTTTTGTTGCAGATTGCTTCTCATATATATGTTACTAGCAAAGTGTGAAATGTATCCCCAATCCAATGCACTAACCATTGTGCCAACGGAGTGCTTATGAAAAAAAGGTTGTATGGCTATCTATTGTTAGTTTCAATTTTTTAAACGATCAAGAAAATGGGAAATAATTCAACTTATACTTCCACATCAGTCAAATACATTTGTTTTCCCTTGTTCGATTCAAATTAATTAATTAATTACCCAAAATAAATTTGGGGCACGGTGGCTGAGCGGTAAAGCGTCTCTAAACATTTTGGTATAAATTTAACAGCGTATAAATACCACTGTGAAAATAATTACTAGCCACTTAGTGACATCGGGTTTGACCTGATTTGACCGTTTTAATTTTTTCGAAATATTCTCTTCTACAATTAACTTTCGTTCGGAGGTTCCAATGACCTATATAAAGGGAACATATTTGTCAGCGGGTGTTCCCGCATGCTCTCATTAAAAAGATAAATATATAATTCGCACCGTCTTATAGGTCTAGATCTTACATTAGAATTGTATATACTCTTAACAGATTAATTTATACGGGGTACTGGAACGGAGTAAAAAATGTACCTTTTTTTTACAAAGCTTAAGCAACTCACTCTGTCTGTCTGTCATTCTGTCTGTCTGGTAAAAAGTTTGAACATGTTTATTCTGCCATTTCTCATTATCGGATCAAGTTATAACTTTACACAATTATTCATTGAACATAACAAGACACGAATCAATGAAAAATTAGAAACAATTCGTTTATTAATTGTTGGTGATTAGTTATTTGTTTAATATCGAAATAAATGTAATAAATGCTACTTATGATAGATGCTGATGTTTATATGGTATTTATTCCCATATTATGTTTTAACTCTTATTGCTCCCACGTTCCCCTTCTCATATCAAATTGAAGTGTACACAATTAGTACACAATTAGTAAACAATTAGTACACAATTAGTACACAATTAGTACACAATTAGTACACAATTAGTCATAGCTGTCAAATGGTTGTGTGAAGCGTCTAGTGTGGTAGCTTGACTTGTTGCCACCGCTGGCTAGCATCTGTGAAAGGGGAGCAGTTTTGTAAGTCTCTCTTGCCAGTACATAGCCTCTCCACAGCAAGTCCTATGCAGTACCTCCTCGTGGTGGCAGATGGAAACTGAGGCTGCGAAGCCTCAGGCTAAACTGCAAGGGTCTCGGAGGAGGTTTGGCCCCAAGATGTGAGGCAGGCATGGCCCGTCGGCGTGCGGACACGCCCTGTCGCCCACAAACCAAACCCCTAGCTATAGGTCAATAGCCGCACTGCCTTGTGTGTGTGTCCCTGTAAGGTCTAAGGCTAAGGGAGTAAACCCTAACAGAAAATCCGGTCCTGGAGCCCCGTAGGCGGGGGGACAGTAGTAAGACTACTGCTCTCTGGCAAACTCCTGCAGCCACCTGTCCCCAAATTGTGATGGCTCGCCATCCCTTTGGACCCGGTCAGTATGGAAGAGAGGCGTGTGCTGACGTGTGGGCAGCCCAGCACTCGCAAATTTACCGCCCAGGCTTTCCCCCAGCAATGGAGAGGTCACTCCATCTCTGACAGTAATGTCTTTGGAAAAACACGGAGAGTGGTAGTTACCAGTGATAAGTTCCTAGCTGATTGGCGTAAGCTGGAACGCCAGGGACCACTCTTGACGGTAGGAGGGGCTTTTTAGCCTCACTGGATAGCTACTGCCTGCCTTAAGCCGAGCAGCCCTCGGACAGTAAAGTGCTATCCCGCCACAGCTTGCCGCACCACTGGGTGCTTGGTGCTAAGACAAAATCAAAAAGCAAGCTGCTCACCCGCACCTGCAAATACAATCAAAAGAAAACCCTCAACATTAATGCGTTTAGCAAGCTGGAACATACGGACAATGTGTCCTGGCTTCAATACTGACCCTGAACTAGTCACAGACATGCGTCAAACAGCTATCATCGACAGAGAACTCAGCAGACTAAACATTGATGTGGCCTGCCTGCAAGAAACCAGACTGGCAGACAGCGGATCTCTTACAGAAAGCAACTATACATTCTACTGGCAAGGAAAACCAGAACAAAGCCCTAGAATACATGGCGTCGGCTTCGCAATAAGAAACAGTCTCGTCCCCTGCATCGCGATGTTTCCCATTGGCAATGAAAGAGTATCACACATGAAATTTGCATCACCGCAAGGCAAAGTTAATATAATCTGTGCTTACTTACCAACCCTTGCTGCACCGGAAGAGGACAAAGACAGATTCTATCAAGCTCTAGAGGACGTAATTAAAAGTATTCCAAAATCCGAGCACCTCTATATAAATGGAGACTTTAATGCCCGTGTTGGTGATGGAAATGATGCATGGCCACAATGCTTGGGACCTCATGGTGTTGGCAAAATCAATGACAATGGCCAAAGGCTACTCGAGTTTTGTAGCTCTCATGAACTGTGTGTAACAAATACATTCTTCTCTGGCAAGGAACGCCATAAAGTCTCTTGGCAGCACCCACGCTCAAAAAGATGGCACCAGCTTGACCTCTGCATCACCCGAAGGATGGATCTGAAAAGTGTCATCCACACCCGTTCATACCATAGTGCGGACTGCAACTCAGACCATTCACTAGTGCTAAGCAAAATCAAACTACTTCTCAAGAAGGCTTATACTTCCACTCAACCCAGAACTAGGCGAATTAACGTCAACCATGTAGGTGACCCAGAGAAGTGTGCACTCTTTGGCGAGCTCCTGAATAGTTCAATCCCCTCGTTAAGTAATGAAGAAGACATCTCTATCAGATGGGAGAAATTAAGAGATGTAATCTACAGTTCGGCAATCACCGCCTTTGGGCCTCAAAAACACAAAAATGTAGACTGGTTTGAGGCGAATCTAGCACAAATGGAACCTTGCATCGAGAAAAAGCGATCTGCACAACTCGCTCTCAAGACAAAGCCAAGTCCAAGATCTTTGGAGGCCTTCAAAAGTGCTAATAAAGAGGCGAAACAAATGGCTAGAAAATGTGCTAACAACTTTTGGAGGGATACCTGCAACAGAATCCAAGACAGTCTCCACTCAGGAAATAGCAAAGCTCTATTTGATGGCATTAAAGCGGCCCTGGGTCCAACAGTGTCTAAGCCTGCCCCCCCTTCTATCCAAATCAGGAGAAAAAATTACAGATCAAACCAAGCAGCTAGAACGTTGGACAGAACACTACCTCGAAGTCTATGCCACACAGAACACAGTAGACGATGTCGCCCTGGCTTCTCTACCAGATCTTCCAGTACTGGAATGCCTAGATGATCTTCCGAGCCTCAGTGACCTTAAAAAAGCAATTAACTGCATAAAAAATAGAAAATCTCCTGGGAGTGATGGTATCCCAGTGGAAGTAGTGAAAGTCAACGAATCACTCCTGCTCCCTGAACTCTATATTCTCCTCTGCCGCTGTTGGGAAACAGGTCATGTCCCACAGGACATGCGTGACGCAACTATAGTCACAATATACAAGAACAAAGGGGATCGGAGTGACTGCAACAATTACAGGGGTATCTCTCTCCTCAGTATAGTGGGCAAGATCTTTGCTAGAGTGGCACTATCCAGGCTGCAAGTGATAGCTTCTAGAGTCTACCCAGAGTCTCAGTGTGGATTCAGGAGTGGTAGATCCACTGTAGACATGATATCTTCTCTACGACTACTGCAGGAGAAATTCAGAGAGAGAGACAGACCCCTTTACATCGTTTTTGTTGATCTGACTAAAGCTTTTGACATGGTCAGCAGAAGTGGCCTTTTCAAACTCCTGAGGAAAATAGGTTGCCCTCCCAAACTACTGCAGTTCATTGAGTGTTTTCACGAGGAAACTAAATGCACTGTCAAATTCAATGGAGCCCAATCAGCACCTTTTGAGGTTTGCAGTGGTGTCAAGCAGGGATGTGTGCTCGCACCTACTCTGTTTGGCAAATTCTTCTCCTGTCTACTGCATTATGCGTACAACGACATAAACGAAGGTGTGTTTCTCCATACAAGATCCTCTGGAAAACTATTTAATGTTTCAAGGCTGCGGGCAAAAACCAAGGTTAGGAAGCTACTCGTCAGGGAACTCCTGTATGCTGATGATGCAGCTATTGTGGCTGATTCTGATATTCAGCTACAGTGCCTGGTTGACAATTTATCTGCTGCTTGCCAGAAGTTCGGCTTAAACATCAGTCAAAGCAAGACTAAGATACTTGTCCAAAACACAAACACTGCACCTCAAGTAAGCATTAATGGCCAACCACTAGAAATTGTTGATCACTTTTGTTACCTTGGCTCCATCATATCCAACAACACTCTACTGGATAAAGACATAAACAACAGGATAGCCAAGGCAATGGCCACCATGTCACGGCTGCAGAAAAGAGTCTGGGACAACATATTGCTGACTAACAGTACTAAAGCCCTAGTCTACCGGACCTGTGTGTTGAGCACCTTGCTGTACGGAAGTGAAACATGGTCAACCTACTCATGGCAGGAAAAAAAGCTGAATGTTTTCCACCTCCGATGCCTAAGGCGGATCTTTAAAATAAGGTGGCAAGATAAGATAACCAATGAGGAAGTGCTACAAAGAGCAGGGTGCCAGGACATCCGCTCTGTTATCAGCAGCAGACGCCTTGGCTGGCTTGGCCACGTTCGTAGAATGCCAGAAGGTCGACTTCCACAGGATATCCTGTATGGCGATCTGATAGAAGGCAGGAGAGTCGCTGGTCGCCCACTTTTACGTTATACGGATGTATGCAAACGCGACATGAAGCTCTTCAAAATCGACACTGGCAACTGGGAAGAGGTGGCACTTGACAGATCCTCATGGAGAGAGAGCATAAAGGAAGGGTCAAAGATTGCAGATGCCATACACAACAGAAGCAGAAAGAAGGGTGAAAATGCAACGGCGCCTGGTGATTATATATGCCCAACCTGCGATCGCAGCTGTGTATCAAGGATTGGCCTCTTTAGTCACACAAGAAGTTGCAAAGGGAAAAGATCGTCTCTCGAGACGTAAAATGCCACAGAGTCATAGCCGATGACAATACACACATTAATTTCAAAATCAACCAATTGTTTAATCATTGCGTACTAATTAATTCATTTCGGTCTATATAGTTGGAATGGAGCTTATCTTTTTAATTTTAAGATAAATGGCAGTAACTGGCGGCTCTTCCCCTTAGATTAGATTTGTTTTTTGTTGTTTTTTTTTGTATTTTTTCAAGTATTTTGTTTTTCTCTTGCATGTTTAATTAGTTATTAAGAGAAAATTAATCACTCTTGCAAAAGTCATCGTCTTCGTAAAAGAGGAATTGACTTTTTTTTAATAACTTTTTTAAAAGTTACCTGTTAATGTAAAAACCATGTCTTCATTAACAATGCCAACCTGCTGGGTTTTTTTTTTAACTATATAACTCTTTGTGATTTGCAATCAGGTTTATGTTCAGCTGAATAGTTGTCCCTGACCATTGACTTCACGGAGTGATGTATCTCAGCATGTACGGCTTGCTGTTAGTAGCGGCCTTTGTTGTATTGGATTTACAAATGAGTAAGTTCTTAGAAATAATTGTGTGTAGAGATTAAGAGTAAGATTATATGATTAAAAAAATGGAAGAAAACAGTTTTGTCTCATAAAGGAGTATGGAGAGTTGAGAGAAATATATGCAAGGAAGAAAAGAGAAGAAAAGAGAAGGTGATAGAGAGACAGAGAGAGAGTGGGTGTGTAATTTATATAAAGAAAGGAAAGTCCTCCTTTCAGAACTTGCGATTTAAGGGGGCAGACGATGTAAAACTCATCTGTTTCTAGACAGGCTGTTAAAAGTTAACAAAGATGTCATGGGCCCAGGACAACAACCAACCACCTTTACCAAACAAAAAGTTTGTGACGTATTGGAGCTGGGTAAGATAAATGGCAGTAACTGGCGGCTCTTCCCCTTAGATTAGATTTGTTTTTTGTTGTTTTTTTTTGTATTTTTTCAAGTATTTTGTTTTTCTCTTGCATGTTTAATTAGTTATTAAGAGAAAATTAATCACTCTTGCAAAAGTCATCGTCTTCGTAAAAGAGGAATTGACTTTTTTTTAATAACTTTTTTAAAAGTTACCTGTTAATGTAAAAACCATGTCTTCATTAACAATGCCAACCTGCTGGGTTTTTTTTTTAACTATATAACTCTTTGTGATTTGCAATCAGGTTTATGTTCAGCTGAATAGTTGTCCCTGACCATTGACTTCACGGAGTGATGTATCTCAGCATGTACGGCTTGCTGTTAGTAGCGGCCTTTGTTGTATTGGATTTACAAATGAGTAAGTTCTTAGAAATAATTGTGTGTAGAGATTAAGAGTAAGATTATATGATTAAAAAAATGGAAGAAAACAGTTTTGTCTCATAAAGGAGTATGGAGAGTTGAGAGAAATATATGCAAGGAAGAAAAGAGAAGAAAAGAGAAGGTGATAGAGAGACAGAGAGAGAGTGGGTGTGTAATTTATATAAAGAAAGGAAAGTCCTCCTTTCAGAACTTGCGATTTAAGGGGGCAGACGATGTAAAACTCATCTGTTTCTAGACAGGCTGTTAAAAGTTAACAAAGATGTCATGGGCCCAGGACAACAACCAACCACCTTTACCAAACAAAAAGTTTGTGACGTATTGGAGCTGGGTGGACCGAAAACCCCGAAGCTTAAAAACCGTGTCTTCATCGGGACTCAAACTCTGGACACCTCGGCTCTTCAGCCAAGCAATAACAATTGGCCACCACATTACTAATTTCAATGATTAGAGAATAATACTCTGCAAGTTATTTATTTTATTTCCTTTTACACCTTGAAAATATCTTTAAAGAAATATAACTCTAGAAAAATGTCATTAAATGTTATTACATCTAATATATGTAATTGAAAGTAAGGTGTATGTATGTATGTATGTATGTATGTATGTATGTATGTATGTATGTATGTATGTATGTATGTATGTATGTATGTATGTATGTATGTATGTATGTATGTTTGTATGTATGTATGTGTGTATGTATGTGTGTGTGTGTGTATGTATGTATGTATGTCTCGAATAGAAATGAAAGCCGTTTAACCAATTTTAATAAAACTTGACATAAATGTTCCTAAGATCACGGCGGATTTTAATAGTGTAACTTTAATGTCCCTACCGTAACCGCAGGCTCCAAAAATAAAAATAAAAATAATAAATTTATCTCTATTAATAAACGATACGTTGTAACGAATCGGGTAAACCTATTTTCATTTTATTTTATAGCTGTTATGAATATATCGGCTTAACGGGTAAACCCAGTTTCACGAAGTACTTTTATTTTCATGGCGAAAGAGAAAAAACAACTTAAAAGGAACATTCTCCAAGTTTGACATATATCTAAATCCAATCCAGTAGATTAGAAATACCCAAACTAAGGCCCGCAGGCCGCAGATAATATCCGGCTATTTAGAAATAATTACTGTTTTGTTTTTACATTAAAAAGTAAAAGAAATCAGTGTCGGTAAATGAAGAATTAACATTAAATACTGTCCATGCATGATACCAATTAATATAATTACTTCATGTTTTATCATTATAAAGATGTCACTGTTCCTTTTGTGTCCTCCTCAGACAACGTCAGAGCTGACCCTTGTTCAACATTGGATAATACAACTCTCTTAATAGATGGCAAATGTTTTAAACTTTTCAACATCCTTTTAAGTTGGCAATCAGCAAAAGTAAGATCAAGATCAAGGAAAACAAGTTATATTTACATTTGGGGTAAAATAAGCGAATGGAGATATCCTGATTTTCATAAAATGGAAGGTATTCCGTAAATTGCGAGATTTTTGGTGTATCCGGTGTACGGAAGTATTGATACCATAGATATTTTTAAAGCCATGTAATATTTTTTTCTGCAATTCTGCAACTCGGGACCCCCGGTTCAGAAGCCAAGCACTTTACCACTCAGCCAAAACGCCTCTTAATTTCTATCTGTAGGGAGTTGAAAAGTGAAAAAGTAATTTAAAGCTACATATTAGAGATTTTAGAGATCTCTCTTTTTTATTGATAAAATTCAAAACCAATTAAAATAGCAATATGTATTGCTGGAATCTCCAAACAAAACGGTCTTAAGTATCATTGTAAAAGTTTTTGCAAACAGTTTCACGTGAATTTCTTGACGTTTTTTTCGTGTTTTTCGAATATTGAGACCGCGAAGATGTTATCACTATCGAGAGAAAGAGCGAAGGCGAGTAACTGTAAGCCTCGAGCATGAAAGGCTCATTAGCCTTGGCTGGCTACACACCTAGCAGAAGTAAAACTGAATTCAAACTCTCCTGTCCTGCAACTCAAACATGGGAAAGGTTTTGTGGGTTAACCTGAGGAAAAATAAGGAGCCGGCGACCATAATGCAGATTGCAGCACACACCACTACATCCTGTCAGAACCTGTGACGCTGCTGAGCCCAAACGTATATATGTCGTTTGCAATGAATTACATATGAAGCTTTAAATTTTATAACTCATGCCACCGAATCAACCTTGAACTGTATTGTTGCTTAAAGAAATTCTTTTAATAATATCAGATGTGGGTTTGTGTAAAACAGGTTTTAAAACTTCAACGGCTGGTAAAAATATATGTTTTACCTATGGTGTTTTCCGTATTTTGCCATAAATAAGTAAATTTCCCCTTTCAGACATTGTGATGGTGTTATGGTCATCTGTTTCTTTGGCCAACGGTTAACGAGCAGGGTGTCATGTGGGCAGAACAACGACCAACCGCCTTTACTTTTACTAGCATAATTCAGGTACCCATTAGAGATGGGTGGACTCAGGGGAGCCCTGAAAATCCTGAAATTCAAAACTCACAGACTCGAACCCAGGACCCCACTTACAGAAGCCAAGCGCTTAACCACTACACCCTTATTTTGCTTTAAGTGAACAGATATTGTAAGACTCATAAACCAACATCTTCTCTACATGATGTTGAATAGAGATTTTGTGGGTCTATTCTGAACTTTATCTTTGAATGTTCAAAAGTTTTTCAAATCTATAGCTTTTTATCTGGGTGATATTGTCGCAGATGATCCTCAAGCGTAATTAGTTTCATATCGTCATAAAAAAAGCAATCGGTAACCGCTTGGTTGACAAGTAAAGAATGAACAATTTTATATAATCAACGCTAGACAGTCTACATTTCTTTTTGTTAAACATTATTTACATGAAGACAAAATTAAGTTACTTTAATAAGTATTGAAATTAAATACAAAATTTTTTCGTTTGAATAGCCGGATAAATATTTAAATGATTAACTAAGTTACAAATTATATATAGTGTGAATAATTACAATTATGGAATGTAAAAATTAAAGTCACGACCTACTTATATGAAATCTATTATCATAGACCCCCTTTTTCACTTTCGTAGACCCCTTGAAAGACTTCGTAGACCCCTAGGGGGGTCTATATAGACCACTTTGGGAATCACTGGTCTAGACCATAGACATATATATACTATATCTAGACTGGACATGGAGACTTTTTAACACTAAAAAAATGTCGTGAAAATGTTTTAGAAAGTTGGATCAAGGCGTTGTTTTGTAAAGTAGTTAAAAGAAGTGAAGCAGTTTTTTTTTCAACCCTAACCTATGTAACATATAATTTGATTTTTAGATCTAGATCTAGTAATTAAACATCAGAAATAAGAGTACTTTCGTCTCATAATGATTATTTTGAAATTTTTAGATACATAATCTAGAAAGATCTAGGTAATCAATCTATCTAAATGTACATAAGATGATTTAAATCGACATGAATTATTTCCATCTAGGATTTTTGAAACATTATCTCAATGGAAACAAACAGGAAATGGCTTTGTTTCATATATTTGCTTGAATATCCGAGAAATGATTTTGCATTATTTCTAAACTTTGAAAACTAAAGATATTTACTTTTCTAAGACAAAATAGATTGATTGGGGCAACTCCCCCTAGCTAGAGCCTAAAAAAAGAGTTTTTTACGTACATAAAAATATATATATAGATACGCCTGTGAATCAATCAGTCGCGGATAAGTATTTATTTTCGCTTTCCATTCTAGATATAATATATACGTCTATGGTCTAGACAATCTATATTTTGAACACACAACCCTAACGGGTGTTTAATTCGTTTTCATTAAAGAGTTCAATAAATAAATAGAAGTACGGGAACATTTTGCGCACCATCTTATCTAGAAATCTGTCTGGGCTACTGTCTTTTCATGTTTCTTAGTCTGGATAGCAACAGGCCTATCATAAAACTAGAATCTACTATAGTCCTACCATATCTCTAGATTCAGAATTCTAGTCTAGTCTGCTCTCTTTATCTTTAAATGTGACTATGTCTGTATCTGTATCGCCAAACTAGAAGTTTTTATTCTGAGTAGATTTATACATTAAAAAGTAAAGTAAAGTTCCCCTTTCAGACCTTGTGCTCTATAGGGCGGATGATGTAGAGGTCTTCTGTTTCTGTGGCCTACGGTTAACGAGGGTATCATGTGGCCATTACAACGACCAACCGACTTTTTTTCCCCAACTAATGTCAGGTACCCATTAGAGCTGGGTGGTCTCAGAGGCGCCCGATGTTCCCGAAATTAAAAATCCCAGTCTTCACCAGGATTCGAGCCCCGGATCTCTGTTCGGAAGCCAAGCGCTTTACCACTCAGCCACCGCTACATAGGGGAGGAATAAAAAATAGTATTTATTTATTTGTAATCGTTCTTTTTGCAGCTCACTTGTCTGTCTGTCTGGAAAAAAGTTTGTACACTTAATTTCTACACACAATCTCGTATCAAGCTGAAATTTCAAAACAATTATTTCTTTTACCTGACAACACAAAAATCAATTTAAAAAATGTGTTAATTGAATATTATTAATTAGTTACTTTGTTTTGAATCTGGAACAAGAGAAAGAAATTGTACTTGACTGAAGTGGTGGTATAAGCTGAATTAGTCCCCTTTATAGGTCATCTTCTGAGGCTTGATGAATACAAACATGAAATAGAAACAATAAATAACTATAAAATCTTCCATGGTCATAGACTCTCGCTTTCAGAGTTTGAATTCAGGTCGTTCTTCCCTTTTTTTAAAGATACAATTAAAAAGCGATCACCCAGATACCCCGTTCTTTCTCCAACTACATCCTTTCCAACAGGTCCAGACAAGTGATAGGATCAGAAAACAAAAAGCATAATATTGCGCTAAAAAACAACAATTGGTAAACAAATATTTCTAATCGCACATGTTTATTATTGTTTGTCTAGATCTATTACAAATTTAATTACATGACTGAACAAATCTAATTGATACACTTAATATAAGCTTTGTTTTTTTTTAATAATATTTTTTTCTTCTTTGTCCTTTCTAATGGTTCATATTCTCGAAATGAATGCATCTTTTTTGTTCAGGACTATTGCTATCAAAACTTTTACGCCGGAACTTTGGCAGAACCAATTACACAAAAGGAAATGACAGGGGTGAAAAGTTTCGTGCAGTCTGCCATAACTGGTTTGTGGTACAATTGAAATAAAATCCTCGCTTTTGGTAGATAATAATATTTATCATTATAATATTAACATCTTAGAGAATTCTTTTGACCTATGAATGGACGTCACTGCTGCAGACCTTTGACAGCTTGAGAAAATGTAAAGGCAGTGAATGGATATACAATAAACAGTTACGCCCCTTAAATGAATCATTATCTGACAAATATTGAAGATTGACTTTTAGCTCCTGATTTGATGACTACCTGGTAGTCTGGAATCTGGACTGTCGTTGGGATAGTCCCTGGCTCTTAACTTGTCCGCCCACGTCATTTGCCCTCCTTCAGAGGATTTGGGCTAAGACGTATATATCTTCATTGCTGAACGAACGTCTGATACTTGTAAGTTACGTCAAAATTGTATAATTAGCTTTGTTATACATTTTTCCCTTCTATAGCGAATGATTGAGTTTTGTTCTAAATGAAATACGAATAATAGTCAGAAAAAAAAATACTTGCTTGAGTTGAGCCTGTAAAACCTAAAACACAACCATTAAAAATACTCAGTAAGATACACAAAGACACAAAGATAAAGGCACATTTTTTATTCTATATTCTTGAACAAATTCATACAAGTCCTCTTTCTTCCATCCATTATGCCATTAAGAGGGTTGAACGGGTAGACTTGGTCAGCCAGAAGCAACATTCACTTAACAGAGTTGAGGATACACTTTGTTCTCCTCCACGGTTTGGGATACGTTGTTTTAGGACATAAGATATTTTCTTTCAGGTAGTTATTTGTTGGCATGGATTGGAGCGAATGACATTGCTCTCGAAGGCCATTTTGTTTGGCCGTCTGATAACAGTTCCATGGTGCCATACTTGTGGGGTTCAAAACCTCCTGACAACACAAAATATATCAATGCGACAGAGAACTGTGCTCAGATAGCAGCTATGACGAGCGTTACATATATTAACGATGCCATCTGTTCATCTAGGATCGCGTTCATTTGTCAGTCAGGTAAACATACTATTATTTCTCAAAGAAGTCATTATTATTTACTATTGTCACAGACAAGGCAAGATCAAAGGGGTTTAAATTTTAATCTACGATTAAACTATAAAGTCATGCAATCATGAGATATAGAATTAACTTGTGTGATTAGAAAAAGACCGGCAGTTTCTATTTTTTCTAATTACCCGAGTTTATTTTAGACCTTGTGATTGCATGACGTCATAGTTTCCATTTATATAGATTAAGCCCCTTTGATCTTTGCCGTGCCCGTAAGAAGTGTGTTTCATGTAAATATTACGTTGTTCAAACATATAGAGCTTTGTCATATGCAAGATGAGTAAGACAGGAGAGAGAGAGAGAGAGAGAGAGAGAGAGAGAGAGAGAGAGGGAGAGACTTTTGCTAATATATAAGAAGAAGAAGCGTGATTAGTTGGTCTATTCAAATACCATGGCTCTAAATTAAAAAACCCACATGATCCATACCATCTGTATTCTTACGCAATCCAATATTTCATTAAGAATCGTTTATGAAGTACAACATACACAAACAAGGTACAGGAAACATACAACGCATACATGTGTTTAGGCAATTTAAAATTTTAATATAGGTATACACAATTTATGGAAAGGGAGTTGAGTGGTAAAGCGCTGAGCTCCTGAACTAAAGGTTGTCGGGTTCAAATCTCGGTGAAGACTGGGATTTTTAGATTGTCCACTCAACTCACATTACATTACAACACCTTACATTAGTTGGGTAAAAAAAAGGCGGTTGGTCATTGTGCTGGCCAAATGCCACCCTCGTTAACCATCGGCAATAGCAACAAAAAAACGTTTACACCATCTGCCCTATAGATCGCAAGGTCTGAAGAGGGGGGGGTTGTTTTTTTTAATTAAGAGAGACGAGTCGACGAAGATTTCCAGGAAACTATTCTGGATGTTTATGTATGAGAAACACGATCCAGCCTTCAACACGCTGAGTCCTTTCAGCCTAACCTTAGTCCAGATTAACAACATACTTCTCAGTAATGCTGTCACACGCCAGACTGGATGAAGGATGCTCCCCCCTCCTATCTTCAGATCCCTGTTCATTAGCCTCTTTACTTCTTGGAGCGGAAAAAAAGTGTCACTGTGCCAAAAATTGTCCCGTTCTAAATGGTGCAGGGTAGGGGATAGTCTGTGGAACAGAATTATTTTAACAAGAAAAATAAATGCGAAGATATTATTATAATCTACAGTTACATGTATCTATCTCCCAGACCCGTGTGATGCCTTCTTACCTGGCTCTCTCTACGGACATGGCAAGTGTTACAAGTACTATAACTCAGCAGTGTCTTGGCAAAGTGCACAGGTAAGTTGGTTAATGGCATATACAGATAAGGAAGAATCTCTCGTGGGCTCATCCTTCGTCAGACTCCTAAAATCCATCGTAGCCATTTCTGCTGAGCCACTTTTTGCCTTTTATCAATTTTAGCAGATGACTTCCATGTCTTGAATGCACAAGTCACTGTTTCAATGAGAATTGTTCAACAGGTGCATTTGGCTTGGCTTGCCCAAATAGGCCGCAGCCTTCGGAAAATGCTCTCTGCCTTTCCTATTTGGCATGCAGCTTCATGGTAGGCATCCCCATCGTTTGCTATAATGCTGCCTAAGTATGTAAACTTGTCCAACTGTTCAAGACCTGACTTACCAAGTCTGACAGCGGCACCTTTTGCCTTATAATGTTAGTTTTATACAAGTTTATGTGGAAGTCAGTTGTGGGTGCCTCTCTATCTAAGCTCTCCATTATTTCTTGTAGCCATTTAGTTGTAGACCCGAGCAAGATAGTGCAACGTTGACAGGGAAGTCCAAGTCCGCCATTAGATTCCGTCCTTGCCATGGAATATCGAAGGCAATCTGAGGCTCTTCTTATTATGTGGTCGATAGTTAGGAGGAAGAGGGAGGAAGTTCTCCAATAGCTTATAAAACGTAGAATGTTGGGTTAGTTTAATTAGTTTACACAGTTTAGCAAACGATCTATTTCTCTATACATTAGCTTAGTTGTTCATACTGCATCTATATAAAACGAAATGCATTAATTAAGACTAATAGATTAACTGATTGGTTATTTTTTCATTCATTCGTGTATTGTCAT
The DNA here is from genome assembly GCA_036873155.1 of Biomphalaria sudanica. Lineage (NCBI taxonomy): Eukaryota > Metazoa > Mollusca > Gastropoda > Planorbidae > Biomphalaria > Biomphalaria sudanica. The sequence continues at coordinate 704,420 of JAZGLO010002209.1, read as the reverse complement.
CGTCAATGACTAATGGACCTCATTCACCAATCGTAAACAAACAACATTGAGACACACGATTCTCTATCTCTTCTATACAAATTACGATCTAATTTTTAATAAACAATAACTATCACGTGACAGTTTTTTTCTTTGTTTTATCAATATTATCACGTGACTAAATGTTGTTTGTTTACGATTGGTGAATGAGGTCCACTGTGCAAAGTTTCAACTTGATCCAAGAATAGGGGAGTGGGAGAAATAACGTGTACAAGATTCCGCCCAGACAGAAGAAATGAGTTGATATAAAGCTTTTTTCATTTTAAAACATTAGATAGATTATCAGGTGAACTAGTGATCAATGGAGGGCTTGGTCTTAGGATCGATAACTTCGATGAACAATATCAATGAAACCAGTGAATTTTTACAATCATGTGATATCATTACTACAATGTTTTGTTGTTTTCTTTACATAGATAGTTTTGACAAAGTTTACAAAAATTGTTTTAAAGGAATTTTGTCTAAGTCTTAATTCACACCTGGCAGAACCAGAGACAAGTCAAGTCCAAGAACTTCTGAATGTCTACCTCTACAATACAACCGGTAATACAAGTATTGTGATTATCTAGTTAAAGCTAATAGTCAATAAACCTGTTTATGTTGATGGATAAATAATTTTTACAAAGCTTAAATCAACTCACTCACTCAGTCTGTCTGGTACATTTTTCAAACGTTATTTCTCCAACACCCGTAGTCGGATCAAGTTGAAACTTCACAGAATTGTTTGTTGTAAAGTAACAAATCAGGTCCTTCTAAACAATAAGTATAAATTAATTTCTGGTAATTAATTATTTTGTTTGATTTCAAAAAATGGAAAACAATTTCACTTTATTGAGAAATATGTCCATATATGTGGATTTGTTCCCTTTTTAACGTTTTATACATGTTTTATCTCCCACTTCCTATTGTCCGATCAATATGAAATTTTGCATAATTATTCATAGTCGATGGAAATACATGAATCAATAGACAAAAAGTAGCCAATATATTAATCAATTAGTGTTAATTTATTATGTCTGAATTTTATAGAAAAAGGGAGTTTATTACTGAAGTATTGAGATATGATATATTTATTTACGGTTCTTTCCCTTTGATAAGCTTTGTTCTTAAACAAGATTTTTTAAAATATACATTTTGTTTCTTTGGGTTAGTTTAATTAAATCAGACATTTTAAATTGTCAGTTTAAAGTGAAATATATTATTTAGACACTTATGGGCCTATTAAATATATACAGGTTGCAATTTTTTAGAAATATCGTAATCAAGTCATGTATTTGCATTTCATGTTAAGAAGAAGAGGAAGCTAATATTCAATAAGACTTATTATTATTATTTTTTTTTTGCCTCTGGAGGTAAAGGCGGCAAATATGTTTTATTAGTTTTTAGTTTTGCTTTGACCTTGTGGGATCATTTTAAACTCCTGTGCTATGCTAGTGATGGCTTCTATGGATAACAACTGTCTGCTTACAATTAGAGTAAAATAATTTCTAGTTAGGTTTTAGACTTCTAAAAATTTACATATTTAAAGTGAAAGTGTTATTTAATGTCACACAGCTTGGATTGGAGGCATCACTATTAATTGTAGCAAGTCGTTTCAATGGTATGTCAGTGGTAATCTAGTTTCTGGTAACTTCAGTCGATTTGTTGAAGGTAGCTGTCTTAACAATAGTCTTCTGATGAGCAACGTGGCAAATATTTCATCATTGAAAGCGAGAGATAGCCAGGAAACTCATGGATTTGTCTGCCAGAAAGGTAGTGTGCTATGTGATAAATTATACTAATATGACTAGATTTCCTTAATTCCAATGTTATAAACGTATTAGATTGTTAAATATGTTTCGAATACTTCTTCAGTATTGAAGATTAATACACCCTAGGCCAAATCTAAAGCTTCACGACAGGGGGAGGGGTTTTGAGCAGAGTTCGAGTCCAGGACCATCGAGACAACGGTGCAGCGTTTACCACACGACCAGGCAGTCATTTTTTCCCTTTTGATCAGGACATTTGGTTTGTGATTAGCAAGACTCATTTTTATTTTATTGTATTTTTAGTTATTTTAAGACATCTCTTTTGTTGCCAAATACGAATTATTAAGTGACCTTGTCGATAGGATTGCTATCTCTGCTCCATCTATGTTTCAACAAAGGTTTAATGTGTGTGAACATGGCCTTATCTCTATTGCTTTAAAGAAATCCCTTCTAATCAATGTCCCATTACATCAGACTTCGATTTATTTATCAGTAGCTAGTCGGAAAGATTTTTTTAATGTAATGCACTTGCAGGGAATGACAGCTAGGCGGTACATTGCTAGATGGGACCAAGCACACAACAACACGACAAAATAAACAACAACACGACAAAACACACAACAACACGACAAAACACAACAACACGACCAAACACACAACAACACGACCAAACACACAACAACACGACAAAACAAACAACCACACTACCAAACACACAACAACACGACAAAACACAACAACACGACCAAACACACAACAACACGACAAAACACAACAACACGACAAAACACACAACCACACGACCAAACACAACAACACGACAAAACACAACAACACGACCAAACACACAACAACACGACAAAACAAACAACAACACGACCAAACACACAACAACACGACAAAAACAACAACACGACCAAACACACAACAACACGACAAAACACAACAACACGACAAAACACACAACAACACGACCAAGCACACAACAACACGACAAAACACACAACAACACGACAAAACACAACAACACGACCAAACACACAACAACACGACAAAACACAACAACACGACCAAACACACAACAACACGACCAAACACACAACAACACGACAAAACACACAACAACACGACCAAACACACAAACCACGACCAAACACACAACAACACGTCCAAACACACAACAACACGACCAAACACACAACAACACGACCAAACACACAACAACACGACCAAACACACAACAACACGACCAAACACACAACAACACGACCAAACACACAACAACACGACCAAACACACAACAACACGACCAAACACACAAATCACGACCAAACACACAACAACACGACCAAACACACAACAACACGACAAAACACACAACAACACGACCAAACACACAACAACACGACAAAACAAACAACAACACGACCAAACACACAACAACACGACCAAACACACAACCACACGACCAAACACACGTCAACACGACAAAACACACAACAACACGACAAAACACACAACAACACGACCAAACACACAACAACACGACCAAACACACAACAACACGACCAAACACACAACAACACGACAAAACACACAACCACACGACCAAACACACAACAACACGACAAAACACACAACAACACGACCAAACACACAAATCACGACCAAACACACAACAACACGACAAAACACACAACAACACGACAAAACACACAACAACACGACAAAACACATACCACACGACCAAGCACACATTCAAGATATTGATCAACTGAGAAATTTCTTTTGTTGCGGAAACTTTAGACCTATATTTATGACTAGGACTGCGCATTCCCGTGAAGTACGTAAACATTGGGTTGATGGACTTGAAGGTTTCAAACTTTCTCTCAGAACAAAAGATTATCACGCCCTAGCACAAAGCCACAAATCACTCAAAGAGTATCAGGGGATGGCGGCGGCAGAGTTCGAACTCAGAACCACCAAACCGACCGCCCGGGAGTATTGCCATACGACCAGCAACCTCATTTATCAACAAATTGTACATTAATTATATTACCAGGTTAAACTTTTTAAATGTTTGTATTGTTGTTTCAACCGAAGTCTAACACATATAATCTTCAAACAGCTATTACTGCAACTGACCAGCAAGTGTACGTAGCTGTCTTCCCAACACTCTTAAAGACAATTTTACAAGGACTGCTTCAAGTGACCTCGAACTTTAATGACGTCGTTTATGTCAGATTCAAGGTCACTAGCGATGGCACTTCGGATACAATACTTATAAACCCTTTGACCCCAGAAACAGCTGTTCAATTCTATGTGGAAAAAAATATTATTCTTGGCTCGACAGGTAGATCTAATTCTTGTGTGTATTGTATCTATCATCTAAATCTTGTGTTTATTGTTTGTATCTATCATCTAAGTCTTGGAGTCTACAGTATCTATCATCTAGAATCCATCTCTCAATGAATGTATAATAAAATGTTATGATAATACCCGACACTGGCAGCAAGCTCACAGAGTGTTGATCAGATCAAGACCATTTGTTATAGATGGCCTTAACACTGAATTGCAACGTCACTACCATTTATGTATTTTAGACCAATATCTTGTTGCATGTCGCACAGACCTGTGACGTGGCAATGAGCTATTGGTCTAAACTGCCCACGGGTTGTGACGTTGCGGTTCAGTCTTCATGCCTTCTTTAACGATTGATCTGGATCAGATCCGATTCAATCCCGATGTTACTACAACTTCTAATAGGATTGGAGTTGCTGTTCCTAGATGATCTGAAACCTGCGATTTGGTTTATAAGTTGATCGAAGTAGACTTTTTTCCAACGCTATGACAGAAAATGAATATAGGTTTCAAGATGAAAGAAATTGCAGTGAAAATATTCCCATGAGTGTACAAGTGTTTATACAACATGATAGCCTGGCTGAGTCACGTGATAAACTGAGACCAATCGTTATTGAAGGCCTGAATAGAGACCTACGACCTATTGGCTGTTTAGACCGTTAGCGCGTTGTCACATCACAGGTCGTGATGTCAGAACCCTGATACTTTGCGTTGTCTTTCTTGTATTCTTTTTTAAAAGACCTTTCTAAAAATTGATTCTTGACATAATCTCCAAATATTCATTAGAGACTTGTTTTCTTCTATTATACGTATTTTTTTACACAACAACTGGTCAGTATATTGCTGGACAACTAGATTTTTTTTCTCTACCTGTTCTGATTTTTTAACAAAACTGAACCGATATTTAAGGTATAGTAGATATGGCTCTATGGGCAGCATTCAATTCACCTAATAAATGCTAAAGTCCAGTGTGTTTAACCGCGCACTGAAGCATTTTCATCAATTAAGTAGTGAACAGATTTATGGCTCCCGTACGACTCAAGGATCCTTATTGTGTTATCGTCCCCCGTTAAAGAGATAAAGCTGTTGTGTTAATGGTGTCTGTCTGTCCGTCTGTCCATCTGTATGTCACGCTCATAATGTTTTATGAAAATTAAAGCTCCGATGTTATGTTCACATTGATCGTGTTTGAAGTAGTGGAAACAGTTCAAAGTTTGTATTATTCAATGTCTATGTATGATAACTACATTACGATACGTACCAATCCTCAAACAGTCATTAGTACTCTGTTTTTAATACGAACATTTCACGGGTTTATTTAGTTTCTATATCCCCATGAAGTTTACTCTCCTTGTAAGCTTTGAACTTGACAGCGATGCTAATACAACTACTTACATTAAATCCAGAACTATGAATCTTTTATCCAGATATTTATTTCCTTTTAAAGCATTGTTACTTAATGCACATTCATTTGCTTTAGAAACTATGTATTAAAAATATATTCGCATTACGCTTAAACGAAACGCCAACAAGATCACAGTCAACAAACGGAAGACGATTTGATTCTCGCCAACATAGTCTGTTAATGAATACAAAGGCCTGTTCTAAGACTAAGACTAAGACTGCTTTATTGATTCTTACGGAAATTTGTTTTGATTACAAGGACTCTTTTCTCATATAAAGACAACACAACAGAAAAATACACATAAATACAACAGACAACATAAAGAGCTCATTCAGCGACTACACACAGGTATCTTGTTTGGTCTGGTCAATTTATCATCTATCAATTGTTTTGAAAGGTGGATATGAGAGTTTACCCGCAGGAGCCGCCTACTGTCAGTATGTTTACTGATTCTTTAAAGATAAAATTCCCATTTAGTTTATTATTGAATGGATTGACAAAAAAAGCAAGATTTGCATATGCATATAGTTGTTTTTTTTAATATGTTATGTAATTTGGATATCTTGATTATTATAGGTATCTATACTCGCCATGTCGAGGTCAACTCCAGCCAACCAGTGACTGTAGTCTTGTACATAATGGACCAATCAACAATCAGCTCCACCTTGCTGTACCCTATCCAAATGTATTCTTTTCTATCAGAGTCATCCTATTTGCCATTATCCACATCTTTTTATAATGGTATTTATTTATTGTTCGTCTTGTTAAAGGGACACAACCCACCATTAAGTTTGTCATCTTAAATTTTGATTATCTTTCTTTTAAAAAAAAATTACATAATCAATGGCGTAGTTCAGCTATGTTGAGAGGTATGGAAGGTCAATTGATTTTATTACGTGTCAATAGATTTCAGTTCAAAGATAAAATGTTATGAGGCAAATAGTTTATATAGCGAAGAAACAAAATGTTGCTCAAACAGAAACACAATTTGGTTGTTTCAATCTGTCTCGATTAAACATATATATATATATGAGTGTTTCTCCAGTACTGGTCTCAAAAAGTGTCACATTAGATCAAAAATTAAAAGGAAAGTTTTTGGTTTCATTTTAAGTGTATTCATTTCTTCACCCATTGTACTTTAAGAATTTATCAATAGAAAATGAATTGGAATACATACATTTCCTCAGCAGTGCTGGCAAAAGGGGTACCCACTATTGTATTTCAGGTGCATCACCTGGACACCATTGATGATTTAAGTACAACTAACTGTTAATTTGTTTGCTTTCTTAGCATAATTTGAATGTTTCTATTGTATTAAGCAGCTAGATAGAAAAATTGAAGTTTTGGGGCACTTACATAATGTTTGCGCTCAATTTAAAAAATGGAACACCGTAGCACCTGGAACACTACTGGTAAAAGTTTTTTAAATAAGATTTTTTATAACAAAATAGAATTTATGCCATACTTGCATTGTAGCTAAATATATAGGCTATTATTTGCTGCCATATCTCAACAATAATTCAAGCATTCATTATAACATAACTATTATATCACAAGATGTTGCGGGTGCTACAACGGGACACCAATATGAAATATATAGTGGGTTTTTTGTTAATACATGCTGAAATACAATTTTTTTAAAGTATGTAAATACATTACCAATTATTCTTTTATCAATGATTCACAAAATAGTTTTCTATAACCACAAATGAATGTACTAGACCTTTGTGTGTGTGTGTGTTCAATAATCATTAAAAAATATATTAGACATAACTGCCTCAACCATGACCTAATCATAGACTAAAGCAGCTTTCTGACTTTCAATGCACCAAGAACAAGATTTAAAACTAGATTTACGTATAAATTGAAATATAGAGTAGATTTAAATCAACACAAGACCATTATTTAGATCAATACTTGTTTAGTGTCCCTCGAAGCACCACAGACAATGATAAAACAATAAGATTTACATTAAAAAAATAGTATTCAATGTGTTTTAGATCAAACTTGAGAATAATAAGCTTAATTCTTATTATAATTCAAAACTTTGGTGAGAAAACTACTTATATCTAGATCTCTGAGGTTTTCTGGTATGATTCAACATGAGGCGTTTCGTGTGCTACAATGAAAAAATGTGGGACACCATGTCTATTAATGTCTCCTGTTAATTACTATGTAGCCTTTTCGCAAGAAAATGTAGCTTATTGTGTACTAAGCAGTATCAGAGATACCATTTAGTAATTCCCATCTCATTAATAACTTTGTTTAAACAAATATTGTTCTTCTTCTTTAGAGCGCTTGTAAGTAATACCAAAGTAACTATAAAATAAAAAGATATAGATAATGCAATAACATTATATTGTTCTAAAACCTATTTCAACAAAAATGTCTGTTGAATAATCTTTGCTTTTAGTAAAATATTACTTCAACCTAAGCCTGGTATTTCATGTTACATCAAAAGATGCCATTTTGTGCAATATTTCACACATTTCCTACAATTTTAAAATTCCACAAGTCACCTTTCAAGCTCAAAATATAACAATTTATAGATAAACCATTTCTAAGTGAAATGAAAAGAAAATTGTGACATTTTAATAAGAAGTTTTTGAGTTATAGACTTTTTAGCGAGCCAATACCTATTTGTCACCAGTACCGGAGAAACACTCATATATATATATATATATATATATATATATATATGTATGTATATATATATATTATAATAAAATAAATATGTCAAAAAAATATTTTTTTTGAAAATAAACAAATTAAAAATAAATTAGAGGCGAATATATTTATATTAAAAATAAATAAATAAAAAATAAATTAATAAAAAATATATTTATATTAGTGATGAAAAAAACTAAAAATGTATTTATATTAGTAATAAATAAATGAAAAATAAATATACATTAGCCGTAAGTGAAAATAATTGAATGAATAATAAATAAATTTCTATTACAAAAAATTAAATGTTTATGTAGAAAATACTTTTGTGTATATCCAGTAAGATACCACACAATTTGATCCCCAGCGTCAACAGCATCTCTGACTGTAACATTAATGTCCAGTAATTCAAATAATATAAGTTTATTCTTCCACTCAGAAACACGGCCACTTTCAGTTTGGATTGGTAACATGACCATCTCTTTCAGGTAAATAGTTAGAGTCTGTTATTTCAAACCTAGAATTGATAAGCTAAATAAAGAGATAAAAGTGGGGGAAAAAACATGCAAGCATATGTACACAATCCATACAATAAATACAAATACAAGTGCATGTATAGACAAATGAACAGCTTTTACTTTTGTATGAAGTATTGCTAAATCTTGGAATAAAGAGGGTAATGGTCTTTGTGAATTCATTTAGAGAGAGTACGTGCTTTTGCTGAATGCTATGATACTACTGAAACTGTAGTATGGAGCCAAATTAATGTTTTATTTTAACTTTTGTCAAATACAGAGTACAAGTATTTCAAACAAGTAAAAGGCATTTGAATATTTATAAAACGTATTAATTGATTTCCTTTATTTCATCTTTGTATTACATATTTTTTAGTTGACATTTCAGCAGCCCCCGAAATAGGAAAAAATTAGAAGCCTGTTATTTTGTTCGTCTGTCCGTCTCGTTTAGATATGAAATAAAAGAGATATTGAAAATCCGATTTCTCCTTCAAATCTATCAAACGGATCTTTTTGGTCTTCTGAAAGCGAAACTTTTAGCTTATAAATTTGAGTATGCTGACTCGCCTGACTGTTTTTCTTAAGCAAGACTTATAATTCTAATATTTCATGGCCAATAAATTAAGAATTTTATTGATTAATTATAAATAAATTAACAAATTATAAAAATGTTTAAAACTCTGACCGATTTTTTTTAAAAAAAGCTTACGACTAGACAATGAAATGTGTAGCACTTATCTTCAAATTATGTATAACATTTCTACATTATCTTATCTAAGATGTATACACTTGTACCAGCGAGGTTCCCACTAGTTCATCACTCGTCTGCTTCTTTTCTTGCAGTATTGTTGATAACATGACAGCAGTTCTAGAGTCACTGTATCAAACCTTAAATATAAACCTGCAGACAAATCTTGATGGAACTTACCTGTATTCTACTGAACCTGTGATTCTCACACTAGGAGCAACTGGGGTAAGATATATATATAAATATATTTCAAATACAATTAAACTAGTTAAATGTGGATTTGATATTTTCAGTAATAAATCATAAGAAGTTGAATTAAAGACAACAAATTTATAAATTAAAGTTGTATAAATTAAACCACACAAAGAAATTAAATTTGGTGAGTTATAGAGTTTGTACAGTTCATTTAAAAAACACAGTGGCGAGGCAGAAGTCTCATTTGTATATAAAATGTCTTTATGATAAGAAATATGTTTACACAGTTCAAGTAGTCATCAAATGAAGCGTTTTCTATAACTGTGCAGCGCAAACTACTTACAGTGGTGGCGGAGATGGTCAGAAGGCGGTCAGTTTTTTCAAGGACAAGATTTCAGTTGTACTTACATTATAGCTATACATCGAGATTTTAATAGCATCAACATAATGACCTTAAAAAATTATATATATATATAAAACGACGTGGTTTCATCTCCTAAATAGGACTTTCATACTTTCTTCACGAGAGTTATCTGCAACAAGATCGATTCAAAATGCTCTTTTAATCAAGTCATTTCACGACGTATTCGCCAATGCGATTCTAGAGTCTACCCGTCTTTCTGATGGCGACGATAGTGGTGTGTGAATGTAAATATTTTGGTCTAGGGAGGCCATTAGTAAAAGTCTTTTCATCTAGCATTTTCTTATTTTGGTATGCTTATTTGTCCATAGTCTCCTCGTCATATTGTATCTCTAAGTATGTTATCTTTTAGTTATCTTTAAGAATGACACATAATATATTTAATCCCCTAACAGATTCCGATGGCTGCTGACACCACACTAGACGATGTACTACCAATGGCCTACATTGGAAGCGACTACGTCAGTTTCCCATTCAGAATCCCAGACAGCGAAACACACGTGAAGTTACAAGCAGTCAACAACTGGACACTCATTACTGCAGTAAGAATCAACTGAAAGATAATAACAACACAATAGGGAATTTTGGTGTTTAATTCTACCAACGTAAAATGATCGACTCCTATTGGGATTAGAAGAACAAGGATAGACCTCTCTAGAAGAGATAACTCAAAAGTGTTGCATTTTTAATACCGTAATCAGTAGTTCTTAACATTTGACCTTTGATCCCTAACCCTAACTTTATCTATCTATCTATCTAACTGTCTGTCTGTCGCCTGTCATTATGTTTGTCTGTATATCTTACTCTATGTCTGTCTGTCGCCTGTCATTATGTTTGTCTGTATATCTTACTCTATGTCTGTCTGTCGCCTGTGATTATGTTTGTCTGTATATCTTACTCTATGTCTGTCTGTCGCCTGTCATTATGTTTGTCTGTATATCTTACTCTATGTCTGTCTGTCGCCTGTCATTATGTTTGTCTGTATATCTTACTCTATGTCTGTCTGTCGCCTGTCATTATGTTTGTCTGTATATCTTACTCTATGTCTGTCTAACATATTTAAAAAATGCAGCAACCTTTTTTTTTCTTCACATTTTTGTTGCCAGTCTAACTTAAATTTCTTATGTCTTGATTTGAAGCTTTGCTCCAACAGGACAATACTTCTAGAGTATGTTGGTGACACGTATAGCTTCCTGCTAGACACAGCATGCTATATTCAAGGAAACAGCAGTTTTTATGTCTACCAGATTCTATCCAAACCTACGTGTATGCAATTTATTTGTATTTTCTGTTAGTGTTATTTTGTCACAGAGTAACACAGGCAGTTTGTGTATTGAACGACATTATGGTTTTGACCCACATATTCTTCTTTCCACAGATTATCTTGCATACTTACACACACACACACACACACACACTCACATTTCCTGTTGACCATCCAGCCCCCTCACCTATATCTCTGTCTTATTAGGGATTAATTGAAAGTCAAATGTAAAAAGTATATAACGACTTGGCGCCACACATTCATGGAGGTCCTCAGAGCAGGTGGGAAGAGGCTTCAGACATTACCAGTGACCTGATATGAACTCCAATTGGTGACAAGGCAGGGAGACCTAGGACTCCCGTAGTGCCCTGGTAAGGAACTCTGCTGTTTGGCGTAGTGCCTCATAGCTTCCATACAAACATAGTGAACCACTGGATACGTCTTCCCGCAGCTCGCGGAGCTGCGGACATTCTTGCAAGACGTGCGCCACCGTCTCTTCTGATTCCCCGCAGTGTCGGCAACGGTCATCAAAATTTGGTCGGAACCGGGCGAAGTACGCACCTATTGGGCAGTGTCCCGTACGCCACTGCGCTATTGTTGTTTGTTCCGACCTTTTTAGCCTCCACCACGGGTCCTCTCGATCTGGGCGACGCATGTGCTGCCAGACTCCCCTGGCAGTGTTGGAGTCATCCCAGGATTTCAACCACTTTTCATGTACCCACTCTCGTATAACTGTGGTAGCCTGTTGAAACGTACTTGGTGATTCGAAAGTGGGCACGGCCAGCGCTCCTTCTCGAGCTAGAGCGTCAGCCACGGCATTGCCCCTTTCGCCGCAGTGCGAAGGCACCCACTGCATAAAGATGACAGCTCCAATAAATAGGCGGATGTTATTTGCGGCGCCTAATGCCTCTTCCACCAGTTCGGACTTTCCCCCTAAGCCAGCCATGGCTTGAAGGCAGGATTGGGAATCGGTAACCATTACAACGGTAGTCGCAACGGTTATCTTTTCACGCAATTTTTGGAGCAGATATTTGAGTGTATTTGTTATCGCCGTTATTTCAGCATCAAAGCTACATGCAGCAAGGCCGCATGTGCCTGAAAGCTTGTCTGGTTCGTGGTCTGGGTAGCAGATATAGGCCCCATACCCAGCTCTTACGGGGTCCTTCATGACCGACCCGTCTGTGTAGCAGTAAATGGCGTTGGCCGGGTAGGTCTTAAATGTGTCCATTGCCATTTTCCTTAATAAGTCCGGGTGTGTGTGTCGTTTTATTGCCCCCTCCAACGCGTGTATGGTTAGATTGATGGGAGGGATGGGCTGTCTCCTCCAGGGCGGGCACGTGCTTATCCGTCGGATTGGGACCCGGTCAGTGGAGAGGCCAGCTTCAGCACTCAAATTTGTTGCGCAGTGCATAAATGATGTCCGTTTGATCCGGTTTTTGACTCTCCACCGAGTGACTAGAGTATGGGTTGGTAGCCCTGGTTCGCCCCTTTTGTAGCGTTCCAGGGCCGTTAGCACGGCGCGCTCTCTCCTCAGGCTGAGAGGAGCCACGTTGGACATGATTTCTGCAGCGGAAGTTGGGCTCGTTCTATAGGTGCCGCAAATAAATCTAAGAGCCTGGGCCTGTACACGATCGAGTGATTCGAGGGCCGTCTTGCTTGCGTACACCTGCACGGGGAGGCTGTACTCAATTTGGGACCTGACAGCCCCCGTGTACAGTGTGCGGAGCATGTCAGCTCGGGCGCCCCACTTGGTACTGGCTAGCTTTCTGAGTAACCCTAACTTCTCCGAGGCCTTTCTTTCAACGTCCTGGATGTGCAAGTGCATTGAGAGCTTTCTATCTAGGGTGACTCCTAGATATTTTGGCGTGTTTTCACGTTGGAGTCGCAGCCCACCGTGTTGAAGCTCGAATGGGGCCCCAAGAATGTCGATTCCCAGGCTGAACAGGCACCAGGTCGTTTTGGCAACGTTAATTCGTATCTGCCATTTTGAACAATACGAGGAGATGGTATGGAGATCGGCTTGTAATGCTGCCTGTAGTTGGTCAGCTTTCTTCCCGGCTGACCAGAGGACAATATCATCAGCATATAGCAGTTTGCGACATCGGAGTGAACTGGGCAAATAGTTAAGATAGGCCATGAAAAGGATACATGAGAGGGCGGATCCTTGGGGTAACCCTCTGATTGGGGTGTTTTCCCCACTTAGAGAGTACTGGAACTGTGTTCGTGTTTTCCACTCAGTTAGGAACTGTTTTATCCAGTTATAGGTCCGCCCGTGTACGCCCATGGCTCTAAGTTTCAGATAGAGGCCTTGCTTCCAAAACCCGGTCATAGGCCTGTTTTAGGTCTATAAATACTGCATATTCACTTTCGGCCCTCTGGAATCCATCGGCCACCTCCTGCATGAATACTGTGACCTGGTCGATCGGCCTCAAGCCTGCCCTAAAGCCAGCCTGTTCTGGCGCTAGGATTCCGGCACTCTCAAAGCTCCACACTAGCCGCTCGCTGACCATCCGTTCTACTATCTTGCCGATAGTGGAGGTCAGGGATATGGGTCTGTAGGACTCAACGTTAGTCGCGTCTTTGCCCTTTTTTAGTATTGGAACAATGGTAGCACAGCGCCAGGCCCTGGGTAGTCTGGACTCTACCCAGGTCCGATTCGCAAACTCAAGGAGTGTGTCTTTCGCAATACCCCCGAGGTGTATTACCATCTCAGGAGTAACCTTGTCTGGCCCCGGAGCTTTTCTGTTTTTGCACTTAGCTATCGCTCTGTCCAGCTCAGCACGGCAGAAGGGCGCATTGCACGTGTCCAGGTCTTTCGACCCATCCGGCTCCCTCTCGAGTCTTTTACGCTCCTTGTTGAGGGCTATAGATGTGGCTGTCTTCTTTTCGGACTTGCTTATCGAAGCGAAATATTTGTTAAGCAAGTCGGCCATTTTTTGATCTTTTGCCACTCGATCCCCACTGGGTGACAATAATGGGGTGGCTGTACGCGCCGAATCTTTGGCCTCAAGATTGCGAAGAAGACGCCAGGCTTTGGAAGTATCCCGAAGATCCAGCCCGGCACAGGCATCCCTCCAGTGGTCCGCCCGTACACGTTGGGCCACCTCGCTGGCCTTCCGGCATAATGCATTGAACTCCCTGCGGCATTCGGGGGTCCCCTTTCTTTGTGCTCTGCGCCTTGCCCGTTTCCTGGCCCTGACTATTCGATCTAATTCTCGGGACCAGGCGGGTCTATGACGTATGCCGGGATAGGTCCGCGGGATATGCTTCCTAGCCGCACCCAAAATTGCTGCAGTGATTTCGCCGTATTTGGAGTCGACTGTCCCTTCCTCCACCGCGATACACGACAATGCGGAGTCGACAGCCGCCCCGTATGCTGGCCAGTAAGCCTTAGTGTAGCTCCATTTTTTGGGCCGTTTAGTGGCTACACCCCTGGCCTCTGAGAGGGCAATAGTGATTTCAATGGGCCTATGATCACTTCCAACGTCCTCAAGCACATTCATTGTGGTTTTCCCCTCTAGATCTGCAGAGATTAGAGTTAGATCAGGAATATATAAGGGAATAACGCCATATTTACAACTATATCAAACTTCTTCTTCTTCGTTCTCTACTATATCAAGCAATAATTAACAAATTATTCTTCCTTTTCGATGTTAAGCATGATTAATCAACTAATTGGCTAAATTTTTTAACTGATTTATGTTTTGTTAGGTGCAATAAATAATTATGGAAAGGTTCAAATTGATCCGAGAATGGGTGTGGGAGAAATAACATGTGCAATCATTTACAAAGACGAAACCTTACACATTTAGCCATATTGCTTAAAACTTAAGGATTGATTTCCTTTGTTTGTATCGAGCAAAATAATAAATTGTCAGCAGTTGATAGAATAATTTGTAATTTTTAAAACTATTTTTTACGTTGTTGTTTTTTTTGTTTGGTACACAAATAATTGTGAAATGTTTAGTTTGTTTCGAGAATGGGTTTAGGAGAAATAACTTTTTCAACCTTTAACCAGACAGACAGACAGACAGACAGAGTGAAATGATATAAACTTTGTAATAATTTAATCTTGGTATTTTATACTTCATGGAATAGTGTACTTTAAGTTATGCAATAAAAGTTTTAAAAAATACTTCAATACTTACATAGGTTGATATATTTCTACCTAATCTAGACAGCCACCAGGAGTTATGTGTAACATCCCTGCTAGCATCCAGTCACTGGAGATATGAGTATAACTTTGCAAAAGTTTCTAATATCTACACAGTCAATATTTATATTATTGCTGAGGTCAACTCTTCTTCGGACATAGTGACTAATGACATGTCAGTACAGTGGACATGTCAAAATATTACTGGTAAGTATAATAGTTCTTGTTAAATGAGAATACTTATTTCAAGGGGAAAAAACATTTACGTTTTTTTAAAGCCATTATTGACTACTCTCTATTATAAAAGTTTTAATTAACCAGTAATTAATTGACTAATTGCTTAATTATTTTCAATTGATTCATGTTTTGTTCGGTAGCAATAAATGATTGTGTAAAGTTTCAACTTGATCCAAGATTGGGTGTTAAAGAAATAATGTGAATACAATTTACCACAGAAAGACAGAGTGATTTGATATAGAATTTGTAAAAAGTTGGAAAGTACCACTTTTCAGAGCACATGGTATAAAATCATCTGTTTCTATTGTCAACGGTTAACGGGTTTCATGTAGCCAGCACTACAACCAACCACCTTTACTTTCCCCAACTTATGCCAGGTATCCATTAGAGTTGGTTGCACTCAGGGCTGTCTTAAACTCAAAATCAATCTTCAAACAGATTTGAACCCGAGAACTTCGGTTTGGAAACTAAGCGCTTTACCACTTAGCCACCATTGTTTCCTACTTTTTACTCAGCGAATATTATTTTCCCTTTTAAAAAAAATCTTAACTAAAGAATTTTACTTTGATCTTCATATTGAATGTTTGGTTCCTCACATAGGTACCAATCTTTTAGGCTGTGATACAACCTTACTTAGTCACGTGACATACTTACATATCCAACTAGCCAATAAACAAAGACGATTTGGAGCGTATGTGATTGGCTATGAGTCGACGTCATCTTTTTGTCACCCAATGGGGATTAAGGACGAAGCACAACCTTCAAACCTTGAAGTGGTAACTGTACATAGTATCTATCTATCTATCTATCTATCTATCTATCTATCTATGTATCTATCAATCTCTCTCTCTCTCTCTCTCTCTCTCAGTATATATATCTCCATTTTAATTATATTTTGTATTCAAATGAATTTATGCTAAGATATTCGTCATAATAATTTTTTTTCAAACACTCGAAACTGTTCTAGGCTCAATATCTAGAAACATTGAGCTGGAAAACCTTTTACATGTCTACTCTGTTGCCTTATTTACTTAACAGATGTGAACTTGCACACTTAGGGTTACACTTTTTTTATTCGATAAACTCAATGCTCAAAATTTAGTCTAATGTGTATCTTTGAATATTTTAGTTCCAACACAAATCATACTTGCAGTCTATCAGAAACGAACGTCCAACTTTATGTCCAGAAGAAAGGGACACAACTAGTGACTCTAGCTTCCAGTCCACTACTACCGAGATGATATACTCTATTCAGTCTCTTAACATGACACCAGAAATAACAACCATCGCAGATACAACCACACAGGAAAAAACAACCCTAACCACACAGACTCAATCCAATACCAGCCATGATGTATCCACAAAAAGAACATTTGGGAACTCCGCGACGACCCCGATCAGCAGTAAAGCCGAAATAGACGCCATTGTTTCCTATTTGACAGTAAACCACTTGGAGCTCTCCTCTTACAAAAGAAGTCTGATCTGTGCTCCAGACTCCAGGAGATCTGCACAACTGTGTGGGGGGACAGGGATTATTATTCTGTCATCTGTTCTCTGCATCTTAGTCATTTCCGACTTAGCAAAAGTTGTTAAATATTTTATAGTGTTTTTGAGATCATTTTAAAACCATAAATAAAGTTATACATATTGATAGCCTATACGAAATATGTTGATCGGATATAAAGTAAAATAAGTACATAGTTTAAATAAAAATGTGTGTGTATTTAGGCCTCAGGAGCATGTAAATTGTTTATTTATGACACTATAGGCCTAATGATGATGAAAATGATGTGTAGTTTTGAAGGTTCAGGATGAGTGCAATATTTCACATGACTACGCAAATCCAGTTGCGACGTGCATATTTTCTCCACATCTGATGCAGACAAAGCCGTTGTCCGTCGGGAATAAATTACACATTTTATATCAACTCACTCTGTCTGGCTGTGGTGAATTCTGTACACAGTTATTTCTCCTACGAAGGCTTTCTATCACATGACCATAACACGGGCCATATTTGCGTGTACTAGTACTGTCCCTTGTCCATTGACACTGTTGACTGCCATGCAGCATGTGAAATTGCTTGTGTTACGTGTGTCAGTTGGTCACAAACAAAATTAACTCTATCACTCTGTCAATACAGTTACAACAATATTTTCCTTTAATTTCACATTAATTCTAAATTAAAGAAAGTTTATAATTTAAAAAAGACTTTATTATTAAAAAAATTTTGTTTGACGTATAGCCATTAAAAACGATAAATTTAAATATATTTACCGTAATGGAAGAGGCCCATAGAGCAAGTAAATTGAAGTCTTGGTAGTGAACTGATTTGCACTATTGTTTCAGTCCCCTAGATACACAACTAGAAGCGCTTCAACTAATATTTCATTTCTACTTTTATTATTCGAACTTTTATGTATGAATGCAGCTTTTAAAAATTCAGAACTCGGTCAAACACTTTAAGGAGGAGACAAACGTCTAATAGTGTGTAAGAGCACTCTAAAAGGACAAGTGAGGGTGCTGAGAAAAATGAACAAACCAATCGGATAGTTCAAGTTTTCTATCAAAGTTTTGGTTTAAAAAAATGTGTACTTAATATTAGAGAATCAGATCTACTATTTAGCGTTTTATTCTTTTTTTCAAGACTGAAATTTAGTAAACAATTATATTGGAAGAGTAATATATATTATGTAAAATTCACGACATTATGAATTAAGCGGTGGCTCAGCGGTAAAGCGCTTGTCTTCCGAACCGGGGTCCGGGGTTCGAATCCTGGGATTTTTTATTTCGGTAACTTCGGGCTCCTCAAAGTCCACCCAGCTCTAATGGGTACTCTAATGGGGAATTATGTCACTAGGTCTAAAATGGGAACTCTTGACTTTTTTTTTTGTTACTTCTAATTGTGTCCGTGTTGATGACAACACAAGATTTCTATTTGGATGACTTCTGAACTGACAAAAAAAAGATTGTTCCGTATTTTGCAATAGCTACATGCCCCGCAAACACTTACCGCCAGCCTATCATGTGACCAATCGTACGACGCTATTTTGCATGCGACCGCAGTGGGCCTCGCACTCTCATAGGACCCACTCTAATTCAATGTGTATAAATTATTAAATTAAACCATTTTATAACTTAAAACAGATTTCCCGCGCCCTCCTGTCGATTTACCAGAAGCTCTTGGAAATCTCCCGAAATTGCAAAATATACGGAAAAGTCCATAAAAATATACGGAAATATATAGACAAAAGTTGTCATTTTGGGGTGTCACTCAATATGGAGAACATCAATCCAACGCGCGATAAATAAAAACGGAATTTTGCATAAGCGTAATTGTGTAATCTGCTGAAAGAAGCTTCTTGCGCCTCAAACTAATGAAGAATTACTTGAGGTCAACAATTCTCAAAGATAGATTGAAACATTTGGTAATTCATGCTATTGAGCGTGATCTATGTGGGAAACAAAATTTTTATGATATACTGTATGACTTCGCTACACGCAAGGCTCGTAAAGTAATTCTGTACGTAGTAAAGAATGAATATAATGCATAGACGAATTTATTTTCTAATACAAACTAAATTTCACTTGTTGTCCGCTTCCCTACCCAAACTTGGCCCCGCGAAATCCGTTTCGAATAGGGCCTCACAATGGTTTAGTCAGGCCCCGCTATTTAGTGACCTGTAAATATACATAGTAGATTACTTGTTCTGCCTGCGATTTAGTGTTTGTAAAATGTTTTCTTGTAAAATGTTTTACATGTTTCGGATGTTCCTTCAGAGTTGACGATAGTTTACTTCCTAGTCCAAACCTCCCGCAGGACGAAGGGGGTTGGGAGCGGGCAATGTTGGACAGTCCAGCGCACAGCCATCCGTATCGACGTGTGAATACCCCCTTCCCCCCCCCTCTTTTTTTTTCGTGGGGTGACTATCCGCTGAAATAAGAGAGTGATCTTTCCTTTACTTCTTCTTCTTGTCCAAACTCTTGAGGGAAGAGGAGAATTATATAGATCTATACCGATATTACCACCATTTACCACCAATAATTTTGCAAGAAAAAATTCATAAAACTGTAGGGCTACATTATAACAGTATTCTATACTTCTTACTGAATGAAATGAATTGAAAAGAAAGTAACACTATGCAGCTTGTTGATTTAATAAAAGAGAGTGGTAATGTTCTTTAGTTATCTGTTTTCTTGTCAGGGTCAATAAAACAAGCAATAGAAAGAAAATAGTTTTAAAACAAAGGTTATCTAAGGGAAAGAACCGCCAAATACTGGCATTTAAGCTAACTACCGGTATCTTATACCATTTCTTTGCCGATGACTCACAGTTATACGATTCATCAGTACCATCAGAGGTGTCGCATCTGGCAGAGAAAATCAGTAGTACCGTTGCATGGGTGAGCGATTGGATGGTTGAAAATAAACTCAAGATGAACGAAGACAAGACAGAAATAATTAAGATTGGCACTAGGAACAATGTCTCAAAAGTTGAAAGCACAGATTCTCTCTTTATCACGAACTGCCATGTTCCTTTTGTCCACGTAGTGCGGAATCTTGGAGTTTTCTTCGACTCAACACTATCTTTCGACCCACACATAAGTCAGCTCTGCAAAGGTCTTTATCTGCAGCTGCGCAGATTAGGCCAGATCCGACCATATTTAACAACGGAGTCAACAAAAACGCTAGCTGTGGCACTCATACTCTCCCGCCTTGACTACTGCAACGCCGTGCTAGCAGGTATACCTGATGACAAAATAGCCAAGCTGCAACGTATACAGAACAACGCCGCTCGAATAGTCCTGAAAAAAAATAGACGAGATTCTGCTACTACGCTCTTGCGCACGCTCCATTGGCTTCCCGTAAAAGCGAGAATCGATTACAAGGTCGCCACACTTTGTCATCAGTGTATATATAACAACGAGATGCCCTTTTACCTTAGAGAACTGATAACTCCATATGTCCCCCAGAGAGCCATGCGCTCAATGGACTTAACGCTTTTAGTAGTGTCACGTTTCTCCCCCAAAAGCTACGGTCTGCTGGCTTTTTCAGTTCACGGACCAAAGGTTTGGAACTCACTCCTCATTGATCTCAGACAGACAACATGCTACACCACTTTTAAGAAGAACATCAAGACTTATCTGTTTCAAACTTTTTTAGATTAGTTTGTCATGTTAGCTCTTGTGTTTGTGATGTTGTTACAGCGCCTTGAGCCTACATTTTGTTTGTTAACAGCGCTTTATAAATAAAATTATTATTATTATTATTATTATTTATCTGAAAATTTCAATGTTTAGCCCCCTTTCTGCTAGATAAATACAATTAATAAATTAGCACTAAATAATAAACTAATTGTTTTATTTTGGATTGATTTGTGTATTGTTATCGACTATCAATAATTATGAAAATTCCAACTTGATCCAAGAATGAAAAGTGGGAGGGAAAAAAGGTCAAAACGTAATAAGGGACTGAATCCATATATATAGCCCCATTCTCATTAAGTAGCATTTATTCCCAATCGTTCAATGAATAATTGTGCAAACTTTGTACCAGACAGACAAACAGTCAGACAGACAGACATAGTGAGTTGATATAAGTTTTGTAAAAATGACTACCAATTTTAGTATAGACTAAAAACCAATAGCAGACTTTAGCACTTAAGCTGACAAAATATAAATTTTATTTAATGACAATAATAATACTGCACTCCTTGGAAGCTACATAATCCAATACGAAACATAATCACATCCGCATAACAGCGGTATCAAATATATTCAACATGTTAAATTCTCCAGAATAGACTACAAGTAACGTCCGCATCACAGCGGGTAACAAATACTTCAATAATACATTTACAACTCTCAGAAAATCAACTACTAGAAACGTATGTACTGTCTCAAGTGACCACTGGCTTTTACTGCCCGAAAGATACTCCTTGACTCAAAGTTACTACTCGACTCTCAAAGTCACTACTGTCCGCACCGGACCAAAAGATACTACTGCCTGAACTAAAAGTCAATTTAGTCATCCTTACTTCCTGTTTCTATCTCAGGAGTTTCACATGCCTTTTAACCCTCTTAACCTGAGGTGAACATATAACAGGCAATGTCAACCGAGACTGTGACAATAGTGCGTAATATTACTATTCTTCCATTAAAAAATTGTAGTTCAAAAAACAAATCTGCTATTCACTTCACTTTATTAAAGCAACTAGTAGAAGACGGTAACTATAGTTATGCTTTTGTATTTGGGAGGGGGATGTTAACCACAAAACCTCTTTGAGCTATATAGATAACATTTAGAAATTGTAGCTTTGCTTTTCCTTTTGTTGGAACAGTTGGAAGGTGGGAAGTGCAAACCTCAAAACCTCTCTTGGCTACGCTCATGAAATTCAGCGAATGTAGTTTGAGTTAGATTTTTAAAATCCAAAATGAAGTTTATCGTCAAAATCATCTGATGGGGAGTTTTAAACTTAACACATCTGGAGGGGGAGCTTTAACTCTTAACCCCACTTGGTTACGCTCATAGAGTTAGTAGACAGTAGATTGCTTTAGTTTTATATTGGAGAGGTTGTTGTTGTTTTTTAACCTCAATTTGGTGAATACTGTTTTTTTTAGTTTTATATCAAGAGTTGTTTTTTTGTGTTGAAAAAATCTGGAAGGGTGTTTTTAACTTACCCCCCTCTCTACTACACTCCTGGAATTTGGTGACTGTCGTTGGCTTTATTTTATTTATTTGAAGAAGGGTTAAAATCATCCCGCTTGGTTACGCTGTGTCAAGTGCAGGATCAACATTAAAATCTCACATACAAAAAAAACAGCCTTAAAATTCCCTTTGTCCGCCAAAGGGGGGGGGGTAATTTCATTTCAGGGTATGTTTTGAGCCGACACCCCCCCCCCTTTCGGCTACGGCCATGGCTCCAATATTAGGTTGCATTTATTTCAAGAATACTTTTAAAGTATGATGGTTCATTGAGTATCCATCAGCTTAGCTGTTTTATAAACTTTTGATAGATTTATTATTTATACTCAGTTTCACTAGCAGGTTGACAAAGTGAATACATCTGTCTGTATGGTTCAACATCCATTCGTTTTGCATGTATGTCGAATGACATTTGTTTTTGCACCTTTCATTGAAACAAGCACATCCTCCCTCAAACGAATTTATAAAAGGAAAGATAACAAAGAAAACAACTTGAAATACAGTTGTCTTCCCTTGACTGTGAATTGTGAAACAGAATTGAGCTTAACAAACTAGAATCCTCTTATTCCAAACGCGCTAACGATTTCCATTTAAATGTTATAGTTACATTTGACGCATAAAAAAAATAAAACCACCTACAGTGATCAATAGTAAATAATGCGGGTATGTTTAAAGCTAGTGATAAAATTCGCTTAAATTAAAAATGTGTGGAAGTTTTCTTTCTTTGAATTGAATGTCATTGTTTATGCATTCATTTAAAATTCTCGATTGAATCCACCTTTGTACAGCATTAGAGCAGTGTGCAGCGTCATTCAAACATGGTAGATATTTGTATCTGTCTATGTTTCTATTGTAAACAAGAAACATCCTGTAAATCATTGTCTAGTTGCAAGTCTACAGACTATTGCATCAATGAGTTTTAACCTAGCCAGCAACGCATGCAACATGGTTTGTGTACATTCGTTTCAAATAATGTGAATTATACCAGCACATAGGTAGTGGGCAGTTGTGAGATCACATGTAAATAACCCAATGGTGAAGTAGTAATTATGTTTGAAAGTAAATCGAAGTACAAACAGTTTAATTTAGTTTTGTCAATAGCAAGAACGATTTCTTATTGAACAGTTTCATAATTCGATCTGTAATAGTAATGTTGAAAAAAAATAAAATTAATAAGTATTTTTTAAATATAAATTTGATTGAAATTTAAAGAATACACATAACGAATCTACTTTAAAAAAAGTATACCGTTGCGTCAGATCTGACACGTGACCATACTATCAATTCATGTAGATTACTATTTTATTGTAGAAGTTAATTTTCGGCGAAAAAACAAAATGAAATTATGAAATTGTGTATATGTGCGTGTGTTAACGTTTTTTTTAAAACTTATTTGTATTTTACATCAATGAATGTCAACTTTTTAAATTACAATTAAGTTTTACATTTCTTTTCAAGGTTTAGAATTAGCAAATGAGCTATGTTTCCATGAAATTTCATGTATATGTCGTTCGTCAATTGAAACACATAATGGGTTGGTAGAACTGGCGTAACGTAATGAATCTAAATTAAGTCTTCATTATACGGTTGTTATGCTGATTGGACGAAGCTATAGAAGTGCTTAGAGATTAAAACAATTGGTTCACACTAAGTAGGTTTTAAGAATGTTCCAATGACTTAAGATTCAACATCTTCTCACTGCGACAGCTGTTGCTCACTCTGGACAGTCTTTGATCTAGGATTTTTCATTTGTTATTCTTATTTCATTTTCAATTACCTTCTACCTGGTAAGGAGGAATCTAAACAATGGTTTTAATTTATAGTACGAACTTGTAAACATTTATTTTAGACTATATTTTTTTAATAATTGTAATTTGAACTCTGTGTGAAAAAAATCCAACATGTTCGTTACTGTAAGAACTTTTGTGGGTCCTAATTCAATTGTTTTATTGAAGTCATTTGAGCAAAAATGCTGTACTGTGTATTTGTTTCAGGTTTCTCACACACCAAACTTGCCACATTTAGATTTATGACGTCAAGACGGACGTAATGGAACAAATAGTTGTAATTGGTTTGATTTTTATTTCTACACTATTCGGTAAGTTTTCACCCATACTAAGTTTCTAGACAGGCTCTATCTGGCTGTTAGTTTAGAACAGTTAGCAGATCTCTCCTGTAGTACTTTATAAACTAAATTACTAGTCAAATTACTTAGCTGAAATACTGAGTAGATGAAAACAGTACATTGGTAGAAGTTACTAGGATGCTATTGGTATTAAATTCTGAGTTTGGGTTAATAAAAATGTTCCGAGTAAGTCAGTACGTCTAGACATTTTCCCCTGCTTGATATGACTGCTATATTGTTGTTTTGTTTTTTTTCGGTTGTATTTTATTTTAACTTTTTAAAATAGACATGTATACGCAAATAAGTTTTAAAACATGCATACATTCACACATCAGAAGACAAGTACTTCTTAATTCTTTTTTATTTGTAAGTCTAACAGTATTACAAAACATCCATTTTTGAAAATTGTATTCTAGATGACAGTGTATGTGTCCCGTGTCTGAATGACACAAGTCAAATATCTGTGAATGGGAAATGCTTCAAAGTGTTTAAAAATACTACAAATTGGAATGGCGCACAGGTATGGGTTCATGTAGCGCTACTTTCCTAAAAAATAAATCTATAGATAAATAAATAAATATCTAAGAAAAAGAAGCTCTTTAACAGATAATCTCATCATTGCTTGTGGCCATCTACCATCTTGCTCCAGGCATATCGGTTTTGGGCGAGTTTCTCCAACTGTCACCACATTTTACCTATCTGCTTGGCATCTGCTTCTGAATCGCGGTGCTATGTATTCCTGGGTCGTCCCTTCTTACTCTGTCCTTGGTGACTTGTTATGTTCATATACAGGTTGGCGTAGATTTGGATTGGAAGTAAATTATCTTCAATTCCTAATGAATGCATGCAGAGTGCGTACTATTTCCACAAAAATAGTTGGAATACCTATATTTAGATTTTTTTTTACTGGTTTGTTAAATAAAAATATAATTTAATTTTATACAGCTATTTGTTTTACAGGGTTTCTGTAGCAAAAATTTTTACAACGGAAAATTGGCCGAGCCTATAACACAGAATGAATTAAACGCCATCTATAAACTGATAGATGTGGTGAGGAATGGAGGTAAGATCAGTTCAAATCTCACAGTTGTCAGGAACTTGTAGCTACTGAAGAAGTAGTTGATCGAACAGTTTATAGCTTTATGGTGTTCTCAACAAAACATGATTGCTGAATCAAATGTACAACAACTGTACTCTAAGTAAAAAGTCATGTTCCCCTTTCAGACCTTGTGGTCTATACAGCAGATGATGTGAAGCTCATCTGCTTCTGTGGCCAACGGTCAACGAGGGTGTCATGTGGTCAACAACTGTTCCTTTTTAAAAAATCATGAACACCTAACTGTTGGTTAAATATTAAACCGGCGTGAAAAAAAAATCGATACTACTTTTTAGGTGAAAACACGTTAAACTTTGAAAAGAAAAATGAAAAGTGTTTCTAAGGTGTCACTAGGTCACGTCCTGCATATTGAACTCAAATGTGAGACTGGCCTACTTTCAATGGTTTATTTCTATGCCATTTATCTAGTTATCGAATTCAATCTTTCTTATCTTCTTTTACAACTCTTTCACAAATGTTGTATTCATTGGCGTATTGCTGTTCACGCTGTTCAGATGTTTGACCAGTACTGCAATAAAGATCTATAAAATAGTCCTAGTCCTAGTCTTAGTCCTAGTCTTAGTCTTTGTCTTAGTCTTAGTCTTATTCTTTGTCTTTGTCCTAGTCTTAGTCTTAGTCTTAGTCCTAGTCTTAGTCCTAGTCCTAGTCTTAGTCTTAGTCTTAGTCTTAGTCTTTGTCTTTGTCCTAGTCTTAGTCTTAGTCCTAGTCCTAGTCTTAGTCTTAGTCCTAGTCTTAGTATTAGTCCTAGTCTTAGTCGTAGTTCTAGTCTTAGTCCTAGTCTTAGTCCTATTCCTAGTTTTAGTCCTAATCTTTGTCTTTGTCTTAGTCCTAGTCTTAGTCTTTGTCTTAGTCCTAGTCTTAGTCTTAGTCTTAGTCTTATTCCTAGTCTTAGTCTTCGTCCTAGTCTTAGTATTAGTCCTAGTCTTAGTATTAGTCCTAGTCTTAGTCCTAGTCTTAGTCTTAGTCCTATTCTTAGTCTTAGTCTTAGTCCTAGTCTTAGTCCTAGTCTTAGTCCTAGTCTTAGTCCTAGTCTTAGTTCTAGTCTTAGTCATAGTCTTAGTCCTAGTCTTAGTCGTAGTCTTAGTCCTAGTCTTAGTCCTTGTCCTAGTCTTAGTCCTAGTCTTAGTCCTAGTCCTAGTCTTAGTCTTAGTCCTAGTCTTAGTCTTAGTCTTAGTCCTAGTCTTAGTCTTAGTCTCAGTCCTAGTCTTAGTTGTAGTCCTAGTCCTAGTCTTAGTCTTCGTCCTAGTCTTAGTATTAGTCCTAGTCTTAGTCCTAGTCTTAGTCTTAGTCCTATACTTAGTCTTAGTCTTAGTCCTAGTCTTAGTCCTAGTCTTAGTCCTAGTCTTAGTCCTAGTCTTAGTCCTAGTCTTAGTTCTAGTCTTAGTCCTAGTCTTAGTCCTAGTCTTAGTCGTAGTCTTAGTCCTAGTCTTAGTCCTTGTCCTAGTCTTAGTCCTAGTCTTAGTCCTAGTCCTAGTCTTAGTCTTAGTCCTAGTCTTAGTCTTAGTCTTAGTCCTAGTCTTAGTCTTAGTCTCAGTCCTAGTCTTAGTTGTAGTCCTAGTCCTAGTCTTAGTCTTAGTCTTTGTCTTTGTCCTAGTCTTAGTCTTAGTCCTAGTCCTAGTCTTAGTCTTAGTCTTAGTCCTAGTCTTAGTATTAGTCCTAGTCTTAGTCGTAGTTCTAGTCTTAGTCCTAGTCTTAGTCCTATTCCTAGTTTTAGTCCTAATCTTTGTCTTTGTCTTAGTCCTAGTCTTAGTCCTAGTCTTAGTCTTAGTCTTAGTCCTAGTCTTAGTCTTAGTCTTAGTCCTAGTCCTAGTCTTAGTCCTAGTCTTAGTATTAGTCCTAGTCTTAGTCCTAGTCTTAGTCTTAGTCCTATTCTTAGTCTTAGTCTTAGTTCTAGTCTTAGTCCTAGTCTTAGTCCTAGTCTTAGTCCTAGTCTTAGTCCTAGTCTTAGTCGTAGTCTTAGTCCTAGTCTTAGTCCTTGTCCTAGTCTTAGTCCTAGTCTTAGTCCTAGTCTTAGTCCTAGTCTTAGTCCTAGTCCTAGTCTTAGTCTTAGTCCTAGTCTTAGTCTTGGTCTTAGTCCTAGTCTTAGTCTTAGTCTCAGTCCTAGCCTTAGTTGTAGTCCTAGTCTTAGTTGTAGTCCTAGTCTTAGTCATAGGCTTAGTTGTAGTCCTAGTCTTAGTTGTAGTCCTAGTCTTAGTCCTAGTCTTAGTCCTAGTTTTAGTCCTAGTCTTAACTAAGAGAGAGACAGGAAAACAACCAAACAATGAGGTCCTTTTCATTACATTGTTATTAAAAAAAAATTTTTTTGATCTACCAAGTCACGACATAGTGCACAAGAGACAGAAATATACTGGAGCCATTACCTCAGTCATTTATCCAAAAAAGTTATTTTAAATTTGATTCTTTCTAATTGTAGAAAATGTAGACCCAGTGTCAGTCTGTCTTCTGTAACATCTCTATGGTGGAGTGGAAAGTTTAATAATAAGTAAAATAAGTATCAAGTCGGGACATCCAATTAAATGTTAAACTTCTATCCCCAAAGTCTCAGATGCTACAATGTGTTGATGGTGGTGGTTGAATGTTCTCTAGAGAGAGTTGTTTTCACAAAAGCTTACTCAACTCACTCTGTCTGTCTCTCTGTCTGTCATGTGCAAAGTTTGAACTAGTTTTTTTTTCTCACATTTGCAATTCTCGGTTTCAATTTAAAACTTTGCACAATTATTCATTCATTCATGGTAGTCAGTCGAACATTAACAAATGGACAGGTCAAGATCTTTTATTTTGTCTTACTTTGTTTAAGTCTGCAATCTTGACTCAATGTTTATTCTAGAGTGACACTGCAATCTGATATTTTTAATGTGTTTTAATGTGTAGCTAGATGTATGGCTGTGAAAGCCCAACAACATTTAGAAAAAAATATGTTTTGGTCAAATCTAGACCAATACAGTGTTGAGTGTTCATGTGAAATATCTGAACTACTTTAAACAAACAAAAAAAAAGGCTATAACTTCCTACAAAAATGTTAATGAATTTTCTTTGAAATAGTGTCAACTATGTCTGAAACCTCAACAAGAATATTTAAATCTAGTTTTTGTTTTCTAGCGTTCAATGTCATCACTTGGATAGGTGCCAATGATATAGATGTAGAGGGTCATTTCGTGTGGGCATCAGATAACAGTACATTGA
This sequence comes from Biomphalaria sudanica, assembly GCA_036873155.1. NCBI lineage: Eukaryota > Metazoa > Mollusca > Gastropoda > Planorbidae > Biomphalaria > Biomphalaria sudanica. Next base: position 675,540 of record JAZGLO010002209.1, on the reverse strand, counting down.
ACCCAGCCCTGTGGGGCAAGAGCGCTCCAGATAACTGGCTGAACCCTTATACCAATGAGAGAGAGAATTGTGTGTCACTTTTTGCCAATGAATACTCAACCTATCTGAATGATGCCTCTTGCTCCTTAAATTACTCTCTCATCTGTCAGTCAGGTAAGGCCTCGTTTATTTAAGATGTATTTAAAATAAACAGTTGAGGTTCATCTTTTTGCCATTTTGCCCTCACTGGCATACAGAAAAAAAAAACACTTGATGCAAAAAGTTGAGGAAAAAGCCAGCTGAAGAATTAGTACAAAGGTCGCGAGACACATGTGTGAAGACCATTTGAAAAAAGTCTTTGCTGAAGACAGCACAAAAGGTTTACTTAGACTTTCGGAAGATAAAGATTTTGTGAGCGTCAGAAGTATCAAAATATGCAAGTTACAGTTGGGTCAAGCCTGTCTCGTAAAAAGTTATATTGATCTTCAGACACCAAGACAATGTCACATGATCCTATATAAATAATATATATATATATATATATATATATATATATATATATATCATGGGCGTAGCCAGGGGGGGGTTCTTGGGGTTCAACCTCCCCCCCCGAAATGAAATCCGCCCTCGCAGGGGGGGGGAATGGAATTAAGTGACTGATTTTTGCTTTCATTTTGTTTATTTTAGGTGAGATTTTAATACTAAATCATCACTTACCACAGCACAACCGAGGGGGTTTTGAGTTAAAAACCCTCTACCAGGGGGTTTTGAGTTTAAATCCCCTACCAGGGGGGTTTGAGATTTAAAAAACCCCTATCAGGGGGTTTTGAGATACAAATCCCTTTACCAGGGGGCTTTGAGTTTAAAACACCCTACAGGGGGTTTTGAATTTTAAACCCCCTACCAGAAGTTTTTGCAGTTAAATCCCCCTCTTCTATAAAACAAAACAATAAAATGCAAACAACAATCACCAAATTCCAACAGCACAGTTAAGGAAGATTTTGATTTTAAACCCCCCTCCAAAATTTACAATAAACCCCCTCTTCAATATAAAAAAAAGCAAATTACACACTCAAAATTCTATGAGCGTAGCCAAAGGGGTTTTGAGTTTAACCCCCACACCCTCCAGTTTGGGTTTGAAGCTAAAAAGTACCTCTTCAATATAAAAAAAAAGCAAATTACATACTATAAAATCTATGAGCGTAGCCAAAGAGGTTTTAAGTTTAAATCCCCCTCCTCCAGATGGCTTTTTTCTTTAAAGTTTAAAACCCCTCCAGATGGTTTAGAGTTCAAAATTCCCCTACAGAGCATTTAGAGTTGAAAACCTCTCTCTTCAATATTATTTTAAAGCAAACTACAGTCACCAAATTCTATGATCGTAGCTAAATGGGGTTTTGAATAATAAAAAAAAAAACTCCAGAGATTTTTTAGTTTAAAACCCCTCAGATGATTTGACGAAAAAACTTTCCTTTTCGAAATAAAATCTAAAGCGAAATACAGGCATGTAATTCCAAGAGCGTAGTCAAGAAAGGTTTTGAATAATAAAAAAAAAAACTCCAGAGATTTTTTAGTTTAAAACCCCTCAGATGATTTGACGAAAAAACTTTCCTTTTCGAAATAAAATCTAAAGCGAAATACAGGCATGTAATTCCAAGAGCGTAGTCAAGAAAGGTTACAAATTTCTACCAGTGACTTGGGCTCCATTAATAAAGTGTGAATAGTCTTCTGCCGAAATTGAAAAAGACTATGTGGCCCAACAAAGATGGCTAAGACAGATTTTAGGAGTCAGTAATAGAGATTGGGTCTAAATCAAATAAATCATAATCCGAACTGGGAGTCGAACCCTTAGAAAGTTTGTGATAGAGCGTCGCATTAGGTTTTGCGGGACACGTTCTCCGACAAAATGAATTACGCATAATAAGAGTTACTGAAACAGTTTGCCGGAAAATGCGCCGAACGGCGCGAGAGGGTCTAAGCCAGTATGAATAGTACATTAGGTTTTTGAAATAAAACTTTTTAATACCACTGGAGATACCTCAGAATATGCATTTTGTTGGCTTTCAATATCAGAAATAGTGCTCGGCGGCGGGGCTTCGCCTCGCGCTGGGGGAGTGCTACAAGCTCCCCCAGACCCCCGTGCTAATAAGGACGGGGAGTCTACAAGTTTTTATTACTAATTCCAGGAAGAACCTATTTTAGGGCACAATAAATGTCTTCCGAAAGGGTCAGAATGTAATAAAGATTAATTATGAACATACACACACACATATGTATATATATATATATATAATTTTTTTCCGCGGGGGGGGGGATCCCCCCAACCCCCCCCCCGAAAAAAATTCTGGCTACGCCCATGATATATATATATATATTAGGGGTGCACCGGATAGTATTTTTTGATATCCGGCCGGAGCCGGATATAACCGGATTGTAAAATTAGATATTCGGCAGGAGCCGGAGCCGAATACCTACATTACTCAAACAGCTCGTTTTACTGAAGTTTTTGCAAATCTTCTATATAACATATTTGTTATTACTTTCTTACTTTAAACTCTATCACTGATTGATAAATTAAAATCAACAGCATTTTTTTTTACAGATATGCTTATCATAAACTAATCTTGGTAACATGAGATGGTGTGTGCGTATGTATAAGGCCGCTAATTGTAAAGTAGAATGTGGGATAACTCATGCAGAATATATAAACGTATATGTAACTAATGTAAATCTTTCAAAGGTAAAGTTCAATCTTGGTTTTATAGCGTAAATCTCTCTTAAGTACAATCTAAATTGTATAGTGGGTAGATGTTTGTGTTCATGTATTACACCATCAACTTGTCATTAGGCTCGTGTTTTAAAGGCCACAAACCGCTTCTGGTTTGTACCTTATACAGATAGTGGCTTAGTAAATATCTTAAGTAATTCCAGTAATAACGAGGAGTTACTTGACACTCTTAAATTTTATTAAGAATATTGTGATTCAATCAAGACACACACATAACACAAGAGTAAGATTTAAAGTTATTGTCGTAGATATCTGGAATAACGCGATCTGTAAAATATTTGCGACTAGGCACAGTGTATCTTTTCTCCAGTACTTTTAAAAGTCCAATAAATCCAGGTTTCTCAACTACTTGGTAAGGCTCCATGTCAGTTGCAATCTTCTTTGCTATGGCCAAGTGAATGCGTTTAGCATTATCACTATTAATATCCCACAATTTAGCTTTGTCTAAGACCTCTTTAATCCCTGGTTGCTGCTTGTGTGTGAGGCTTAACGAATCACTGGAGCTCGTAGACGTACTGGCACAGGCAGTGATATTACTTGATGCTGATTTCAATGCAGTCATTTCGTTGAATAAGTCTGGGTGTTTCGAGCGTAGATGACTAATCATATTGCTGGTTGAGAAGTCTTTAGGTTTGCCTAGTTTACCACGTGACAGAACTATTTTACAAGCATTGCAAACTGCTTTAGAGTTGTCCATTGTTTTGACATTAAAGTAACGCCATATAAGTGATGACTTTTTATCAGCCATTATTATTACTTTTCAATTTACTTAATGCCCTTGCAAGCCACTTTTATACCCGTGGCTTGTGTAACAAAATACTTGTAGGGGTGTATCCTGTAGTTCAGCGCTCTATTTGACATTTCTCTCCAAGTAAACAAACTTAGTGTCATCATCTAGTGATCTCTAGATAGTGTCAATATGTCTTAACAATTCGCGTTAATCCATTCTGGCTTAAGAATGGTCAATGTCTATATTCTCTATCAATACATTGTCATGGATTAAACAAATAAGAAGTTGGGGTTGTTGAGTCTCTTGAGCCCTCCCTTTAAAGATACCCTTGTTCAGTGTCTGTTTGGCTTGTAGTCCTGACTCATAATTGAGACTTAACTCAAAGTAAACAAACTTATTACCCGTCCAATAGTATAAAAGGTGTGGTTTGTGGTCCAGACCCTTGATTGACAACCTATCTCATAATAAACAAACTCATACCAAATTAACCTTATAGAGATTTGGCTTGTAGTCCCGCCCCTAATAAAACTTCTACTCCAAGTAAACAAACTCAGTTCCCTCATAAGATGTGACCTCTAGACAGTGTCAACACATTGACATCTGGCTTAATGTGGTCAGCTGCCTATCTGTGAACTCAATGTTATGGACAAAACAAACAAAAGGAGGTGGGGGTAGCTCATCTCTACCTCTGGAGATATACCCGCACATCTGGACATATTATCAGCGTGACGTAGTTAAGGAATATGACATGTTTACTAGACCACTCAAAGGTCAAGACAAGCCAGTGTGCCAGACATCGCTTCTACGTATGTAATACGAATTTATAATGTAAAGTCTAGTCCCCCCCCCCCCAATAACAAACCTAGTTCCCTCGTGTGACCTCTAGAGAGTGCTTACGTCCATCGTATCTGACTTGGGGTCACCTGTCAATCAATGAACTCAATGTGATGGGCTAAACAAATAAAAGGGGGAGGGAGTTGTTCATCTAGAAATATACCTGGTTACCCTAGAGGTGTGGCTCTTGTAGTCCAGCCCCCCCCCCCAAATAAAGATTAACTACTAAGTAAACAAACTCAGTTCCCTCGAAAGGTGTGACCACTAGAGAGTGTCTATACCCTGACATTAAACCTACGTCCATCGTATTTAACTTGTGGTTACCTGCCTATAAAAAACTCAATGTGATGGACTAAACAAATAAAAGGGGGTGGGAGTTGTTCATGTCTACCTCTGGAGATATAGCCGCACAGCTAGACAGACGTCTGGTCAGCATGACGTAGTCAAGGAATGTAACATTTTAACATGTTAACTAACTTACTCAAAGGTCAAGACAAATTGAAAAAAGTGCCAGCCATTGCATCTCTGTATGTAAAACGCATTTATGATGTAAAGTTTCATCTCTATTTATATTAAGTTATTAACATGCCTTGTATTTATAATAAACGATGTTTGGTGCATATTTATAATGGCTCTATTTTGTTTTCATATAAACATTAATACATTCTATAACAGACAGTAATGGAACGAGGTCCACTTTATGCATATTAAATAGGTGTATTTTTTACTATCCGGTTTACTATCCGGAAGTGAAATCCGACCGGAGCCGGATAGCACCGGATAGTAAAAAATGCCGGATATTCGCCAGAAGCCGGAGCCGGAGGGACTATCCGGTGCACCCCTATTATATATATATATATTTATATATATATTGTTTAATTGTTACGTTTCACACTATCCAGGCTTTCTGCAAACTGCACACGACACAACTAACTCAAAGAACTTCACAACTCAGGGTTTCAAAGTAACAGTAACAGTTTAATTTCAAATACATCACAAATACTGTACAATGGGCAAACACATCACACGGTCTGTACAATGGGCCAACACATCACACGGTCTGTACAATGGGCCAACACATCACACGGTCTGTACAATGGGCAAACACATCACACGGTCTGTACAATGGGCAAACACATCACACGGTCTGTACAATGGGCAAACACATCACACGGTCTGTACAATGGGCAAACACATCACACGGTCTGTACAATGGGCAAACACATCACACGGTCTGTACAATGGCCAAACACATCACACGGTCTGTACAATTGGCAAACACATCACACGGTCTGTACAATGGGCAAACACATCACACGGTCTGTACAATGGGCAAATACATCACACGGTCTGTACAAAAACCTTACCTCCGTCACAGACCGCCTACACGTACCATGCTGTTCTGACTTTCTCCTCGTACTGGTCACATCGTGAGATAACGTGAAGTCATTTGACTCCAACACATTCGCTATTATATTCGCTACAGGCCTTCTAGAGCCGGATGGAACGTCGCTTGACCACTCTGGTTGATCACATTCGCCTTGACTTTCGTGAGTAAGACTTACAACACGGGTCCTTCCCAAACTGCCATGTGCTGTCACTCGTCAATGCTGAACGCTCATGTAGCGCTGGCCTGGGGCGCTTTGCCTAGTCTAAAAACATACAGTACTACCCTCCATCTATGTCACCACCAAGTTTATAACAATATATATATATATATATATCTGTTGTTGTTTTTTATCGAGTCCAATGAAAACATTTTTGTTCGGCTTCAGGCACAGTGATCATGATTTTCAAAGTTGTCGAATAGCACCGCGTCCCGGGTTGATTGTGGCCTACAGCGAGACCATTCGCAATAGAAGACCTCAACACTGACCTTCGACGTCACATTCTGAGGGCAGTGTAGACCAATAGCTGGCTTCCACGTCGTGCAGACCCTTGATAACGATTGATCTCGCCTACAGGAATTGACTCTGGCACCGCGTCCAGTGTAGAATGAACCAGAGCTTGCTAAGGATATTAACATTTGACTAACATTCTTATTCTATTATTTATGTTTGAAAATAAATATAAACGTGAATAAACATTAAGAATTAAATCTAAACTGCTCCACCACCCCCCTCAGATCCATGTGACACGTATCTGTCTGGCTCACTGTTCGGTGACGGCAAGTGCTACAAGTATTATAACTACGCCCTAACCTGGGAGAAAGCTCAGGTAAATACACATGTGTTACAATTTGTCTTGTTTAACAGTACTATTTTAATGTCGTTTACCCCCTCAATAGGTAACCAAGCGTTTACAAAGCTTATATCAACTCTCTCTGTCTGCCGGTCTGGTAAAAAAAAACAACTTTTTTTTTTCCATATCCAAACTTTGCACATTATTCATTGCCCCCGTTCAAAACATGTATAAATTAAATAAAGAAACAACCAATTAGTGAATTAATTATTGGTAATTAATTCATTTTTTATATCGAAATAAGTAACTTATAAGAGGTGTTGATGTATTTATGAATGTATTCCCCTATTACGTTTTGTCACATTATGTTTTCCAAAGCACAATTCTCGAATCAAGTTGAAATATTGCATAATTATTTATACTCGATGACAATACACCTGAATCAATTGTATTTTTTTTTCAAGTAGTAGTAATTAATTTAATTGTGTTTAGCAAAGTAACTTAACCCTGCCATCTTGAGATAAATGACATAAATTATTTGGTTTGTTCCATAACTTTTTTTTAACTATTCGTTTTTCTTGTCCTTGTTTTGAAGTAGCTGTTGTTTGTGTTTTGCCTCCTGGCCACACATTCAACAAAAACACACATCTCTATTACCCTTCACTTTCTTACAGCCTAATAGACTTCTTTAATGTTCTATTTCCAGCAATATTGTCTATATGCAAATTCTCATCTTGCTGAACCATATACTGACACGCTCCAAGTCGTAATAAATTCTTATCTGTATAACAGAACAGGTGTGTATTAACCGGGAGTCTGTGTAATAATCTAAATGACTCATTAGCGTTTTTAAAAATTCTGGGGAATACACATTCCTAAAACACTGCCTTACGGGATTTTTTTATATCTAATTTAATCAGAGTAATCTGAACTTCGTTTTTTTTTAAATCAACTCACTCTGTCTGTCTTGTCTGTCTGTCTGGTAAAAAGTATTTACACGTCATTTCTCCCACACCTATTCTTGGATCAATTTAAAACTTTGCAAAATTATTCATTGGCGTAGACAAGACATGAATCAATTTACAAAATTTAAAAAAAAAAATGTCAAAAAATTACAGAAGGTAATTAATTACTTTATTTAATACCAAAAAGGGAAATTAATCTTTCAGTAATCACAGATTTGTAGGGTTTAGTCCACTTCAATAATTATTAATGCTATTTCTCTCACACCAATTCTCCGATCAAGCTTATTCTTGAATATATTTTTATAATAATAATAAATATACTAATAATTATAGCTTTTATAGAGCATTACTTTCATACGTATAGCATGCTCTGAGCGCTATGGTCCAAACTCATTTGTGTACCAGTGGGGGTAGGGAGGTATCTGGGAGAGGGTTTTCCGTGCTGCCTTTAGGCGCACAGTAAACACAATTCTGCTCGAGTCGGGTGTCGAACTTCGAGCCCCTGTTGCAATATAGTTATATTTACATAAGAAAGTATAATATAAGTACGTCCGACACGTAATATTTCTTATATAAATCTAATTAATTTATGATCAAAACAGTACCCTGTAATTAATATTTTATTAGTAAACTTTTGTTTACTTTTGTCTAAGACGGGTACTTCAATTAGTAAAGTTTTGTTTACTTTTGTCTAAGACGGGTACTTCCATTAGTAAAGTTTTGTTTACTTTTGTCTAAGACGGGTACTTCCATTAGTAAAGTTTTGTTTACTTTTGTCTAAGACGGGTACTTCAATTAGTAAAGTTTTGCTTACTTTTGTCTAAGACGGGTACTTCAATTAGTAAAGTTTTGTTTACTTTTGTCTAAGACGGGTACTTCAATTAGTAAAGTTTTGTTAACTTTTGTCTAAGACGGGTACTTCAATTAGTAAAGTTTTGTTTACTTTTGTCTAAGACGGGTACTTCAATTAGTAAAGTTTTGTTTACTTTTGTCTAAGACGGGTACTTCAATTAGTAAAGTTTTGTTTACTTTTGTCTAAGACGGGTACTTCAATTAGTAAAGTTTTGGGTTAAACAAATATTTTAAAAATAGTATTGAAATGATTATTTTAAACAACTTGCAACATTTGTGTACAAACTAATTTTCTAAAATTGAGATTTATTTTTACTTTTTATAAATCATTTGCAACTTTCGGAATTTGCATCTTTCTTAAAAACAGCCTGGATTGGTGGCAGAAATAAAGATTGTAGTTCAACTTTTAAATGGTTTGTCAGTGAAAGCATAGTATCTAGTAATTTCACTAACTTCACCACATTTGTGAAAGGCAGCTGTTTGAACACTAGTCTACTATGGAACAATGTTGACAATACGTCTTCTTGGAAGGCCAGAAATGAATTAGAAACGCACGCATTTGTTTGCGAGAAAGGTAAAAAAAAAATGAAAAAGGAATATTACAAATATAAATATTATGTTCATCAATAAAGTTTTGTGCAAATGAAAGGCTCTTGTTCTGTACAAATAGATTACCTTTGGTTGTACAAATAGATTACCTTTGGCTGTACAAATAGATTACCTTTGGCTGTACAAATAGATTACCTTTGGCTGTACAAAGTATTACTCATCTTTGTTTAATACAAAATGTGTTGATACAAGTATATTCTACTCTTTATTACTAAAGTATTTATTACCATTGTATTTATTACCAATGTATTTATTATCTTGGTTTGAGCAAATAAATGATCATTTTTTTGTAAAAATAAATAAATAAATATAGCTTTCTATAGCATGACTTTCATACGTATAGCTTGCTCTTTACGCTTTGTTTCCCAATCTCATTTGTGTACCAGTTGGGGGAGGGGTATCTGGGAGAATGTTTTCCGTGCTGCCTTTAGTCGCACAGTAAACACAACTCTGCTCCAACTTCGAGCCCCCATCATAGGTAGCTAAGCAAGCCAAGCCAAGTTCAAGCGTACTTAGCCTCTCGACCACGTTTCCCCACATTACATTAGAGATAACCGTGCAAAAAGATTACAACTGTTTTACATTTAGAATGCCAATGATGTACTTATTGACAACATATGTTTTAACATAGAGATAACATGTCTTTAAAAGTATACAATTTAATACAATAGTTTTGTTTTGTAATAGGCCAATACTTTAATTATGGCAATGTCTTCGACTTTCGAAGATTAAAGATGAATGCAGTGTTTCACATTACTTAGCAAACCTAGTAGCGATCTGAATATTTTGCCACATTTAATGCAGACAAAGCCGTTGTCTTTGGAGCGGGGGGTACTTTAATTGTTTTTTCGTCGTCTGCGCCTGTCTTCAGCAAGGACTTTTGATTGGGCCTCAAATGTCTTCCACGATTTGTATGATGGCACTTTAGCAGTCCCTTTCACAAGCCTACTTCCGCTTACTTTCATCTATGCCAGTGATGGCAAATCTGAGTTGGCGGAACCTCTGTAACGACGTCCTTCTTTATGCTCGCCAAAAAAAAGATATCCATTGAAATGCAGTCAACCCTTTATGCGGCATAGGTGTCCATTTGTTATAGAAGGCCTCAACACTGACATGCAATTGTGGGCAATTAAAACCAATAGCGTGTTATCAAGACCTGTTATGTGGCAACTAGCTATTGGCATAAACTGCCCACAGGTTGTGACGACTGGTCTCGGGCTGACACAGTGGTTGAACGGAAAGTACTGCCTCTATATTGTCCACATGAAAATGTGGTTATTGAAAATGTGGTTATTTGTAAGGCGACGTCTTTATGAGAGCATTTCCCTTAAGTTTTTCACCGTGGCCCATTGAGTGTGTGGCAGATAGTTCCATCTACCAACAGAAAATGAATGCTTATGTAATAATGGTGATCATCAGACTGTTTGATAGCTCTAAGACATGGGGGCTCTAGAAAATTTATCAAAGGCTCTTCACACGCTTCCATTAAACTATGATTAAAGACGCCATTGCTCCATAATGGGCATACGCTGGTATCACAAATATTAGACATATATTATTGCATCTTTGACAGCAGATGATATTAGAACAAATAAAACATACAATTTTAAAACGCATAGTGATACGATAGAAAATGTTGGCTTGATGTTTACAAATTTAATAACGTCTTTCCACAGCTATAACCAGTCTTAACACGCGGATCTATTTGGCTCTACTTCCAAGTCTATCCAAGACCAGTCCACATTGGGGACATCTTCAAGCGACCACCAACTTCTCTGATATGATCTATGTCAGATTTAACAGCAGCAACAACTCAGAGAACGTGACAATATTACCTCTGACTCCAACTTTAAAATCTGTTCGTTTTATTGTGGATGAAAATCTTTTTCTGACATCGTCAGGTATTTGCAAATTAAACTTAGCGAAACATTGTATTTACTTTAAAACAAACTTGAAAGTATAAATTGTCTTACAAATAAAGAATTAAAATAATTCCTAATCAAAAAATTGTTTGGTATAAAGTTTCATTTTCACATAAAAATGGGAAATACTTAATCAGACAACCTTTTAATACAAATTATTTTTTATCAATATAAGGGATGTTATGGTTGAGTGGTTAAGTGCTTGATCTCCTTGACCAGGAAGTATTGTATTCAAATCCCGGTGAGAACAACGATTTTACATTTGTATATTTGGTTTTTTTAAACTTCAAATCACATTACAGTGGTTCCCTGGACACATTGGCGTCATGGGAAATGAAAGGGCAGATAAGCTATCGAAGGCAGGATCATCTATGGAACAACCAGATAGACTTGTAAACTACCTCATCCTAAGGTCAATGTTAGTCAACAATGACAAAGAGGAGTGGCTCAACCAATGGGCATCAGGAAACACAGGCAGAGCCATGTACAAAGAAGTGAACATGCCTAACAAACTGGACAGTATTAACTTCCTCCCCTGCAAAGAGCAGCCTACAATCTTCCTACTAAGGACAGGACACACACCTCTGTTAAATTACTATCTCAATAAAATAAATTCCACACAAATCCCCTTTGTAGAAAATTCTCTACCCTTACGAAACTATAAACCATATCCTTTTCTGGAGGCCCCTTCCTAATCCACCTTAGGCAGACCCTACCACCAATACAGCCCAACATAACCAACACCCTGTACGACAGTGCTGAAAAACTGAAGAGAACAGCACACTATTTTTCCTTGGCACAGTCTGCAAAAGAGCTGATAGTTCAGCAGCAAAAAGATATCTAGAAGAAGAAGGACTCCCAGTAGACCGTCGATTACAGAAACAAATGACCTTCACATCATCTGCCTCAGAGGTCTGTAAGGGGGAAATTTGTCAAACTGCTATTTATTTTTACAAAGAATACATTTCACAAAGTTATTTAAGGTGTTGTATTACACTCATAGATGCTCAAAATGTCGGTGCACTTCAGAGCAGCGTTTTAACCTAGAAATGTAAGCTCGTGTTGCGCTTTGAAATTTAACTTGTGAGATAATGTTCGAAGATCTAAGCTCGTTTTAAAATCTTTTGTAGAGCTTATGTCACGTCGAAAATTGTGAAGCTCTGGCACCCCTATTCCACACAGCGGTACCCCTATTCCACACAGAAGGTACCCCCATTCAACACAGCAGGTACCCCTATTCCACACAGCAGGTACCCCTATTCCACACAGCAGGTACCCCATTCCACACAGCAGGTACCCCTATTCCACACAGAAGGTGCCCTTATTCCACACAGCATTTCCACACAGCGGTACCCCTATTCCACACAACAGGTACCCCTATTCCACACAACAGGTACCCCTATTCCACAAAGCAGGTACCCCTATTCCGCGAAGCTAAAGTGTCTTAATGAACGGCAGGTGACGATTAGGTTTGGGGTCAGCAGGGTGCAGCAAGGGTCACCTGCTCCTAACTATGAAATACTTAATCAACAGATGTTACAGTAAGATACGTATTGCAGACTACAGGTATACATGTATTATTTATTTCAATCTATCAATAACAATTATACTAATATAATTTTATCAATTTATTTTTTGTTTGTTTCGCAAAAAAACAAACTACAGATGTCTATTATCGCTATGTTAGAGTAAACTCTACTCAGCCAGTCACCGTAGTCTTGTATATAATGGACCAGACAAGAACCAGCACCACTTTGGTTTATCCTGAACAGATTTATTTTTCAAATCTGTTTAAACCCACGTCATATCTACCATTATCAGCTTTAAGTCAACTGACAGGTAACTATGAAAATATGCAATTGTTAAAAAAATAATTTCTTTAGAAACAAACAAAGCCTATCTAAGGAGAGGAATCGCAAAAATCACTGCCATATATCTTAATACTCCTAATACTGCAGGGATAAGCTTCCTTTTTTCTATAGGAAATAAATTTATTAATTACCACCAAATTTATGGTGTTTAAGTATGAATAATTATGCAAAATTTCAACTTTATCCGTCATAGGAAGTTGGAGAAAAAACGCGTACAAAACGTAAAAAGGGAAATAACTTTACATATACTGGAACATTTCTAACAACTATTATTTATTTTCCTTTTTCGATATCAAACCAAATAATTAACTTTTTAATTAATTATTCTGTATCAATTCATGTCCTATTACGTACAAGAAACAAATTGTGTAAAATTTCAAATAGATACGAGAACAGGTGTTGAAGAAGTAACGTGCGCAGATTTTGTACCAGACAGACAGACAGACAGAGTGTTGCTGCTTGACGGTTCGTGTCCTGGTCAGGACTGTCAATTATTTCGCTATATGGTTGTACTTAGTGCTGCCATGTTAAATGTGTCATGTATATATATATGTATCATTCATTGTTTTACCATCTAGTTTTTGCATTTGTTGACATGGATGGTCACTGTTTTTATCTTTCATTTTATACTGTTTCGTGTCTGTGTCATATTGAACCATGTGTCGTGCTAATTTAAGATGACATTAATTCAAAATGTTTGGTGCCTCTGTCACAGCTGATGACATGTCATTGACAGTGTCATCGGAGAGTTTGTTCCTCAACAACATAACTTTTATTTTAAATAACTGGTGTACACCAACATGGGTTATGGTCGGAACTATGTCAGTCATTCTTAAGTAAGTCTTTTTTTTATGTTTGTCTCTTCTGTTTGTCCAGATAACTGTGGTTTTAAAAAAAGTGGACATGTTACTAGTTTTTATTTAGAAGTAAGATTCGAACTCTTGAAAAAAAAAGTGAATAAACCAACCACAATCTACTATATATTTGCTAGCACCACTCACTGACACATTAACCGCGAGAAAAAAAAGCTATATATCTAATGTAAATTTAGATCTAGATCAGCGGTTCTCAACCTTTTTAGCTGGGCGACCCTTTTTACAATTCCCCTATATGCTGCAAAAATATATTAATGTAAACGGAAGAAAAAGGCGCAACACAGGCACATGGGCGATAGGATTGTTACATATAATTAGTGGAACTAACATTGCTATTAATGAGTTCAATAAACAATGTCTCCTGACGATCGTTAACTCTGAATCGACTTCTGGGCAAACTGTATGTCGGGTTGATTTGGTAAGTAGGATAAAATTTCATCCACCTGCAAGGCTAATTCTGTTTCTCTGACATTGTCATTTCATCCGATGGTCAAGGACATAAACATTTTCTTTATACAGAAAATAAGATTGGTAACATGGGAATATTAGTTTTCCTCTATTTTTGTTTGCCAATTTGAAGTTTCAATTGCAAGGATCGTATTTTTATTAAAAGGCAAATCAAGCCATGTTGCATGTGATCCATGCTGTGACGTTTTTCATTTCTTTTTCTAAATCTTGTGAAAGTGTCTTCCTGCGAATATTCTTCGATTAATCATACAGTGAGTTCCAATGACTTTTAAAAACGTTTTCTGTACCAAGCGTTGAACCAACATAGTAGCACACTTGGACCACCATCCTAAAGACACCACTACTATTTCTCAATGAGATTTTCTAGCTTTCCGAAAATGAACCGAATTTCTCTTGTAGACCTACACGACGTGCTGTTGTAGTCCTTTCAATGGATTGCAAAAGAAAAATCGTCTTTAAATTTTTAATTATTATATATTTTAAATTATTATGTACCTGTCTGCAGGATATAATAAGAAAAAGGGCCTAAGCTAAAAACTATCATTGAGCCCTTGAGTTATTTCGAATAAGAGCTGAAAAGCAGAAAAATAGTCATATAGTATTAAAAAAAAAAGTCTAGGGCCGATTTGTTAGGGAGGAGATTGTGTGAGGGAGGGTGTATGGATGGTAGAGATGTGAAGTGATGCTCGAAAAAGTATACAGCAGAATATAAACAATAATTAGCTGGCCAAAGGCACGAATGGAGGAGCGTTTATCTTTATTTATTTACTATCCGGTATCACCCGCGGCCTGCGGGTCTTAGTTTGGGCACCACTGATCTACTGGATTGAATTTAGATGTGTGTAAAACTTGAAGAAGCAATTATACATAAAACACTGAACCATAATCTTCAAATACAAAAACAAAATCTAATAAAATACTCTGAAAGACACAAAAATAAAGGCACATTCCTCGTCCCATATGCTAGGACAAATTTGTACAAATACTCCTT
Source organism: Biomphalaria sudanica (assembly GCA_036873155.1). Taxonomy (NCBI): domain Eukaryota; kingdom Metazoa; phylum Mollusca; class Gastropoda; family Planorbidae; genus Biomphalaria; species Biomphalaria sudanica. The sequence goes on along the minus strand of JAZGLO010002209.1, from coordinate 660,478 downwards.
CTTCCCTAGTGCTATTAGAGCATGGAATGGGTTGCCTGAGCTAGCCAGAAAAACCAGTGACTTGGCAGAATTTAAGTCATTGGTTAATACGCATGACTAAATGCATGACGCGTAGGACGTAATCATCTTCTTTTTTGAAGTAACGTCTGTATTATATAAGATAAGATAAGATAAGAATGTTCCCTTCACATTTTGTTTTACTTTGCCATGAAAATAAAAGTAGAGCGTGAAAATGGGTTTCAGCCGGCATATTCATATCTATACTATAAAGTAATAAGTAAGGCGTATGTATGTTTGTATGTAGGCTATGTATGTATGTATGTATGTGACTTACAGACATCAAAACCGCTTGACCAATCTTGATAAAACTAGGCAGGAATGTTCCTTGGGTACTAACTTAGACCGTAGTGTATGTATTGTAGCCCTAAAACAAAATTAAGACCTTCAAAAGAATAAAGTTTTCCGACTCTATTAAAGCTATAGTATTTATGGATCTAGGCCATGGTTAACAATGTTGACATGAGAAAAGATCGAAAGGATTTAAAACCTAGATATAATTTTAAGAAATACACTTTGCGCAGATAGTTTTTTACTTTGACACATGAAAATACAAAAGAAAATCCATTGATTTCATTATATAATAAAATTAACCTTCTATTTTGTGTTTCAAAAGCATTTTTTACATAAATTAGTTCCTGATATCTGTGACTACAGATTTCCTGGCGAACATTCTTTCATTAGACAATACTGTAATGAATCGCGTACTAAAAATTAATTCGTTTAGTTGTTTACTTTATAATCCCATCCCTAGATCTAAAACTCTAATTCAATTTTAAAATGATAAAACTTCTCTTCGCACAGATAGTTTTATACGTTAACACATGAACATACTAATTATAGTCCATTCATTTCATATTTTGATCAAATAAATATTCAAATTTGGTTTTCTAAAGCATTTTTAAGAGACTCCATTCGTTTACGAAAGCTGCGAAGCCGAGTTGAGATAGGCCTAGATCTATATCATAGACATCAATAAATATAGACTGGCCGATTAAAGAGTTTTATGAAAAGAAAATTTGTGACTTGCAATTTTGTGTACTTTATTATACAGCATTTATGAGCAGTATAAAAGTTAAGTATTCATATCTATTACAGCCACACACCTATATATATATATATATTATAAATAAGGAGGCAGTGTAGTGTTGTTTAATCTCTAAGAATGAAGAACATGCAATTTTTCATAATTCGGAAATCCGAATACAGTAGATATACATGTTTTCAAGTTACATGAAGTTACTTCCTTCGGCCAGTCTATATTTATTTATGTCTATGATCTATATTCATTCATGAATCGCGTACTAAAAAATATTTCGATTAATTGTTCACTTTATAACCCCATTCATTTAACAAAGCTATCGCTCTTTTCGTTTTTAATACATATGAATGTATCGGCTTCGGGTAAACCCATTTTCGCAAACCTAATTTTATTTTCGTAGCGAAAGAGAAAAAACTTGAAAGGATCATTAGCTAAGTTTATCATACATCTAAATCCAATCCACTAGATTAGTAAACACAAACTTAGACCCGCAGGCCGCGGGTAATGTCAGGCTTGTCTAATATAAAATACTGAGAAAAAGGGTTTATCCAATTTGTTCAAAAGTTTCGTTCCTTAATAATGTTACAATTAGGGACTTTCCGTCTATTTTTTTAGGGTGCTTCCTGTGTGGGAGAAACATTAAACATACACTACGGTTTCTGCATTGATCTAAGGAACATTTACGCCAAGTTTTATCAAGATTGGTCAAACGGTTTTGATTTTTATTCGGGACAAACATACATACATGAACTTAACTTTCTGCTTTATCTAAAAGAGTTTGTTAGAAAAAGAAAAATGGGAGGGGTCCATTGCCAAAAAAAAAAAAAAATATATAGTCTGGTATTACGAGACTCTTAATCATACACCAAAAGAGAACCAAAAACAGTAGATTATGAGAACTTTAATCTTGGTTGAACAAATGATAATTTATCAATAATAACATTGTTTACTTTACTCCATTTTCTTATTCCTTTCCTTCTTCTTTCAACAAACATTGGCACCATTGCACATTGGCACCATTGCACATTGGCACCATTGCACGTTGGCACCATTCCACATTGTCATTATTCCACATTGGCACCATTCCACATTGGCACCATTCCACATTGGCACCATTCCACATTGGCACCATTCCACATTGGCACCATTCCACATTTGCACCATTCCACATTTCACATTGGCACCATTCCACATTTGCACCATTCCACATTCCACATTGGCACCATTCCACATTGGCACCATTCCACATTGGCACCATTCCACATTGGCACCATTCCACATTGGCACCATTCCACATTGGCACCATTCCACATTGGCACATTTCCACATTGGCACCATTCCACATTGGCACCATTCCACATTGGCACCATTCCACATTGGCACCATTCCACATTGGCACCATTCCACATTGTCATCATTCCACATTGGCACATTTCCACATTGGCACCATTCCACATTGGCACCATTCCACATTGGCACCATTCCACATTGGCATCATTCCACATTGGCACCATTCCACATTGGCACTATTCCACATTGGCACCATTCCACATTCCACAATGGCATCATTCCACATTGGCATCATTCCACATTGGCACCATTCCACATTGGCACCATTCCACATTCCACATTTGCACCATTCCACATTGGCACCATTCCACATTCACACTATAAATGGGCACGTAACCGAGACAAAACGCCTTAGAAGGCTTCACCACTGACCTGCGACGTCGCAACCTGTGGGCTGTAGAGACCAATGGCTCATTGCCACGCCGTACAGGCCTGTGACGTGGCAACACACTATTGGTCTAAACTGCCCACAAGTTGTGACGTTGCAGGTCGGTGATCAGGTCTTCTCTATTAATTGGTCTTGATGTAACACCTGGGAATAAATTAAGGGTCGAAGCCGGTGTGTAATTATATTAGTAATATATATTAATTATTTCCTGCTATATTTTATCTATCTAACAGCAATGTTGAAAACATCACAGTAAATCAGTTGATTCTCTATCAAACATTAAACCTAAACCTGCACACAAATCTGGACAGAACCTATCTCTATTCAACACAACCCGTCAAAGTCTCACTAGGAACCATTGGGGTAAGTGAGACCATAAAGACCTAAGTTATAATGCCGTACGTTCAAAAGAGACCCACAAACACATCAAATTTCTTTGCTCTTTTCTTTGTTGCAGAATGTATTTTTTATCAATAATTATCAGTAGTAACCTTTCAATATTGGGTCCTATTTGATATAAATTGGAAAACACTACACAGTCAGATAAAAGCAGTAGCCAATACAAAACCCCCCCAAAAAAATCTTACTCTGGAATAAATGTAACCTAACACAACTACACCAAGCTGCATTAAACTTTCAACAAACATTCTTATTAGAAAAAGACGTCGATGACTCTGGAATTTCATTAAAAACCATCTTAAAAGCATTATAGAAAATCATATACCAACTAAATACATATGAAACAAAATAAATAAATGCTGGTTTAATAATACACTAAAGAAGCTTTGTAAACAGAAGGAAAACCTATATAGAAAATTTAAAGAAACTAAGGCAGAAAGAGTTGGCAAAAAGTATATACAACTTAAACACCTAACCCAAAAAGTAAGCTGACAGCTGCAGAGTGAATACATAAACAATTTAATATCTAAAGATAACAACAAAAACCTATGGTCATACATTATGACTAAGAAAATGGAAACAACAGGCAGAGCACCATTAAAAGATGAACATAACATAATACATAATAATAATGAAACTAAAACAAACATCCTAAACAAATATTTTGCACCAGCATTATCAGCCCCAGGAGACAAAGACATATTACTTAATTTGAACCAAGTAGACAACATAGATGGAGGCGCTGTGGCTGAGCAGTAAAGCGCTTGGCTTCTGAACCTGAGGTCCCGGGTTCGAATCCTAGTGAAGACTGGGATTTTTATTTCGGCATCCAGAGTACCAAAGGACTGGAAAGAAGCTAATGTCACCCCCCATCTATTTAAAAAAGAAGAAAAATCTGACCTAGAAAACTACAGACCAGTATCACTTACCAGCATCACATCCTAGAACACATAATATGTAGCAACATCATAAACCATTTAGACAAACATAATGTCTTTACCCCATACCAACATGGTTTTAGGAAATATAGATCATGTGAAAAACAACGAATAAAACTAATTGATGATTTTTCAACAGGTTTAGATAATAGTGAACAAATAGATGCTATCTTACTAGATTTTTCTAAGGCTTTTGACAAAGTTCACCACCATAGTTTGCTTAAAAAAATAAAATATTTCGGCATTAATGGTCAGTGGATAAAAAACTGTAATAACAAATGGCTCTAAATCAACACCGATAACAGTAAACTCAGATGTACCTCAAGAAACAGTCTATAGTCCACTACTATTTTTAATTTACATAAATGATTTACCAAATTGCATTACTTCAGGAACAAAAGTTTTTTTAGTATTTGCAGACGATTATATAGAACAATTAAAACAACACAAGACACAGACATTTTACAAAGAGAATTAGATGAATTACTGAAATGGGAATCAAATTGGAGGATGTCTTTCCACCCAGAAAAATGTCAGCTGTTAAGAGTAACAAAAAACTAAAACAAATTAATTCCACTTATCTTATTCATGGCAAACCAGTAACACAGACTAAAAACTCACAATACCTAGGTGTTATAATAAATAAAAAACTCATGGAATCCACATATTGATGAAACTATAAAAAAAAAATCAAACAAAGCATTAGGGTTTATTAAAAGAAATTTCTATAAATCAAATAAGAACATAAACCTAAAATGTTATTTAACCTTGGTTAGTCCAAAAATAGAATATACATCATCCATTTGGGACCCCTCAAGAAATGATTAAGAAACTGGAACAGACACAAAATAGAGCAGTGAGATTCATAACAAACGAATATTCACATTTGACTAGAGTAACACCTTTAGTAAAATAACTAAATTTAGAAAGCCTTCAGGAGAGAAGACTCAATAGTAAAGTAGCAATTATACATAAAACACTGAACCATAATCTTCAAATACAAAAAAAAATAATAAAATACTCTGAAAGACACAAAGATAAGGGCACAATCCTCGTCCCATATGCTAGGACAAATGTGTACAAATACTCCTTCTTCCCTGGTGCTATAAGAGCATGGAATGGGTTGCCTGAGCTAGCCAGGAAAACCAGTGACTTGGCAGAATTTAAGTCATTAGTTAATATGCATGACTAAATGCATGACGCGTAGGACGTAATCAACTTCTTTTTTGAAGTAACGTCTGTATTATATAAGATAAGATAAGATAAGCGTTGTTTAGCTTATATATTTATTTCTGATTTTACCCAATATTAAGATTATATTATAAGATTATTATTATACTGATTGCCAAAGTTTATTTTTATTATTTCAGCTCATTTCCAATCTGATAACTTACGACAGCACTTTAGAAGAAATGCTTCCAATTAGTTATATAGGCACGTCTTATGTTGGCATGTCTGCATTACTCTCTGGTACACAGACGAAGATAAAACTGCAGGCAGTGTATAACTGGACAGTTATAAATATAGTAAGATTGTTTCATTGAAAAGAATACCTTTTGTTTTTCATCTTATAATTTACATTTAAAAACAAAACGATTATTATATTTAAAAAAAATTTTAAAAAATATTCGTAATAATTACTTGTGTCTCTAGATATAAATTAAGTGGCTTCTAATAACCCTTAAAAATAAAGCACTGTCACAAAAAAAAAAATGCTGCCAGTTTAGTGTGAAAGGAAATTTGTTAACAATGTCTGCATACTAGCAATGAAATTTAGACGCTTCAGAAAGATCCTAAGTATCAAATTTAAAGACCGCATCCCAAACGAAGAGATTAAAGACAAGGTTACTAAAGCAATTGGACCCTACTATGACCTGCTAACTATTGTAAACAAAACTACTCAAACTAAAACTCTATGGCCATATTACAAGGTCTTTGTTGCTCGAAAAAACCTTCACTCAGGGAACAGTACCAGGAAAAAGAAGAAAAGGCAGACAGAGAAAGTGATGGGAAGACAACACAGAAGAAAGGGCGGGACTGCCATTAAAAGAAGTTCTATCAGAGGAAAAGGAGAGAAATGGGGAAAGACGGTCGACAAATCATGTGTGTTGTCCAAACAGACTAAAGGATATCTGAAGGCGAAGAGTGATCTGCATACAAACGTGTTTGTAACCCCTTTCCGTAGAGCTATAGGGCTTATGGGATCTTAAAAGAAAAAGAGACCTGTCACATCTGATAGCACGTACAAAGGCGTATCACAATTTGTTTGTAAAAAATTAAAATGATCAACCCACCCTTTGCACACATACATCATTTGTCCCTCCCACTGAATTTCTAAATACTTTTTGTCTTTAGTATTCAACCGTACTGCCTATGTCTTTGTGTTGCGTGGTTAGGACAAATGGATGTTTCTTTAAACGTAGAGATCAATGATACCAAAAAAAGCAAGGTCACTGGGGGATACTTGAAATGGTCATGAACCAACGGAAAACCTTTTTGTGAAATTACATATTCAAGTTCCGCAATTGAGATCACAACATGTGATGTGACAAGAAGGCATTCACAACATACATTGAGTTCAATAGCAAGACCTCAGATATGAAGTTGGCAGGAGGAACAGTGACTTATTATGAAGTTGGCAGGAGGAACAGTGACTTATTATGAAGTTGGCAGGAGGAACAGTGACTTATTATGAAGTTGGCAGGAGGAACAGTGACTTATTATGAAGTTGGCAGGAGGAACAGTGACTTATTATGAAGTTGGCAGGAGGAACAGTGACTTATTCCGAATTTTCAATCTCCCCTTTTTTTAATTACTCTCTAAGTTTACTACTTTTTGATATTTTGCTTTATAACTGTAACTGCGATGGTTAAAATAAATTTTAATTCCCTTGGGCTTTTTCAGCTGTACAGTGAAACAAGCAAACATAAAATTTAGAAATAAAAAGAAAGCTTATCTAAGGGGATTAACTAAACATTTACAACGTTATTTTTCAATAATTATCAATAATCGGCAAATTTTTTTTTAATGATTCAAATTTTGTTAGGCGCAATAAATATTTTTTTAAAGTTTAAACTTGATCCGAGATTGGGTATGGGAGAAATAACGTGTACAATTATTTAAGGGGCTAAATCCCACATATTTAGCTATATCTTTGTGTACGGAAAGATTAATTTCTCTTGTTTGTATTTTAAAAAAAATTAATGAACTGTCTACGCCATTGATTAGTTGTGCAATGTTCCTACTTGATCTGAGAATGGGCGTGGGAGAAAAAACGTGTTCAAATTTTGTACCAGACAGAGTTGATATAAGCTTTGTAAAACAGAAAGTAAACACCCTGTCGCTCTGGAGATCTTGACACGCTTTATTTCATGACAATCTAGCTACATTTATTTCTTCTAAACACCGAGTATTATTTTTTTTAAATTTATCTCTTTCTACATTTTAAGAAATAAGTTTACAATTTTAAAAATATTTCAGATATCCAGCAGCAATAGTTCTGTAGTTCTCTCATCTATTGGTGAGACCTATGAATTGTTAATAAATAAAGACACAGCCTACTCTCTAAACGGAAACAAACACTTTTATGCCTACCAAATAAACTCACGTAAAACAGGTACAATTAGATTTGTATTCATTTAATGCGCTGATTAGTTTTGGCTGCTTTTATACAGGATCTTTCCTCTAGGCTTTATTTTTCTACATTTGTATGATTCAGTTGAATTCATATTCGTATAAATATATATATATAAATATAATAGCCGGACATTACGAGCGGCCTGTGGGAATTAGTTTGTGTTTACTAATCTGGTGTATTGGATTTAGATAAAATTTAGAAGTAAGTTAAACTTAGTTAATGATCATTGAATTTTTTCTCTTTCGCCACGAAAATAAAAGTAGTTTTGCGAAAATGGGTTTATCCGTTAAGCCGATACATTTATATCTATTAAAAGCGAAAGAAGCGCAGGATGAATAGGACAATTAAAACGGGTTTACCCGATTTGTTAAATGAATGGAATTATACAGTACATGAAGACGTTTAAATTAGCAGATATTAGGAACAAATTTATCTAAAAATGCTTTTGAAATACAAATTTGAAGGTTAATTTTATTAAATAATTAAATCAATAAACTATATTTTGTATTTTCACTTGTAAAAGTAAAAAACTATCTGTGCAAAAAGTAGTTTTAAAAATTAGATCTAAATCATTTCGATCTTAACATGCTAAACGTGGCCTAGATACATAAAATAGTAATACTTTCATTTCATAGAGTTGGGCAACTCTTTTTATTTTTATTTTTGGAGGGTCTTGAGTTTGGTTTAGGTTTAGGGCTACAATACCTACGTTAAGGTTCCATACATACGCCTTACTTTCTATTTTATAGTATACTAGCCATATGTTACCCGTGACCCCCGGGTCTTAATTTGCGTATCACTGTCGATATAGTCACTGAGAGTGTTTTGGAAACAATTTAAAAGAAATAATAATGTTATAAGTAAAGCGAATGCGTGAATGTAAAAATAATATATTAATTTTTATTAATTAATATTAATAATATTAATTTATATAGGCATATGAGCAAATAATGATATTTATAATCGATCCAATGAGATACGGTTTTCTTGTTTTAAGGTACCAGACAAGATTTGTGTGTAACATCACTGCTGACACCCAATGTTTGGAGATATGAGTATGACTTTGTTAGAGTCTCTGCAAACCATACAGTCTATATTTATATTTTTGCTGAGATGAATGTATCTTCAGACATAGTGCCCAGTGACGCGTCAGTGCGATGGACATGCCGTTTTGTACCAGGTATCAAACGTATTGACTTAATTACGCTGTTTGGTTGCATCACATTGACTGGCGATGGCCAATAATATCTACTGTATTCAATAAGCATAGTTTAGCCCTATTTACAATTCCTTGCCAATTCAAGTGCAGTGGGGGAGCTAGTAGGTGGTCGCGGTTTTCGAAAACGGCTCTAAAGAATTTCCTAGGAATTTGACGGCTGATGTACATCGTTTTGAGAATAACTAGCTAATTATCAACACTGGGGGGGGGGAACTCTAGGTGGATTGTTATAATTGTTGAAAGTATTTTTTTTTTAAAATTTGGCTAGAGGACTACAAAATCTGTATCTTGAATAGACTACGTCTTCGGGTATTTCCGCATGTAGGCAGGCCCTAGTCATTCAAACGTTGAATAAATTAATAGACATCCAGTAACATTTTGCGAACCGTCTTCTAAGTCTAGATTCATAAGCATATCATTAGAAATGTATACACTCTGATAAAAAAAAATAATTATTTTTAGTAATACATTTTGTGTTCGTTTAACATATCTATGTTTAACATAGTATACACTGTTATTATGGATACTATATTTCATAGGTACCCGTTATATGGGATGCACTACGGTATTGTCAAGCAGTGTGACCTACTTACATATTGAACTAACCAATAGACAAAGACCTTTTGGAGCTTACGTTCTAGGATATGGTCTGACCTCATCATTCTGTCATCCAATGGGTATAGCTGACGTGGCACAATCCTTGAACCTCGAACCAGTAAAATACTTACATTTTTTTTTCTGATTTAGGCAATCTTCTACTTGTTATAATAGTTTCTTTGCATTGAGTAACATAATGATAACCACAACATTGTATATTAATTTGGTCTATACGTCAAACTATAAAGATATGCATAATATACATTAAGTTAACGTATTGAATCGTATTTATTTCTAAAATGTAGTGTCTTTGATAGAAAAGATTAAGGATGAGTGCAGAACTTATATCTACATATTATGTTTTGATTAGGAGACATATATAACAGCACAGGGCTACATCTCCTCAGATTTATACACAGAGAGATAGAAAGAGAGGTGGGGATAGATAGATAGTTAGATGGATAGATGTAGACAAACTGACATACAGACAGACAGACAGAAGGACAGACTAAGAGCTATGTAGGTTTACCTTTTTGTTCACATTGCAACTGGGGATATTTTGCTCTCAGCATTAATGTATATACCCTACTCAAAAATCGCGTTAGGCAATGTCAACTTGCTCGTAAGTATAACATCACAACACAATCATGTTTTCTTGGCGCCTTAGAACTTTTTTTGAAATAAAGAAAACATTTGACGAAAAAAAATATTTTTTTTTCAGTTTCAACACGACAGCTACTTACAGTCTCTTCAAGACAGAGACCAATCTATATGCAGTAAAGTCATAACCACGACATCTTCATCCAGCCACTTCATAAACAATACAACCTCAGGTGTTATCCCTTTAGAAACTACATCAGAGGTTACCCCTTCTGACGCTGCACTAGTAGCGACTCCTTCAGTAGCTGTAGCAGTTGCCACCACTGCAGATGAGTCCATAGTCTCTACCAGTAGCGACCTAGAAACGATACAGTTTGAGTCAACAACGTCAACATCCACCACAAAAACAAGTCCAAAAGTCACCACTAGAAAGACATCGCCTAAGACGACTCAGAACATTAGGCAACGGATAGACGCCTTGGTCTCTTATTTAAAACTGGACTATCATCAGCTGTCGTCTTATAAGAGAACTTTAATCTCTGTTTCCGATACAAGAATATCTCCCAAAGTTTTTGCTGGTATTGGTATGTTTCTTGTACTAACTACTGTGACCATGCTGGCCTACAAAGACTTGGTCAAAATTGGTCGGTACTTCAAGACTAAATCAGGCTTAAAATTAATCCGGGATTAAATTATGTTTGGTAGAGAAAAATTGTCTAAAGCAAATCACCTTTTACCTTGTAGCCTATGTAAACATTATGGTAATGTATAGGTCTTTAAGAAAAACTGTTTTATCATAGAACTAGCCATTTCAATAAGTGATGCGAGCATGTTTATTTTTCTATTATTAAAATTATATGCATACATTAAAACGTTTCTCTGACTCATGCTGGTTTAATGTGTTAGTATGTAAGGCTAGAACTTAGGTATAATGACAAATATTTAAAACCCTTTTTCTATGGAGATATCGATAAAATAGAGGCAAAGATGAAAATATTGGCAAACTAAAATACATTTCCTATACTACAGGCCTCCTTCAGTCGTCAGCTACTATGGTTCATCTCGAACACGTGCACACTAATAATAATTTTATTTATAAAGCGCTGTTAACAAACAAAATGTAGGCTCAAGGCGCTGTGATAACATTACACATACAAACACGAGAGCTAAAATGACAATTAATCTAAAAAAAATTTAAACAGATAGGTTTTAATGTTCTTCTTAAAAGTGGTGTAGCATGTTGTCTGTCTGAGATCAATGGGGAGTGAGTTCCAAACCTTTGGTCCGTGCACTGAAAAAGCCCGCAGACCGTAGCTTTTAAGGGAGAAACGTGACACCACTAACAGCGTTGAGTCCATTGAACGCAGGGCTCTCTGGAGGACATACCAGGCAGTGATATTGAAACTTAAAATATTGCAGATATGAGCGTGATAAAACATAACTTTTCGCTAACATTAAACGAGGACAGTTTTCTTAGTAATCGTTATCTTTGCTGCCCTTTTTTGCTGATATAATCAGTATTTGCAGTAAAATTTAGTTTATTGTCTAGGATAGTACCAAGGTATTTAAAGGTTTGCACAATTTCAATAGTCTCTCCAGCTACAGAAACAATATCATTTTCCTTCTTTTCCCTACGAAAATCGATTATCATTTCTTTGGGTTTTTTTTTTTTACATTTAATAATAAAAAAATTATCTTTACAGTATTTTTCAATGTGTTTTATTTCTTTGAAATACTCATTTACGTCTGAGCTCTCTGACAGCAGGGCAAGAAGAGCCGCATCATCAGCGAATTTTGTGAAGGAGCAAAAAGGACTATCGGATTGAAAATCATTGGTGTACAAAATGAACCACAGTGGCGATGTCACAGCCCCCTGGGGCGCCCCTGTGTTAACTATGCGTTCATTTGATATAACATTGTTTACCCTAACCCTCTGAGATTCATTAGCTCATAGTATTATGTATGGACTAATCTTCAACGCTTTCATCTAGTCAATGAGTAAATGAAGTTGTATAGTGTGAAAAGCTGATGAGAAATCAATAAAGAACAATCTTACATAAGTGTTCGGTAAGTTTAGATGTTTGTAGACACAATTTAAAATATTTAGGATGGCATCGTCTACACCCTTACCCTTTTGGTAAGCGAATTGTAAAGGGTCTAACTTATTACAAAGATCATTCAGAAGAAACATTTTAACCAATTTTTCTAAACATTTAGACACAATGGAAGTAAGTGAAACAGATCTAAAGACATTAATTTCCTTTGATTTGGAAATCTTTGGCACAGGTACAATTATGGATGACTTCCACACATGTAGTATCTCATGGTTTAGTAATGAAGTAGAAAAAATCTCTAGGAAAGGTTCAGCTAGTTGTTCAGCACATTATTTTCAGATTCGCCCTTTTATTCCATCAGGCCCACCAGCTTTCATTGGGTTGACGTTTTTGAAAATGTTACTAACTTGCTCTTTAGTAATCGCTAATTCTAAACAGTTGTTAACATTGACATCCTCAAGGGCTTTGAGTCTTAGATAATTAAAATCTTTCGTGTCGAAGCGACAATAGAAATCATTGAACTCGCTGGCTAATGTTTTTTCGTCTCTTGTAGCAAGATTATTTTTAATTTTGACTTATGCTCCTGCCATTTTGTTCATGATGCCCCACGCTGTTTCAGGTCACTTGTCTTAATTGAGTCTTCCAGCTTGGTGCGGTAGTTTCTCCTCCCGTCCTCAAGAACGATGTGGAGATTTCGTTGTCTGTCCATCGCCACTCATGTATGCTCTAATGTACGACAAGAATTACACTTGAATGTGCATAGGACGTAGTGAAGTCTGCGAACAGTTTTTATTGACATGTCAAAGTAACCTGGAGACGTAAGAGTTTATTGTATTTAGAAATACGATATAGGACCTATGTTGATATGAACATGAAGTGTTAGGATAATTCATTCCACTTCAACCTTGTGCTTCTTTTGCTTTTTTTTATTTTCCAGCTCTAATTGATTGGTTTCAAAATTTTTGATGGGCATGTATTCAATAATATAACTATATCCATGTTATGATAACAAATGCAATTTCAATATTTTGTGGTCCTTCAAATGATTATTTTTCTTCCCATGTATTTCTAGAGGTCATGACGTAATGACATTCACTTTTCTTACATTTATGGGTCAATTTTTATAACCCTAACCTTGATTACAATAACGTCAAAGAAATGCGAGACTGCTCAGCGTATCACACGGACAACGACACTCTTGTAGCCAGAGAAACCATTGGATATTTATTTCATCTGAACATCTACTGATGTCTATCAATTACAAATGATTGTGTTTCTTTTAACATTGAGATTGATAAATTATTTAAAGGGGCGGTAATAAATTATGACCAATATTTTGTGTTATGACTTGTATTTATTTTTCATTCTTACTTCCCTTTATTTTCTTTAACATCTCAATGTGATGATTTTAGTTGTCCTGGGAAGTTTTATTTATTATCTGTGAGTGACAATATAGATCTTTCTATATACAGATGTAGTCAGTGGTTTAGGAGCTTTATATCTATAAAGAGGAATAAACAAGAAGGAAAGAACCAGTAAGTAATTAATAAAAGAGAGAGAGAGAGAGAGAGAGAGAGATAAACGTCAGAAGAAGTCTTTAAAGATTTGTTGAATAGCCGAGGTCCTCTACAAAGGTGCGTCGCTAAGTTACACGAGGACGTCCCTGTTTGCGTTTCTTTATATCTATATCTTTCTATCTTTCAAACAGTGGCGTCACTTGGGGTGCGAGACGCAAAGGGTGACACACAAAAAGGGGCTGACACTAAAGTGGGAAAAATAATTGTCAGTGGCTGAATACCCAAAGACGATTAAACACAATTAATATGTAGATGTATATTCTTATATTTTGTTTCTATTTTAAATAGTTTAGGTTAGAACTCCATCACATTTGTTTAGCTCAGTACCAGCTACACATTTGTTGAGCTCAGTACCAGCTACACATTTGTTGAGCTCAGTACCAGCTACACATTTGTTGAGCTCAGTACCAGCTACACATTTGTTTAGCTCAGTACCAGCTGCATGGAAATGAGCACTGCTTTATTATTTCAAAAACGTTATCTTCAATGCTATTAAAAAGCATCGTTATATCAGCAGGCCAGCCAATAGTCGGTGCTTATCAAATAGAGTCTTCAGACATTAGGCCAGCCAATAGTCAGTGTTTATCTAATAAAGACAGTCTTCAGACATTAGGTATTCCAAAACTATCAAGAAGCATATGAAGAATATTCAATATCTTTGAAACATGAAACTCATTGACTTGGGATAACAAAATGACCGGGAAGTCAGTAATGTCATTGGCGTAAAAAAAAAGGAGTGACATCTGAACAGGTTGCTTGATATCAAATTGTTTCTAGCAAATCAGAATTTGGGGACCATCAGAAAAGCTATTTTTTCAAAGTTTATAAACTCACTATGTCCGTCTGTCTGGCCAAAAGTTTTTAGACGTTATTTCTCCGACATCCAATATCGGATCAAGCTGTAATATTGCACAATTATTTCTTTACCTGACAGCACAAGAATCAATAAAAAAAATTAACGAGCTGTAATAAATTGCTTGGTGCCCCAACGGTCCAACACTTTAAGGGATAGGTAAAGGTAAAGGTAAAAAAATAAATTACTTTGCTTGGTATCTCAAACAACTGAAAGAAATAGTCCTTGACTGAAATAGTGGTATAAACTGAATATTAGGCTGCCGTCTTAGGCTTACTGAACACAAACTTGAAATAGAAACAAAAGATTCTTCGCTAGCAGAGGGGTTACCGCGGCTTGAGAAGCCTTCTCGGGCTTTAGCCCACAAGTCCAAATTTAGCTCGTGTCACCTACTCTAGTGACGCCACTGCCTACAAAACTAATGCGACGCTCAGTCACAATCTCATTAAGTGGTGGAGTCTCTATTCTCTGTTTATGATTCGATCTGTGTAAGTAACTTTAAATATCCTGCTAGGTTACGTTGCATGGGTGGAGTTTAGTTTAATGTTGGATAATAAGAGCAAGAAAAATAATTCAACAATTAAACAAGAGATGCATGAAATTACTTTTTTTCAGAATAGACAATACCACCTTAATCCAACTTGTAGAGCGATTTTTTGTATCTTAATAACTAATGAATCTTAGATTAAAAAGTAATGAAAATGTGTTTATCCCGTTCAATTCCCCCCCCCCTTTTTTCCAAAAAATAATCCTGGTTAAGCGAATGTATAGATCTACTACACTTTATAATAATACAAGGATAGTCTGTTAAATATGCAATTAGACACTATGTTCCTGAACGTTCAACTCTTCAACGAATTGCCAAAATATCGAAAGACAGAGAGTCGTTTGTGATAATAGTTCTCTAGTTCTCTAACCAAATTGAAATTCTTTTTTTTGATAATATATCTTCAATAGTTTCAGAAAGAACTTCCGAATGAAATTATATTAAAAACAAATGAGAGATAAGAATGGAGAAAGAAGGTTAACAGATCTTGTGTAGTGCCCCAACGGTCCAGCAGATCAAAGGATAGGTGAAAGTGAATGTAAAGTTAGATGTGAACCTGCCTATAGGGCAGATAATGTTAAGTCTGCCTACGGTTAACGAGGGTGTCATGTAGCCAGCACAACGACCAACCGCCTTTACTTTTCCCCAACTAATATCAGGTACCCATTAGAGCTGAGTGGACTAGGAGGCGCCGAAAGATTCCAAAGTTGAAAATCCCAGTCTTCATCAGGATTCGAACCCGGTACCCCCGTTCGGAAGCCAAGCGCTTTAGCGCTCAGCCACCACGCCTCCCCTGGCCTAGCTAATGTCTTATAATTGATCTAATTGTTTTGAAAAGGCTCAATCTTGTAATCAAATCCCTAAAAAAAAAAAAAAAAAAAAAATAATTCCGTACTTAGAAAAAAAGTTTACAAAAATGACGCTTACAAGATTACTATTCGTTTTAAATTAGGTCTAACTTATAATGCATACTAATTAGCTTTCTCTTTAAAAAACTGCTTGCATAACTTATTTTAAAAATTAGATTTTTCGCTTTCAGAAAAAAAAAGCAGCCATTGCATCAGAACTTTGAATGGTCTAAAATATTGTGACGTCGAATTTTCAATATCTTTTCTAGTTTACGAGATCTAAACGGGACGGACGGACAGACGGACAGACATTTCACACAAAACTAATAGCGTCTTTTCCCCTTTCGGGCAAAAAAAGTGCAAAAAAACTTATTTCTTATTTTATGAAGCTCAGGCTGGCTTATACTTTCTAAATCTTCTTATTTCTTGTAGTGCTTGTGAGCTTTGCATAGGCAGGTTCTACTCTAGACAACCTACTTATTTATTCAATTCTTTACTGAATACAAAGACATATTTGAGCCGAGTTCGGTAATTCCCACTAAAATCGTGTTCCAAATACCATAATTTAATGTTAGAAAGATTAGATTTTGAAAAAAAAAATATAATCGGTCAAGCCAGAGTTTTATTAATATATTATCTAATCTTTCTTATATTTGTACGCTTTTAAGTAAATATAATCTAAATGACATATAGACCTAGATCATAAATTAAAGATTTAAAATCCTAAATCTAGATCTATTCTAGAGTTATGTATTGAACGTAGTTGACACTGGTACAGCGAGCGAACGTGCTCGTGAACGGGTTCGATACTTCAGTAGGGCAGTGGATTTATTTATTTATTTATTTGTAAACGCAGCATAGAAAGGAAATATTTTCCCAAAATGTATTTTAAAGTATTTTGTGCAGTGGCGTGCCTTCCGAGTACACAAAATTTTATGGATAGTAATTAGAGAAGTGGCAAGTCTTCCGTGTACACATGAAGCTAAGTTGAATTCTCCCCCCTTTCTTTTACCTAAACAATTATAAAAAGCTTCCATTATATTTTTTAACAGCCCTCGCATGATGTCTACAACATCTACTCTATAGATCGCCAAGTTCTCAAATGGAAACTTTACTTATATTGAAGGGATGGTTTTTAGCTACAAACCCCGCTGAAAGGGTTTTAAACTCAAAACCCTCTGGAGGGGGTTTTGACTTAAAGCCCTACTGGAGGGGGGGTATTGAAAATCTTATTTCTACTTTTAATAAACAAATGTTCTCTAAGCAGAAATCTCATTATCGATAATAGGATGTTCATTTTTTTTTTAAATTACAACAATAACAAAACATTATCTAAAGGTCTACAAGTCTTTTAATAGATTGTAAGTTATTCAGTTTGTTTTCATGTTAAAAGTGACGCCAAAAAAATTCTTTGAAATTCTTGTACTTTAGATTTTAAAAAATCGGCTTTAATATTCCTTGCTAATCGGCGGATCCGATGGGGGCAGCCTCTGAGTTCTCTTGTAATCTAGTACCTTAAGTTATTGAAGGAGAATAAAAACTCTTTTTTTCATGCTTATTTTAGAAAAAATAATTTGCAGAACAATGTTTTCTTCTCATCTTCTCTTTTATTGATTTCGATGGATCGAACATTTAGCCATTCTCTAGGAAGGTTTAATATGAAACGTGTTTCAATTTTCTGTCAATACTTTTATGTTGGCAAAGCTTGGGCTCATGAATAGTTGGCTTGTTGTTTCTTGAATGAATTCAATGACATTATATACACAACTTTTGTTTCTTCTAAATCTCAAGTGGTTTGAACGATGATAACGACAACAAAAAATGTCAAAACGCCCCAAACATTTATGGGTCAGGAGTGGGGTGACAAAGCTTTAAGCTCCATGACATAATCTTCTTATGTGCCCATTTGGTCATTGTTGACAATAATCATATTCACAATAACAATTTCATTTACATAGTTTTGCTAACAACCAAAATGCAGGCTCAAGGCGCTATAAGAAAACACCTAGGTTTAGACTCTCGACATAGAAGTCAGTCTTCAGAACATTTGTAGTCATCTAAAAACTAGTGACCGTGCCCTGGGATCCTCCATGATGGTGCGGTGTCATGTTTTACGAGGACTATCCTGTTTGCGTTTTTCTCGTATGGGCCTCCATCTTATTGCTACGCCTTGGACACGCGATTCTCAAATGACGTCCATGTGCGCCCACGATGTGCTTTATCGCCGTTGGTATAACGATTATAACGACTGAAGTCTTATATCTACCTGCTCCTGCGAAAGCCTACTCGGATCCAAGCATCACTATAAATGGACAGGATATAAATGCAGTGGACAAATTCACATATCTTGGCAGCACACTCTCCAGAAACAGAAAAATCGATAGTGAAATCGACCTGCGTATCGCCAAGGCCAGTGCATCTTATGGCAGACTGTCTAAAAATGTCTGAAACAGACGTGGTATCACCACAAACACAAAGGGGTCTATAGAGCCGTCATCCTCCCTACATTGCTCTATGCCTCAGAAACATGGACAGTGTACAGCAAACATGCAAAGAAACTGAACCACTTCTACATGACATGTCTGAGAAAAATACTAAATGTCAAATGGCAAGACAAAATACCAGATACTGAAGTCCTTCGAAGAGCGTGCCTGCAAAGCATCCACACAATCCTGATGCAGTCCCAGCTGCGATGGGCAGGTCACGTCTACAGAATGGAAGACCACCGCATCCCTAAACGACTCTTGTATGGCCAACTAAGCGAAGGAAAGCGCTCGCAAGGTGGTCAAAGAAAGCACTTCAGGGAAACCCTCAAAGCTTCTCTGAAGGCGTTCAGCTTAGACCCAGGCATCTGGTAGACAGAGGCACATGCCAGAGCATCATGGCGTCGCGCTGTGAAAACTGGTGCATAGGTTGCTGAGGAAAAAAGAACAACGCTGGCAGAAGAAAAACGCCAGAGAAGAAAAACGCCAGAGAAGGGTAACAGAGGATATACTCCAACTCTGTGACAAGCGACGGGAGCTTAAAGGGAAAAGGCTGTCCGACCCAAAATATGCCCACGAATACAAAAGCGTCAACAAACGGATTAGAAAGGGAATGAAAGAAGCGAAGAAAAAGTGGATAGAGAATAAGTGTCAAGAAATTGAACAGGGACTTAATAGGAACAACAGCAAAAAAGCGTACCAATTAGTAAAGGACCTCACTACCTCAAAGCATGGAAGAACCAACACAAGACAAGACAAAAACAACAAATGCTTAACCGAGGACAAAGATGTGTTGAAAAGATGGACGGAATACTGTTCAGAGTTGTATAACTTTGAAATCTCAGGAGATCCAGAGATACTAAATGTCCCAGCAGTCTCCAACATTGACGACTATCCGATTCTTTGCTCGGAAGTAGCAGCAGCAGTAAAAGCCCTGAAAAAGGGAAAATCGGCCGGAGTTGACAACATTCCTGGTGAACTTCTTCAGGCGGGAGGAGAAACTATGATAAACGCACTCTATATGATTTGCAACAAGATCTGGCAATCAGGAGAATGGCACAAACCCTGGACCCAATCACTCATAATAACCCTTCCAAAGAAAGGCAACTTACAACTCTGTCAAAACTATCGCACCATCAACCTCTTAAGTCATCCCAGCAAAGTACTGTTAAAAATTATATTAAACCTGCAAAAACCGATAGCAGACAACATCATATCAGAAGAACAAGCGGGTTTTAGACAAGGTCGCAGCACAACAGAACAAATCCTAAACCTCAAAATACTCTGTGAGAAATATCTCCAACACCAAGAGAATCTTTTCCATGTCTTTATTGATTTCAAGAAAACTTTCGATCGAGTATGGCACGGAGCACTCTGGGCGACACTGGAAAAGTACAACATAAATAAAAACATAATCAAAGTTATCCAGAACCTCTGCAAGGATGCCACCAGTGCGGTGTACTTCAACAATAATATTGGGGACTGGTTCAAAACCACAGTTGGAGTAAGACAAGGCTGCCTACTTTAACCAACACTCTTCAATATCTTCCTTGAAAAGATAATGGAAGATGCCCTCGAGGGCTATGAAGGTACTGTTAGCATTGGAGGAAGATGAATTACTAACTAGCGCTTCGCAGATGGCATTGACGGCCTAGCAGGGACAGATGAAGAACTAGCTGACCTGGTGATGCACTTTGACAAGACTTCCGCAGCATATGGCATGCAAATAAATGCCGAAAAAAAACAACAAATTATGACCAATAGCCATCAGGGCTTTAAAAGAGGCATCAGTATTGGAGGTGAAAAGCTAACTAGTGTTAACAGCTTCAAATACCTTGGAGCTATTGTCTCAGATGAGGGAACAAAACCCGAACTATTGTCCCGAATAGCACTGTACACAGCAGCCCTTTCGGCACCAAAACCAGACTGATGCGCTCCCTGGTCATGGCCACATTTTTATATGCTTACGAGTCGTGGACGTTGAATGCAGAGCTAGAGAGGAGGATCCTAGCAATGGAATTGAGATGCTACAGAAGGATCCTAGGCATCACATTCAAAGACCGCATCACAAACCAAGAGATCAGAGACAGGGTTACTGCAGCGATCGGAGCCCATGATGACCTGCTAACGGTGACCCGTCAAAATAGCGCGGACAAAATAGCGCGAAATTTCCAGACAAAATAGCTCAAGACAAAATAGCTCAAGACAAAATAGCTCAAGACAAAATAGCTCAAGACAAAATAGCTCAAGACAAAATAGCGCGGACTTATATATGACTTATATAAATAAATGATGTGTATAATTAAAGTACCGGATTATTAGTAATTCAATGTCCTGGGCATCATTTTTGTTGATGTCTCAATATTAATACATCTGAAATTATGCCACATTTGCAGAGAACGGGAGTACTTTCAATTTTATATGATTCCCTTTTTTCCACCTTTGATTAAAAAGTATAGCTTGCTGAAGATGGGATTTTGAAACGTGGTGACCCGACAAAATAGGATGAGAAATAGGAAAGTGTGTTATACTATAATCAGAAATCTGCGGCATCTTTCTTTGATCAAAACAGGGGGTAAGGAATAGGTATGACTATTGGGAGGACAACTAGTTCGGTCGCCAGCGATGAAACCGCAGAGTGACTCCAAGATTTCCGATAGCATTATGGAATGTTAGAGATCGTTTGCAGGACAATCTACCACGAACAAACAATTCAGTGGAGAGATGGCACTGAGAACAAGATTCTGAGCTACAATGCTGGAGAACGAAGTAAAGCTGCGAGCAAGACATAGTGTCACTCCAACTTAACAGACGACTTGAAGCTATATTGCCAATGAACGGAAACAAGCCAGTGGTGGAATTTCTACGTGACATTTCCTACAATTTAAGTTTGTGAAAGTTTGTGTGTGTGTGTAAATTTGAAAAGTATCTTTGCGTGTTTTGTAAGTACACTTTTATAATGTAAATAAATACTATATTTTGAAATTATTTATTTAACCTAATTAAGATTTTTGCTTATTTATGTTTTAAGAAATCTAAAGTGTTTGCTGCAAAATGACTGAAAAATTATGATAACTTTAAAAAAAAATATTGGCTCTTTTAATATTTTACGATATCTAAAGTATTTCTTTCAAAATGACTAAAATATTTTTTTTCTGCGCTATTTTGTCGGCGCTATTTTGTCCGCGCTTTTTTGTCGGCGCTATTTTGTCCGCGCTATTTTGTTCGCGCTATTTTGTCGGCGCTATTTTGTCCGCGCTATTTTGACGGGATACCCCTGCTAACTATTGTAAAAAGACGAAAGCTTAAAACCTATGGCCACATTACAAGATCTACGGGGCTGGCAAAGACCTTCCTTCAGGGAACAGTGCCAGGGAAAGAAGAGGCAGACAGAAAAAGCGATGGGAGGACAACATTAAAGAATGGACGGGCCTGCCATTGAGAGAGGTTCTAAACAAGGCAAAAAAAAGGGAGGAATGGAGAAAGACAGTCGAAATGTCTTGCATGGTGCCCCAACGGTCCAACAGACTAAGGGATTGGTAAAAGTAAAAAAAAGGTATAAGATAGTAATTTAAAATTTGGGAATTAGAAAGTGGAACGAAAAGTTTAATATTCAACTTAAATTCGGTCCTAATGATTATAGCCCACTGGGTGGGACATTGAAGCTAAACGGGAAAAAATGTCCCACCCAGTGGGGCATTGGACTGCATAGGGTTAAACAGACAACAAATAAAAATGGCTCTTAATACATGACTCATGGACGGTATGTGGCTCTCATTCCTGTGTGGCAATATGTGACCCTGTCAGTCTGGTTATTGTTTTGTCACCAAAAAACACTATCCCAAATACTCCTCTGACACGAAAGTCCACAAATGGAAACGGTACCAGGGCACAGACATTAGGCTTTGTATGCGTGAAATTACGCACTATAAAAAACCAATATTAAAAGCCTATAATCAATCCTAATAATCAGGGTTAATCGTGGAAAGAAATGAAGATCAAATTACTTTCATTAGCATCGAGATGGTTTGTTGTCTTAGAATTGAAATATCACGTCTGTCTGGTCGTGGGGAATGCGCTCTGAACTGTCGTTCGGATGTCTCAGCTCTAGGGTCCAGGGTTCATAACATGCCCGCTGCCATCCCCCGTCGTCCTGCTGGAGGTTTGGACTAGGAAGTAAATTATCTTCAACTCTGAAGGAACATCCGAAACAAACATAAGCTCAAAAGGTTTTTTTTGGGGCGGGGGGGGGGGGGAAATGAGTTAAATTAACTCAACTTTTACTATATTTTATAAAGTCATTGTTTCCAAATGTTTTTTCTCGGATACATTTATTACACTCTTGCTTTATACAAAACTTTGAGGACAGTCCAATCAAATAGATTACGATACTGAACTATATCCCTGTCATATATTAAAATGTTAGTAGTATTCGAAGTAAAGAATTTTGTTTAAGAAGGCTGGTCAAAATAATAAACATTTATAGATTTTATCCCGAACTTATTAAAATATAATTTTTATTGAGCTATCGATTAGTTCTAAATGTAAATGTTTTGTCATTTAATAAGTGAATGGCTCAGAATAGGACAATTATTAGGAATAAAAACATAAAGGATTCAGTATTTAATTAAACGTGTCAATTTTATTTCTTTTAATCGCGGAATAGTTGAAAATAATTCCTATCTACATATATAATTCATAGGGCGGAATTCAAGAAGAGTTAGACATATCAGAAAATCAATATAGAAACACTGTTTCGTATGATCCACTTTAGGTCAACTTTAGGAGAAACAGGGCTGTATTAACACAAAGGTTTTTCAATTTTTTTAAATAAAAAATGTTGTGCAGAAGTGTAATGTTTAATTCCACGGGCTACTATTAGGGTTAACACCTATGTTAACATTGAGCAATGAATGACAATCACCTTGACAACTGATGGCGCAGTGGGGAGGTAAGGTGTACGTCTTTACAGTGAGTATGCTTCAAACCGTCACATGTAGAGCTATTTTACTAAGCAATAAATCTTAAGTACTAGAGAAGTATTTCTCAAAGTAAGTGAAATGTAATATGATGTTATATGCAACCATTTTTGTTAATGTATATCTGTTATCTTTTCTCCTTATTTATAAGTGTTCAGTTTGCTAAGTGCAAGTAGAGATCGAGCTAAAATGAGACGAGACTTTATATTCTAGCTTCAGCTATAATGTATGTGTATATTTATTAATGTATTGTTTTCTTGGTATGTAGGTCATCTAGAGACTGGTCTGTTGGAAATGGTCCTCGTTACTTTCCTCCTTGTTATCTCTACTTTAGTTCTAACAGGTAAGTTTTGGTCCAAATTTTTATTTCAGTGTACGGCATAAGGAACAGTGGAAAAAAATTAAATAAACCTGTAGGGTAGCTGTGCTTTATTGGTAGACCATTTGTTTTCAAAAACTTGAGCTCTGAAGAAAGAAAGAAACCTGTAGAGTAGCTGTGCTTTATTGGTAGACCATTTGTTTTTAAAAACTTGAGCTCTGAAGAAAGAAATAAACCTGTAGGGTAGCTGTGCTTTATTGGTAGACCATTTGTTTTCAAAAACTTGAGCTCTGAAGAAAGAAATAAACCTGTAGGGTAGCTGTGCTTTATTGGTAGACCATTTGTTTTTAAAAACTTGAGCTCTGAAGAAAGAAATAAACCTGTAGGGTAGCTGTGCTTTATTGGTAGACCATTTTTTTTTCAAAAACTTGAGCTCTGAAGAAAGAAATAAACCTGTAGAGAAACTGTGCTTTAATGGTAGACCATTTGTTTTTAAAAACTTGAGCTCTAAAGAAATAAATAAACCTGTAGAGTAGCTGTGCTTTATTGGTAGACCATTTGTTTTTAAAAACTTGAGCTCTGAAGAAAGAAAGAAACCTGTCTAAAGTAAACTTACAAAAACACAGATACAAAGTTAAAAGTTTTTAAATTAATGTTACTTCATTTAATAAACAAGAGAAACATGAAAATAATTTTTGAAGACAATAACTCCATAATACAACTTAAAGTATACTAAAATATTTTAAAAAATTGTTCTCGAACACGTGATTTGGACATCAGATAGGAGAACGTATTCTTACATGTGTGATTATTTATTGAAATTATCATTAGATCGATATCCAGATCTAATACTAAATGTACACTATGATGCATAGGCGCAGCCAGGTTTTTTTTTGGGGGGGGGGGGATTTTTTTTCTCCCCCCCCCCCCGCGAAAAAAAAAAGTATGTTTGTGTGTGTTTACATTATCTTCATTACATTCTGACCTTTCATTCGTTCGGAAGACGTTTATTATGCCGTAGAATGTTTCTTTCTGGAGTTAGTGGAAAAATTGTAGATTCCCTGCCATTGCCAGCAATGGGGTCTGGGGGAGCGGAATATGATTTCCTTGATTTAGAACCGATCTCTATAACTGACTCCTAAAATCTGTCGAAGCCATCTTTGTTGAGTGTTTTTCAATTTTGGCAGATGACTATTCAATACACTTTATTAATGGAGCCCCGCCACTGGTAGAAATGTGTAGCCGCCTTTCTTGAATACGCTTTTGGAATTAGGTGACTGTAGTTTCCTTTAGATTTTATATCGAAAAGGGAAGTTTTATCGTCAAAATACTCTGTTGTGGATTTTAAACTAAAAAATCTCTGGAGTTATTTTTTTTCTTAATTCAAAACCCCATTTAGCTACGGCCTTAGAATTTGGGAACTGTAGTTTACTTTACAATAATATTGAAGATAGAGGTTTTCCACCTCAAAACTCTCTGTAGTGGGATTTTAAACTCAAAAACCATCTGGAGGGGTTTTAAACTTTTAAGAAACGTCATCTGGAGGAGAGGGGTTTAAACTAAAAAAACAAACAATTGGCTTGGCTACGCTCAAATAATTTTAGTGTGTAATTTGCTTTTTTATATTAAAGATGTATTTTTTTAGCATCAAACCCCGCTAAAAGGGGGTTTAAACTCAAAACCCCTTTCGGCAACTCTCATAGCATTTTGAGTGCGTAATTTGCTTTTTTTTATATTGAAGAGTTATTTTTTTAGCTTCAACCTCCACTGGAGGGAGTTTAAACTCAAAACCCCTTTGACTACACTCATAGAATTTTTAGTGAATAATTTGCTTTGTTTTTTAATATTAAAGAGGTATTTTTTACCTTCAAACCCCGCTGAAAGGGGTTAAAACGCTCATAAATAACATTTTAAGTGCATAATTTACTTTTTTTTCATATTGAAGAAGCATTTTTAGCTTCAAACCCCGCTGAATGGGGCTTTAAACTCAAAACTGAGTCAAAACCCATTAACCTAGGCTCATAAATTTTGAGTGCGTAATTTGCTTTTTTTTTTTTTTTGAAGAGGTATTTTTTAGCTTCAAACCCTACTCAAGAGAGGGGGTTAAACTCAAAACCCTCATAGAAGTTTGAGTGTTTAATTTGCTTTTTTTAATAGGGGGTTATAAAATCAAAATCTTCCTGAACTGGAATCTGGGGGTAGTCGTTTTCTTTTGTTTTGTTTTGTTTTTAGAAGAGAGGAATTTAACTGCAAAAATCCTGGTAAATTTTTTAAACTCAAAACCCGCTGGTAGGGGGTTTTAAACTCAAAATCCCCTGATAGGAGTTTTGAACTCCACCCACCTGGTAGGGGGTTTTAAACTCAAAACCCCCTGGTAGAGGGTTTTAATCTCAAAACCCCTTAGCTACGCTGGGCCAAGTGATGGTATAGTATTAAAATGTCACCCAAAATAAACAAAATCAAAGCAAAAATCAATTACTGAATTCCGATCCGGGGGGGGGGGATTTCATTTCGGGGGGGGGGGTGAAACCACCCCCTGGCTACGCCCATGCTATGATGTACACCTAGACTTCTGATTTAGATCTCTTACGCTCTAGTCTAGATATCCTTCGAGATCTGGAATCTAGATGTAATCTATATTAGATTTAAGTAAAAAAAATATTAGTAGAGCTTAGATATTCTGTCATTAAAATTTCAATCAGCTTTAAATTTACCCTGTTATCGTATAATTTCGGAACACAATAGCCATTTTGTTGTTCTAAGTATAGTCAAGCCAAATTTAGATTTATTTATTTTTGTTTTGAAAAAACATAACGGTCAAACTAGTTATCCCATGTGGCCAACGAGCAAGTCATTCTTAGTTTCTAGATCATTGTTCCATGAAGGAGTGATTTGAATACTGGTATTGAAAAAAATTCAAAGATGAAATTTAAAAAAAAACGCAACATGCTATTTATAATTACAATCACAGAGTTATCATATTATGGATAATCCTCGGAAATGATGTTATAGAACAATGATTAGTAGGTCCTTTACAGGTGCTCTGGCATTTTACGTCTCAGCAGATAATCTTTTCCCTTTGCAACTTCTTGTGTGACTAAAGAGGCCAATCCTTGATACACATCTGCGGTCGCAGGTTGAGCATATGTAATCACCAGGCGCCGTTGCATTTTTACCCTTCTTTCTGCTTCTGTTGTGTATGACGTCTGTAATCCGAGACCCTTCCTTTATGATCTCTCTCCTTGTGGATCTATCCAGTGCCACTTTTTCCCAGCTGCTAATGTCGATTTTGAAGAGCTTCATGTCGCGTTTGCATACATCCGTATAACGTAAAAGTGGGCGACCAGCGGCTCTCCTGCCTTCTATTACATCGCCATACAGAATGTCTTGTGGAAGCCGACCTACTGGCATTCTACGAACGTGGCCAAGCCAGCCACGTCGTCTGCTGCTGATAACAGAGCGGATGTCCTGGCACCCTGCTCTTCGTAGCACTTCCTAATTGGTTATCTTATCTTGCCACCTTATGTTAAAAATCCGCATTAGGCATCGGAGGTGGAAGACATTCAGCTTTTTTTCCTGACATGAGTAGGATCTCCATGTTTCACTTCCGTATAGCAAAGTGCTCATCACACAGGTACGGTAGACTGGGGCTTTAGTATTGTTAGTCAGCAATATGTTGTCCCAAAATTTTTTCTGCAACCTTGACATGGTGCCCATTGCTTTGGCTATCCTGTTGTTAATGTCTTTATGCAGTGCAGCATTGTTGGATATGATGGAGCCAAGATAGCATTAAAGTATCTTAGTCTTGCTTTGACTAATACTTAAGCCGAACTTCTGGCAAGCAGCAGATAGTTTGTCAACCAGGAACTGAAGCTGAATATCAGAATCAACCACAATAGCTGCATCATCATCCCTGATAGTTATCTTCCTAACCTTGGTTTTTCCCGCAGCCTTGATACATTAAATAGTTTTCCAGAGGATCTTGTATGGAGAAATACACTTGTTGAAAACGTTGTATGCATAATGCAGTAGACAGGAGAAAAATATGCCAAACAGATTAGGTGCGAGCAAACATCCCTGCTTGACACCACAGCTAACCTCAAAAGGTACACAATAATAATAAAAAAAAAAAACACTTTACAGTTATATTGCAAATATTATTATATTTCCCATCTTTAAGCGTAACAATTTCTATATCTTTATCTTTCAATTGTATTTTCTATTTGAAGTTGACAGCTCTGTCGTAAATTGCCCAGTATCGTTTGAATCTGTGAATGTCAATGGAACATGTTTCACTCTGTTGCCGCCACTATTGAATTGGCCGGATGCTAAGGTACATTCAAAACACAATAGCTTTAAATATGGGATTTATTTTTCTATCTTATGCTATGGATGTCGAACGAATCTTCTAGGAATCTGCATTTTTAGATTATTATTAGAAATTCTGTTTGGTTTATTTTTATTTTCTGATGATTTTCGTTTCAAAATACACTTTTACTTCATTTACTTGATAAAATTAACGTTCTTTTATGTTTGATGTCATGTGAAATTAAAATCGTTATTTATATTTCAATCAAAAGATTAATTATTTAAATCTAGTTCTTAATCATTAAAAAAAAGCAACAGTAAAATAGATCTACCAAAAAGTAAATTGCAAATAAAAAATAAACTTGTACAATGTACAAGCTTCTCGTTTAAACGAAAACCAATATACCCTTTTATTTTACAATATTCAGAGATTCAACTTGAAAGTAGATGCATGTAGAAACACTGTGATGCTAGTTTAAACAGGATATACCTTACTAAACTATTACAAACGTCTGTCCACACACACGTTTCTAGATTGTCTTCCATTCTTCAACTTTCATACTTCTATTAACTTGAACTACGACAGACCACCCCATGATTTCATCAGAATCCCTTCAGCCTCCACAACCAAACCATCCGCGCCCCCCCTCCCCATTCTTAAAGCAAGATCAGAAACTCCTACAGAGTAGGGCGGTAAGACCTTCTTACATACCTCCAGTTAGGCCTACCAATTTGGGAATACAATTCTTTTTTTTTTCTGTGCATGGACCAAAGGTTTGGAACTCACTCCCAATCTCACTCTCAGACAGACAACATGCTACACTACATTCAAGAAGAACATTAAGACCTATCTGTTTATAAATTTTAGATTAGTTTGTCATTCTAGCTCTCATATTTATGTTTGTAATGTTATCGCAGCGCCTTGAGACTACGTTTTGTTTGTTAACGGCGCTTTAGAAATAAAATTATTATTTGATCTAAACTTCGACGATGCAAATCTCATGAGCGCTCTCCCCAAACACCCACTATCCAAGCCTCTAGCTGAGGCAGACCAAAACGAGACAAAGCCTTCCGAAAATTAAGCCCGTTTTGGAAAACTCCTAGCGTGTGAGCTCCAGTAAACCAAAAGTGGAAATCTACGTTGATCCTGTCCATTATTCTATAGACTAGAAGTTAAATGGACAAATCAGTTTTATTTTAGAAAGCTTGTATCTACTCTATCTGCCTATTTTACAATAAAAGCACTGACAAGAAACATTGGTACAAATATTTCTAATCGCACAGATTTATAACTGTTAGTCCAGATCTATTACAAATATAGATATGTGATTGATTCAAAAAATAATTGATACTATTACAGTTCATAATTTTTTTTTAAATGTACTTTTATATTTAACTTGTTGAACTGAGGTAAATAATTGCATTCAGTCGAATAAAAAAAAATTAGACGATCAATCGGAGCTATAGATGTAAGTTTTCACGCGTATTTTATTATTTTAACAAAGCTTTTATCAACTCACTCTGTCTGTCTGTCTGGTAAAAAGTTTGTACACGTTATTTCTCCCACACCCAAATTCGGATAAAATTGAAATTGTGTTTAATTATTACTTGTACCTGCCAAAACAATAATCAATTTTTAAAAAATGACCAGTTAGTTAATTAACTATTGGCAAGTAATTATTTTGTTTGGTATTGAACAAGGGAAAGAAATTGAACTTGACTGATGCGGTGGTATTAGTTGAATTGGTCGCCTTTATACTTCATGTAGAGAATTAGGTCGTTGGAAACTAACAATAGTCAACTATAAAACTTCAATTTTCATTAGCACTACGCTGACACACTGTAGTAGGTATATTGTCTTCAGTAGGCTTCAGACGTCGAGTTCGAATTGAAGTCGTAAAACAGTTTTTAAAAAGCGATCATTTCCCAGAGACCCCCCTTTTTTCTCCTCTTGTTCCCCCTATTCCCATCGGGTCCAGACAAGTGATAGGATCATAGTGTATTGAGAAAGCTAAAAGCATGATATTGCCTAAGCAAAATAAAAGTGGGTAAAACTATTTGAAATCGCACAGATTTATTATTGTTAGTCTAGAAGTATTTCAAATTTCATTACAGGACTGGGCACGACATGGCCTAAAGCGTGCCGATGTGCCGAAACTCAAAAACTTGCAAAAACAAAATGACACGACGATCTAAACTAATTAATACCATTACGCTTAATGTCAGCTTTTTTAAAACATGTATTTTTCATATTTTTCTTGTTTGTTTCTATTACTATTTTGTATAGAACTTCTGTTCCAATTATCTATACAACTCAATACTGGCTGAACCGGACACTGAGTCGAAATTTAATGTCACACGTGATCTATATTTGAGATCCACTTTTGACCATGGCAAGTATATATCTAGTATACAAAACACTTTAATTTATTTGATTTTTTTTTTTAAATTCAAAAAGCACTCTAATTATTTATGATACCGTTAACTTGAGTGTATTATCTATTAATAATCAAAGGGGAAAACTTCGCACACACTACAATATCTCTCAGTAATGTAGACGTTATTTCCCTTCATCGTTCTCAAACAAAATAAATAATTACCAATATATGGACTCCTTCAGTCGCGAAGTGACTATGAGTCATCTCATAAAAATGAGAAAAATGGCGTTAGCTGTAGTCGGATCGATATTGCTTACACAGTAGTCCCCAGTCTTCATGCAGCTGATGTATTTACGGCAAGTGCCGATATGGTTCAACATGGTCTGAGAGAGGGGTGAGGAGAAATAGCATGTACAATTATATAAAGAGAGCGAATTCTACATATTTATAAGTACTGAATGATTAATTCCCCTTGTTGGTATCAAACAAAAGAATTTTCACCAGTGATAAATTTAATAATAGTTGGTTTTTTTTTTTTATTTATGTCTTGTGCGTTTCAACTTGATCCGAGGATGAGTGTTGGAGAAATAACGTGTACACACTTTGGATCCAACAGAAAGACAGGGTGAATGAAGATAAGCTTTGTAAACAAAACAAAAAATACTTTAGAAAAAGGAAACAATGCTTATATTACGTGTAATTGTATCAAATAGTTCGAATCAGTCAGGAAATTAAAATTGTGATAGATCTAGGCTAACAATAATAAATCTGTGCAATTAGAAATATTTTTACTAAGCTTATATAATCTCTGTCTGTATGTCTGGTATAATGTTTGTACACGTTATTTAACCCATACCCGATCTCGGATCAAGTTGAATTTTGGCATAATTTTTTCTTGTAGCTGACAAAACAAGAATCAATAGAAAAAAAACAACAAATTTTTTTTTTATTGAACATAGAAAGAAATTGTATTTCACTAATATGGCGGTATATTTGAATTAGCCCCCTTTATATTTTGCGTAGAGAGTTTGAAACTAACTTTAGATAGTTATAAGACTGTTATGAAAATTGTCGTTCTTATGTATACATGGGCTTTTAACTCGTCCGTAAGAATGTGTTCACAAAATGTGTGTTGTGTAGTCATTCAGTGTATACTAAGTCCATACTAAGCGGACATGGTTTTCGACTCTGTTATTATAATGATCATAACAGAGACCTTCTATTTTCAAAAGCACTTCGCTGGCACAGTGTTTAGTGTATTGGCTTGAGGAGGCTCGAGTTCGAATTGAAGTCGTACATGTCAAAAGCAATCACGGTAACCTTGACCTAGATACACACTTCTCCCAACCTCAGCCAACCATTCCCTACCGGCCCAGACCAGTGATAGGATCATAGCGCATTGAGAAAGTTAAAAGCATGAAATTGCGCTAAACTCAAACATTTGTTAAAAATATTTCTAATCACGCAGACTTATTATTGTTAATCTTGATTTGTTACAGATTTAATCACATGACAGATCAAAACAAATTGATACAATTACACCAATATGTGGGTTTTTCTTAAGTAGTTTTTTCTTGTTGTTTAATACCTTTTGGACGCTATTTCTTTAATAAAGAGTATTGAGCTACATCCTTCAGGACGTTAATGAAAAGAAGTGGGCAGGTTTGTTGTTAGAATACAGTAGTGAAGGATGTCAATCTAGTTGCGATTTTCTTTTGTGGTAAACTAGGTTCACGTGGGCCGGGTGGTTGAGTGTAAAGCGCTTGACTTCCGAACCTAGGGGGTCCCGAGTTCAAATTCTGGTGAAGGCTGGGATTTTTACGGGACCTTAAGGGCGCCTCTGTGTCCACCCAGCATTACTTGGAGAAAAGTAAATGTGGTTGGTCGTTGTGCTGAGCACATGACACCCTCGTAAACCGTGGGCATTAGAAAAAGATGACCTTTACATCATCTGTCCCATAGATTGCAAGGTCTGAAAGGGGAACTTGACTTTGTGTAAGGTTCATAAAACTACTTCTCTTGTGACCAAGATACTTGGCATTCCACGAGGTTGAAGAAGCACCTTTTGTTAATTGTAATTGCACATATTCATTTAATTCCTATACATGTATTGTCCTGCTGAATAATGTTTGTTTATGACAGTTTGGATCGGAGGATCTGGTGGAAACAAATCATTTGCATGGAGTAACTCCACATTGGTCATTCCGAAAAATTGGTACGCTGAAGGCCAACCCGACGACAACAAAGGCATTGAAGACTGTCTTGAGTTTTTCAACTTTAGCGGATTGAATGATCACAAATGTCACTTTAAACACTCATTTTTTTGTCAAATAGGTACATTTTGTTCTCTCGTTTTTCATGTTCATGTAGGCCCAATATCAGTTCTAATAAAGAAAAAGAGCTACTAGATCCAATATTTCAAATTTAAAAAAAATAATTTGAAAAAAAAAAACAACACTAATTTTTATTATTTTTCTCCATACAAAAAATGGTCCTAATTTGACTAAATTGGTACTAAAATGAAATGCACATTTTCATAATTAATAGCTATTATATGTTTTAGATGACTATTCTAAATTGTAATTTGTAGCTTTGACCGTAGTCCATGTCATAAATAGGCAAATTTGAGTGATACTAAGTTTCTAAAATAATTTCAATTTTCCAGAAGTCAATCAACAACTTCTGTATGATCCTTGCTTTCCATACAAGACTGCTTTCCCTTTCAACGGAAAATGTTTGTTAACGCTAAGGTACCCGCAGCCATGGGATGAGGCAAATGTAAGTTAGTGTTTCCAAGGTATTGTACTCTTAAACATTTGACTCAAAAAGATGTACATTTATCAACATCACAGGTATGTCGTTTTTAATGTTGAACAAAAAAATTTAGGAAAAGAAGAACAGAGTTATACTGTAAAATATATCTATGTATTAATTTTTTAAGAATTTGTGTTCCAAATTAATTTTCAGTTGTTTGTTTGTTTGTTTGTTTGTTGTTTTTGTTTGTTTCTTTGTTGTTGTCTTTTGTTTATTGTAGTTTTGTTCCTTTTCTGAATGGACTATTGAGTTTTTAATACAAACTTATATCAGCTCACTCTGTCTGTCTGTCTGTCTGCTAAAACGTTTGTACACGTTATTTCTCCTACACACAATCTCGGATCAAGCTGGAATTTCGAATCAGAGAGGTAGTGAGGGGCAAGGGGCGCCATTCTCAGGTCATTTTCACCCTTGTAACTTTCAATATTTTAACATTATTTTAACTAACAAACATTTTTTTATTGAAATAATTACTTTTTGCATGACTTGATCTGTCTTGTAAATTATCGTTGTGCTTAGTTTAATTCTACTAATCTGATGTATTCACTGTGTTGGATGAAACGCGCTGTGTTTATGACAAATGGTCATTTGGCATTTACAAGAATAGTCGCGTTTTCAATTTTAAATATTTTACTAATAATAAATCTAATTATAGATTATAATAATTATAATATTATAATAATAATTATAATTCAGCCAACAGTAGATGAGTTAAACTTTTCTTAAGTAATTAGATAGAAAATTAAAAAAGTAGTTTTTGTTGCTACATCTACATTAACCATCTACATTAACCATCTACATCAACCATCTACATCAACCATCAACTTTTTTTTCAGTTTAGAATAAAGTAAGTTCTACTCTTGTGTGCGTTGTTCACATTCTAAGGTCACAGCATTCACCAAACTGTGGGTCGTCCTCTATCGCGACTCCTAGGGTGCTGATGGTCCTAGGACTATAGCAAATTGCGAAAGCTAAACGCATTTAATATCGCTATATAAAAACAATTTTTAAAAATATTTTTAATCGCGCAGATGTAGTTTTATTGGTCTACAACTTTAGATCTATACATGACTGATCCGAACTAATTGATAGTATTTGTAATGATTTACTTATTTATTTAACCTACATGGCGTGTTGACCATTTTTACACAATGAAAGTAAGTAGCTCAGAGTTGTCCTTTACTTTGCTCCTTAGTTCTTAATGCTGTTGTGACTGGTCCAGATATCGATAATTGATGGGTCGGGGTGGTTGTCTACAAAGAAAGTGTTCTGAATTCTAAGAACACAAAATTGACCAGTATTGACAACCGATGTTTTCACAAGACAGAAACAAATGCTTAGTGTTTAATCTTAATACTTTTTTGGCTCTCCTCAGAGTTGGATGAGTTTAAGTCAACAAAGAAATTGAATTGATCATTAATTAAAAGACCGTGTTGAAATGTAGTAAAGAGAGGAAGCAGCTGCGGGAGTAGAACTTCCGTCAAAATTAAATCAACAGTTTTATGTCTCTCTCTTTCCCTCTTTCTATGTTTCTCTCTCCATCTCTATTTCTCTTTCATTCTTTAAAAGACACCGTTTCATTTGACCGTAAATTCCTGCACTTCTGGGAATGGAATCATTTTAGATTATAAAAATATTCCGTATTTTAATGAGGAATTATGAATCCAATTGATTTAATTATGAAAAGTTCTAAATAGAAAAGAAATAGATAGTTTTATGAAGGGAAAAAAATAAAAACGGTACGCTGTTGTATATAGTTAGTCTTAGCGTTACATTACATGTATGATGAGTTTAATGTTTAAATAGAGGTCTATCATAAATTCATGCTAGAAGCCTTTGCTTTGAAATAAAATTTAAGCTAATAATTATGTTGCTGGGAGGACAGTAATTTACTTGAATTTTACTAGAGTTTTTTGAAATTTAATCGCCAGGACTGTAGAACGGATTCTCATTTCGTTTACAAGACTTTCATCCATATGTAGCTGATGTACGCTTCCTTTGGTATCTGTTTTCAATTGATATCCAGGATATAAATGAAATGTGCTTATTATGAGTTAGATTTCATGTGGTTAGTATGATATACTGAAGAAAAGTGGTGGAGTTCCCCAGTATACTCGGCATTTGACCTCGTCTCTAGTCCCGATTGTCTTGGGCTTCGAGCCACTAGAACCTAATATATAGACATCTGCTTGGATCTCTCCCCCCACAATCCAGACAGAACAATGAGTGTTTGTTGACCTAGAGTTTCAAGATCTTCCTCTAGAAATTCTATGAGAGTCTAAAATCTGCGAGACTAGGTTCAAGAATATGACAAATAATTTATTTTACGTCATGTGTTCTCCACTAAGCCAGACGAGAAAACGAGCTAGTCTTGAAGTAGACAAAATTAAGTTTATGTTTCTGAACACACATTAACAACAAGAAGAACAAAATACTACAAAAAATGCCCTTAAAAAAAAACAAAGCTTATATTAAATGTATCAATTAGTTTGTATCAGTAGTGTAATTATATTTCTAAAATGTCTAGACTAACATGAATACATCTGTGCGACTAGAAATACTTGACCAATTGTTTTTGTTTAGCGCAATTTCATGCTTTTAGCTTTCTCACTACTCTGTGACCCTATCACGTGACTGAGCTATTTGGAAAGGGGTGGGGGGGGGGATAGCTTTTTAAATGTATTTATTTAAAAAATGAACGACCAGACTTCGAGCTAGTGGGTAAAGCCTTCTCAGGCTTCTCAAGACAACATGACAGCGAGGAGGGTATGAATATGGAAAATTGAATAGAATAGTTATCTTTTGTTAGCGGCCCCCGAAAGGGGAATAGAAGCGATTAGTATTGTGTGGTCTGTCTGTCAGTCTGTCCTACCGTCCCGTTTAGATCTCGTAAACTAGAAAATATGATAATCCAACATCATGATATTTTAGACCTTTCAAAATTCTGATGCAACAGCTACTTTTTTGAGTGGTTAAGCGATCGGCTTCTGGACCTGAGGTCCAGGGTTCGAATCTCGGTGAAAGCTGGGATTTTAAATTTCGGGATTTTTAGGGCGCCCCTTAGTCCACCCAACTTTAATGGGTACTTGACTTAAGTTGGGGAAAGTAAAGGCGGTTGGTCGTTGTGCTGGCCACATGACACCCTGATCGTTAACCGTTGGCCTGCCTCGGCCATAGAAACAGATGACCTTAACATCATCTGCCCCATAGATCGTAAGGTCTAATTTTGGCTAGAATGTTGTATGAATGAAAATTTTCCATGACGTCAAAGGGAAAAACTTGACACCGCTTACGTCACTAGGCTTACAGCAGTACACTAAAACATTTCTTTGCATACGAGAACAAGTTTTAATGAATCAATTACATAATTAAACATTTGAGCACCGTCTTATTGTAGATTGATTTATTATGTAACTATGGAGGAGAAATAATGAAATTTAATTTGCCAATGTATGATAAGTTATTGTGTTTTAGTGCTTTATAAATTGTTTACAATTCGAACAATACTAATTGCAATATTAATGTCTGAACTTAACCATTTGATACGTTACACTGCAAAGTCTTTCTTCCAAGCCAATAATAGCCCAATACTTTTGGGATATGTAAATGACTCAACGTGAGCTATGGTTTTCTAGACTGCATCTTATCTTATGAAATAAAAGACGTTACTTCAAAAAAGAAGATGATTACGTCCTGCACGTGTTCTGTATGGGGACTTTAGAAACTTTCTTTTCTAATCGCCATGTACATTGTCATTTAGAACGAAAAGAACACGAAAGCAACTTTTCGAATTGGGAGTCTTTACCCGATCCCAAATAAGTCAATATATTTCCTCAACAACTCATTCAAACGAGCGAGGCTCGGTCACCTGGTACTATTCTCTAATCTCTGTTATTTTTTATTTTCAGGCCTTTTGTAGTAGCCTGGAGCCAAATGGAAAATTGTTCTCCCCTTTAAATGAAAGTGAAAGAGCTATAGCACGAACCGTTGAAAAATCCATTGGAAACTGTAAAAGTCTTTTAATTACTTTGTGTTTTTATTTTATCACCACACCTCTTTTCATGCCGGAACTTGACGCTAATCTCAGAAACGGCTCTAACGATCTTTCTAGAAATGCAACAATAGCTGAATATATTGCTGAGAAAAGAATGACTAGCTCTTGGATCACACGTGGAAAACTTTCTCTTGACCGTTAGACATTTTTTAAAGTAGAAAAAGAAAAGAATTTAAATACGGCTATAAATTGGAGTACAACAAACAAACACCAGATGGCGTAGACAGCCGTTGTGTACCGATAACTGTGTTTTGTTTAGCAAATTAATGTTGATTAAAAGTCATAGCTAGATTATCTAAGCTTTGCTTTGGTTTTTACGTAAATCTAATAGAGATTACGCCTAGATCCTAGATGCAGTAGTGGAGTTCTAAGTCTTACGAAACAATAACTACTTGTTATACACTGCCAGCTGGCTTAATTGGTAGAATCATTCGTTCAAGTTGCAAAATCATACTCACGAGTTCGATATCTGGTGAAAGCTAAATTATTTTATTTAATTTCTACTTGATAATGGAGGTATTGTCTTTTTTCTTGCTTTATGTTTATATGACTATTAATAGACTCGTATCTTTGTATGGAAATGAAGATGTAAATATAAAAGTCTCTGAAAGGCTTAAAGAAAGAAAAGTAGAGTACTACATAACTATTGGTTGATATTTGGGGAGGGGGACAATAGCATCGGTAAGAAATGTGTAATTACCAGATGCTAAGTCCTGTGTATGTATTAATAAAAGTAAGGCCCCACTTGTACACCCTGTTTCGACCTCTGTAAATTTAGCTAAATGCTCATAATTCTATTTCTACAGTTTGGGTCAATAATCTATTCAACAATGGATCTGTTGTAACGAATGAAGGTCAAGATGTAGACATCTCACTAGATTATGTTGTTTTTTCAAATTCTACGTCAGAAACGGGAGAGAACTGTGTAATTATTAACAGCTACGGGATGTCAAGATCATCTTGCTTGAGGCTCAATCGATTTATTTGCCAATACAGTAAATAGTTTTGTTCTTTGATTTTTCTTGGATAATTGCGTAGCTTGTTTCGTACATAAGTTTTTAACATTGTCAGTGCAAAGAGCACATGCTATCATTTATTTCTGATCTGATTGTGATCCAATGAGATACAGAGTTTATCCTTCTGGTCCCTAAGTTTCACATTTCGTTATCTTTTTGAGCTTTTAGGACAATTATTCCTTCAGTTCTGTCTTACTCTGTGTTTAACCTAATTTAAGCCAGTTCATTTATTGAAGATAAAACGGTACGCCTAGAGAGACCCACAGACTGAAGTAAACAGTGTTACCCTGTATTTAATTTCACTGTTAGAGATTTTTATATACAGCGAAAAAAAAAATATATATTGCGGGGTGGGGGGCGCAGGAAATCCCCCTCACCCCGGACAAAATCCTGGCTCTGCCAGTGAATTGAACTATTTCTAAGGAATATTTGATCTACAGACGTCTGCTCTCATACCAATGATAAAATTACACCACAAAATTCAAGCACACATAAATCTTTATTTATCTGAGGAGCACCGTAATTCTTGCAATGTCTTCATATATCTTTAACAATATATTCAATCATATGTATTGAATTTTTAAAAAACTAAAATAGTACTAAAGTAGGACTAGATTTCTCACTAAACATATCATATACAAGAATACAACATGACCATTAGGCCTACAATCATTCTTTTCTAGATGACCTCTCCATTTCTATCACATTATACCGGTATCTTGTGTTTTTAAAAGTTAATTAGCGACCTCTATGTTAAATTAATAACTCTTTGATTACCTTTACTGCCATTCCACTACTACTAATAATACAGTTAAGTCCGAGTAATTGATAATGGTATTAAAAATTAAGTACGGCTGATAACTATATATCATGAGTGGTATAGTTTTCAAATCACTATTTATAATTCTTAAGTATTGCGTTTCATCTATTTATAAGGTTCACCTTGTAGGAATGGAAATGGAATATTGAATGTGTATAACACTATAACAGTCGACAGCAAATGTTTTGTACTGTTTAGTTCTTCAATTCTGACAATTTATGCAGCCTCAGTGAGTATTATCAATTTTGACTATAATTTATGCAGCCTCAGTGAGTATTATCAATTTTGACTATAATTTATGCAGCCTCAGTGAGTATTATCAATTTTGACTATAATTAATTAATTGTTGCATTTCTTTTCTTTTTTTTTTATTATTACACTTACAATTAAACTTATGCAAAAATTAGCTGGCCAAGTCTAGTCTAGTCTACTGTATTGAAATAATTCCAAGCCAGGATCTTTATCACCAAACTAAAATCTTTTTTTCCGCTAAAATTTGGGGGATGGGAAAGTGGGATTAAAGTGAGGAGTTTTATATTGAAAACAAGGAAACCGCTCTTTAGTTACATAGTAGACTTGAAAAGGAAGGAATCGATTTTGAAAAAAATTAACATACAATAGATAAATAAATAAATAATCTTGCTTTGTTTTTAGTTTGCGTGCACTTTACGAGGATGGACGCTGGCTGACTTGGACACTGCAAATGAATTTCAAAGCGTAGTTGATGAAATAAAGAAGCAATTCTATATGTATCCTCCTGAGTGTGAGTATTTCTTTTTCATTTATCAACATAAATATTATATACAAATAATTAATAGTAATAATAATAAGGTTTGTCTTCGAGTTCGAAGATTAATGAGGAGTGCAGTATTTGCCGTGGCTACGCAGCCCCAGCTGTGACCTACATATGTTGCCACATCTATGGCAAGCGTAATTAAATTGTCATAAAAATGATTAGTCTAAAAATGAAGTAGGCCTATATTGATATTGCTACTAGCTCATTTGTAACCTGGGTCTATGTTAGTATGTACTAGCTCAGTTGTAACCTGGGTCTATGTTAGTATGTACTAGCTCAGTTGTAACCTGGGTCTATGTTAGTATGTACTAGCTCAGTTGTAACCTGGGTCTATGTTAGTATGTACTAGCTCAGTTGTAACCTGGGTCTATGTTAGTATGTACTAGCCGATATACTTCCAATTAGTTGCTATATATGTTTTTTTTTTCTTAGAACACTTTTTTAAACCATGAACAAAACGATCCGCACTTTAATGCTCCACCACGCCAGCGAAATCCTTTAGCCCTCTAAGTCTACGTCCTCTGTGCTTATATCAACTCACTGTTTGTATGGTAAAAAGTCTCTACACGTTATTTCTCCCACACCATATCTCAAATCAAGTTAGAATTTAACACAATTATTTCTTGTAACTGACAAAACAAGAATCAATTTTTAAAAAATTACAAATTAGTTAATTAAATTTTGGTAAATATTTTGTTTGGTATCAAACAAGGGAAAGAAATCGTAGTTGACAGATGTGACTTAAATTAGTCCAATTCAAGTAGGAAAACTTTTTAAAAAATGCATTTACAAAGCGATCGATCCACATTCCCTTCCCTCTCTTTTCCAACTGGTCGAGATAAGTGACAGAATCAGAGCGCAGTAGCGCCTTTAGGGGGTGGCAAGTGGGGCAACTAGTCGAAATAAGTGATAGGATCATAGCGCAGTAGCGCCTTTAGGAGGTGGCAAGTGGGGCAACTGGTCGAAATAAGTGATAGGATCATAGCGCAGTAGCGCCTTTAGGAGATGGCAAGTGGGGCAACTGGTCGAAATAAGTGACAGGATCATAGCGCAGTAGCGCCTTTAGGAGGTGGCAAGTGGGGCAACTAGTCGAAATAAGTGACAGGATCATAGCGCAGTAGCGCCTTTAGGAGGTGGCAAGTGGGGCAACTGGTCGAAATAAGTGATAGGATCATAGCGCAGTAGCGCCTTTAGGAGGTGGCAAGTGGGGCAACTAGTCGAAATAAGTGACAGGATCATAGCGCAGTAGCGCCTTTAGGAGGTGGCAAGTGGGGCAACTGGTCGAAATAAGTGACAGGATCATAGCGCAGTAGCGCCTTTAGAAGGTGGCAAGTGGGGCAACTAGTCGAAATAAGTGACAGGATCATAGCGCAGTAGCGCCTTTAGGAGGTGTCAAGTGGGGCAACTGGTCGAGATAAATGACAGGATCATAGCGCAGTAGCGCCTTTAGGAGGTGGCAAGTGGGGCAACTAGTCGAAATAAGTGACAGGATCATAGCGCAGTAGCGCCTTTAGGAGGTGGCAAGTGGGGCAACTAGTCGAAATACGTGATAGGATCATAGCGCAGTAGCGGCCTTAGGACGTGGCAAGTGGGGCAACTGGTTGAGATAAAAGATAGGATCATAGCGCAGTAGCGGCCTTAGGGGGTGGCAAGTGAGGCAACTGGTCGAGATAAGTGACAGGATCATAGCGCAGTAGCGGCCTTAGGACGTGGCAAGTGGGGCAACTGGTCGAGATAAAAGATAGGATCATAGCGCAGTAGCGGCCTTAGGAGGTGTCAAGTGGGGCAACTGGTCGAGATAAGTGACAGGATCATAGCGCAGTAGCTGCCTGCCTTAGGTGGTGGCAAGTGGGGCAACTGGTCGAGATAAGTGACAGGATCATAGCGCAGTAGCGGCCTTAAGACGTGGCAAGTGGGGCAACTGGTCGAGATAAGTGACAGGATCATAGCGCAGTAGCGGACTTAGGAGGTGGCGTAGTGGGGCAACTGGTCGAGATACGTGACATGATTATAGCGCAGTAGCGGCCTTAGGGGGTGACAAGTGGGGCAACTGGTCGAGATAAGTGACAGGATCATAGCGCAGTAGCGGCCTTAGGGGGTGGCAAGTGGGGCAACTGGTCGAGATAAGTGACAGGATCATTGCGCAGTAGTGGCCTTAGGGGCTAGCAAGTGGGGCAACTGGTCGAGATAAATGACAGGATCAAAGCGCAGTAGCGGCCTTAGGAGGTGAAAAGTGGGGCAACTGGTCGAGATAAGTGACAGGATCATAGCGCAGTAGGGGCCTTAGGAGGTGGCAAGTGGGGCAACTGGTAGAATAAGTGACAGGATCATAGCGCAGTAGCTATGTACATATATATCGAGTGGCCGTGTGAAAACCCGTATTTCATATGACAAAAATAAAAAAAGAAACGCGCATACATTTTTTCATTAGAAATTCGGATCTGCGAAAGTACGTTTCCAAAAAAAAAAAAAAAAACAACAGCGCATTTAGTGGTAGAACAGTGAAACTTTATGCGCCAAACAACGGTCAGTTTTTAGGCTTGGTAGAGATACCTGACAAATTCGACTCAACCATGTAACCATGCAAGAACATCGGCAAATGAAGAACGCCTCGACTCACGACCAGTACCTCGACTATAGGATTCAAAACGAGTTTAAAGACCTGATGGCATAGTTTCCCGTCATCCTTGACTGCACGCTTGATGTTAGCCACA
Source organism: Biomphalaria sudanica (assembly GCA_036873155.1). Lineage (NCBI taxonomy): Eukaryota > Metazoa > Mollusca > Gastropoda > Planorbidae > Biomphalaria > Biomphalaria sudanica. Next base: position 617,691 of record JAZGLO010002209.1, on the reverse strand, counting down.
AAGAAAACATGTCTTTTACGTAGCGTTTTGTGGACGTATCAGATCGAGAAGTTGAGGTCGAAAACACTTCGAGTTGATGTAGTTAAAAGAACAATTGTACAGCACTCTAGTCTTAGAGGTAGACGATCCCGTTAGCGTGACGTGGTACGATATATATAGTTTTCCCTACGGCTCAGGGCCTCGGATATGACATTTGCCCAGGGCCCCGCGCACTGCTAAGGCCGCCTCTGCATAGCGCATTGAGAAAGCTAAAAGCATCAAATAGCGCTAAACACAAACAATTGGTAAAAATATTTCTAATCTTAACTTCTTATCTTATATAATACAGACGTTACTTCAAAAAAGAAGAGCATTACGTCCTACGCGCCATGCATCTAGTCATGCATGTTAACCAACGACTTAAATTCAGTCAAGTCACTACTTTTCCAGGCTAGCTCAAGCAACCCATTCCATGCTCTAATAGCACTAGGAAAGAAGGAGCTTGTGTACAAATTTGTCCCAACATATGAAACCAGGAATGTGCTTTTATCTTTCTGTCTTTCTGAGTATTTTATTAGATTTTTTTTTTTGTAGTTGAAGATTATGGTTCAGTGTTTTATGTTTAATTTCTAATTTACTTTTGGGTGTTCTCTCCTGAAGACTTTCTAAATTTAGTGTTGTTATTAAAGGTGTTACTCTAGAGTTCTCTAGAGTTCTCTAGAGTCTAGACAAATGTGAATATTCGTTTGTTATGAATCTCACAGCTCTATTTTGTGTCTGTTCCAGTTTCGTATGTTTTCTTGAGTTAAGGGGTCCCAAACAGGACTTTTATTATCAACATTCTTTTCTTTACTATTTTAAAAGCACAGTATGGTTGCCGTTACATTTGACACTCAAATATTATGTGGCTCCCTTCGGTGAGGTAAAGGGGGCGCCGGTGCGATTACATCCACCACCATCTCTAGAGTGGGGGGGGGGGGGGGTGATCCAATTCTTAATAAGAAATAATAGTTTTCGAACTAAATTAGTTGAACATCTATAAAATATAATTTGCATACTGGACGCTACTAAAATTAAAAGAAAAACAAACATTTATGTTTTTTTTTATAAAGGCTAAAATGCACTTTGTATATAAATGTTACGCACATTTTTTTTTAAAGCGACTTCTTATTCAGCGAATTTCGTGCAGTAGCGTGACGGTCGCGGCCAAATGGTATTAAATTAATTCCCTCAAAAGGTTTTAAATAATCAGATTTCGTTTAATTTTTTTATAGTTCTCCCACCAGGATAAAAGCCGCTTACTTTTGTGCGTTTTGTCTGTCGGACTGTCGGTCTGTCAAGTCTAAATCGCAAAATTGAGATATTGAAAATCTTTTTTCAACTCCAAAATACCGCAATAATTTTTGTAATGCTAACGAATGTTTTGGTATAGCTTTTCTAACTTATATTATATTTATATTTCTTGCTTAAACGTCGCAAAAACTCATGATCAAAAAATGAGTTCAAGATTTTTAAACTAAATGACATATAAACGCTAAATGAAAATCTCTATACTGACTTAGTATTTCATTGCCTATAAATTTGTTCTTATAACTGTTATTACTCAAAACTGTATACATTTTAAAGTATAGTTGTTATTCTTTTAAATGGTGTATTTGCGTATCTGCCTATTAAATTTTATATTTTAAAAGGTTCAATTTTTTTCATCTGTTTTTACCACCCTAGAAGCTATTGTTAAATTTCAAATAGCGCTTCTAGGTATTCATATCTAACTGGAAAAGACGATTTCAGGGTCCGCTAAAAAATAAAGGGCTTAAATTCACATAGCACTTAAGTCGAAGCGAATAATGATTGTGCGACTTAGATAGCTTTGATGCATTTGATCTTCGATGCTAATCCTCACTCTTCACACTAAACTTCACATCAAATATTAGGTTAGGAACCAGTGGCTCACTAGTAAAGGTGCAGTGGCGTAACTAGTGTGGGGAAGGGGGAAACTTAAGGGGGGGCCAAATGATTGTCCGAAATGTGCTTTTACATTAAATATTACGCCATTATCTCATATCATGATGCCAAATTGCAGGGGCCCCTAAGAAGTCAAGCCCCCCGGTCCCCCAAATCCTTAGCTACGCCACTGTATGGTTGTCACTCGTTATGGCCCGCACTTCCCATAGTGATGCCATTGCTTTGCAATCATTGGGTTCTGCAGTTAGACGTTCTTCTTGATATGTATAATTATATATTAACCATTTTATGACCAACAAGCTATCAGTAATGTTTATATGTAAAATTATATTGGTACTTACAGATATTTAGCTTATTACTCGCTTTAACTAGATGTTTCCTATGGACTGCTTTTTTGTCATATATACTTATCAGTGCTTATGGAAAAGGGGGAGTTAATTTGAACAGTAGGCTATACATTATTATAAATTAATTATAAACTTTCTTTGATGAGAAATATTGCATAAACTTTTTTTCAGATTATGTCAGTTCAGCTCGTGTGTATAATGTAATAAGTTCTATCTACAATGCCAACAATTCATGTGGGTCACTCAACCGAACTACAAGTCAACTCTTAATTGATAATTGTTCAAATAAATTACCTTTCATCTGCCAAATAGGTGAGGATGTTATCTCTCTACCAAAACTAATATTTGATTTGTAGGCCTAAATAAAATATATCCATCAATAAGTCTGTTTGCTATTGAACTGTGGATCTAACGTTGTTTGACGCTTGTTTATTTGGTATGTGACATTAAAATCTAATTATTGTGATATAGGCTACCATAGTGGAGATTTTGATCAATATATTAAATAAACTAACACAAAAAAAAAAGAAGATATTTTAAGAAGTGAAACAAATATTGCTAGAACTGGATGTTATACTACAACTCTCTAGCCGACATACATTTTGAGTTGAAACAACACCGTCTTCACTCAAGTGTCAAGGGAGACTTAGATCAGCATCACTCTCTAGTGCTAAGGGAGACTTAGATCAGCATCACTCTCTAGTGCTAAGGGAGACTTAGATCAGCATCACTCTCTAGTTTTAAATCTTCAATGTCAACACTCACATTGGTTGTGTTTGCCTTCGTACAGTATAGCTTAGTCTTCGGTGTTAATGGTTTTTTTTGCATTCATTTTCACAGATAAAGCAACTGATTCACTAACTACTAGTACACTTGCGACGTTAAGTGCACCTGCAACGTTAAGTGCACCTGCTACGTTTAGTGCACCTGCGACGTTGAGTACAACTGCTACGTTTAGTTCACCTGCAACATTAACTGCACCTGATAGGTTTAGTGCACCTGCAACGTTAAGTGCACCTGATACGTTTAGTGTGCCTGCAACGTTAAGTGCACGTGATACATTTAGTGCAATGGCAAGGTCTGGCGTATCTGAGACGTTTAGTGCAATCACATCTTCTGGCACATCTGCTATGTTTAGTGCACCTGCAACAAATAGTGCTACCGTTACTGCATCAATATATGCTCACAACTATACATCTCCACATACAATGGAATATTCTCAAACTTTTCCAACTTCGACTGCCTCTATCCACGTCAGTAGCTCTCTTGATATACATTCATCTGTAGACACTGCTATTGATGAACTAGCTGCCACGAAATTTACCACCATCCGCACAACTGCCATCACACTTGCGTCTTCGCGTGGAGAATCCACAATACTTGGAGCTACAAAAACAATGGAACCTGGAACATCTGTTTTACAAACAAGTATAAATGTGATTATTTCAACTCAAACTTCTATCATTCTCACAAGAATATCGACAGCAACAAAATATTTAGCCATCTCAGAAACTGCAGGTTCTGTTGTGCCAAATTGTTCTGTTGCCAGCAATCCTACTGTATACATCACTGCTTGCGAGAGAACAACAGAGTGTGCATCCTTGGTTTCTCAAACATTATCTGGGAATCACACTCCAGGCGATGTCGATCTCTATGTGGTAGACAAACATAACACTTCAGCTTATAGAAGAACCAAAGAGTCAGAACCGGACCATCGAATCTCCTCAACAATGATTGGTGGTTTTGGCATTGTCGTCATGTCCTTTGTATTCACACTTCTGGCCTCCACAGATTTAAAATATCTGGCCAGATTTTGTTCAAAGAATAAGACTGGCCAGATAGAAAGAAATGACGAAAGCAGAGAGTACAATTCTTAATTAAAACTTGAATTAGGAAAAAACACCTTATGCCTACTAATTTATATTTTTATTCATACTTTAGTCTGTGTAGATTATTATATCGGGCATTTGTAAAAACAATTCATGTTAAATAACTAGTGTAGTAAAAGTACAGTTTAATTCTAAAGCAAAGTTAACTTAGTTGTAAACATTAGCGTAAGGGAGATGTAGGCTATGGGAGATTTGTCCCCCCCCCCCCCCAACTGCAAATCTGCTTCACAAACTACAGCCTGTGTCAGTTATTAGTTAAAAATTGATCACAAATGCTACTAAATATAATTGTAACAAATTCTCGTAATGTGCTGCCTCTCACCGTCTCAAGTAGGTCAACAACAAGACAAGGAGACAGGCTGGAAATATAATACATACAAATGTAGACGGGGGGGGGACAACAATGTTAAAGTTTGATAATAGTGGAGAATTTTTTCTAGTAATAAAATATTTTGTTTCATTATATTGCCAAATCTTTATTTATTTGTGTGTGTGTGTGTAAATACATCACATGATGTTGGAGGATTTTTTCCCTCTTTTTTATTAAAACATATTGTAATATTATAAATTCAAGTCTTCAACTGTTGTTTCATTTTTGAATAGCAATATAAATTCATTGCTTGTGGTATGTTTTGATCACAGCTAAATTAAATGTACTATCATACGATTTCATTTCATTAACTATTGTGTAGTCTTTTATCTTTTTAGAATATGAACATGAACAACCACTATTAAAAAGTTCAATGAAAACTGCAAATTTAAAAGAAAAAAAGATATTTAGACTGATATCAATAATTTCCAAAAAACAAAGTCCCATGCCCCACATTAGTGAATGTCTAAAAGAGATTAGCCAAATCTTTCCAACTGAAATCCAAAAGGTCATGGTAACATTACTTAAGTGCTCACTTTTCTTGATGCCAAATATTGTTCTTGAAATCCTAGATGTGATTTATTAAACAATAAATAAATGAGAAGACCATTGCAATGTTAGTAGAATACATTTATTCATGGCTACATTAAACTATTAGGTGCTGACAAAAAGATTTGAACTCAAACTGATAGCAACATAAGTTATTGACTACTATATTTATAGTATGACAGAGGAGCACAGACGGTATCAAACAACTGTTTGTTATTGAACCATTGCTCAGACCCGGTGAGTGCAAGCAATGGAAATATACAATAAGATCTTATTTTTTAATACATCACAAGCCAATGTTTCATAACATTAGTATAACGAAATCTCTCTCTCTCAATAGAAACTCTTGATTCTGACAGAGAACAAATATGAACCTTTGCTAGTGGTACATACATTGACAAAATACTCATAACACTAAACTGACTGTTCCATAGAAATGAAAGGCAAATTTTTAAGTGCCCAATAACAAATAGGGAAAGCAACAGAAAATCCCAAGCCAAAAAACTTGTGGGGCAAGCCAAACAAATCACATCCTATGTCATGGAGACAATGTATATAGGTAGGTGACTGCATGGGCTTTGATGGACACATTGAGAGAAAATATTTTCTCAAATCATCTGACTAACAGAACTTCTCCAATCAGGCATTGTCCTTCACTAAGGAAACTACACAGCAGAAAGTTTTACAAATGCTGAGATATATTCAAAATTCAAATGGAAACTAAACATGGTACAAGGCTGGAGTCCTTTTTATTTTTTTTAATGAGTCTTACAAAAAAGAAATGACATATTAGTAATATATGTACAAACATCACCGAAAATCATGTTCTCAGTCTCAGACAGAGATTTTCTTCAAATAAAAAAAAAAACAAAATAAAATTGTCCACATTAAATACAATCATTTTGAGCAGACACAAATATTTGTTCCAAGGGCACTTCAAAGAATACAAAGTAATGCATCTTTTGATTTGTGTAAAGTTGATGTATAGTTTCATTTAAGAAAATGTCATTGATCTAGTAAACAAATGTATCACAATTTAAACAAAAAATAACAGACAGGTTTGGTGACACCATTTTTCCTTAGTTATCTGATAGTCTAGGATCTTGGACTATTTCAATGCTATTCTGAAAACAATTTGTGTTCATCTTTCTTACATTCGTTGGTCTCCCATTTGTTTTGTCTTCTCATTCATTGACATTAGAAGTATACTTGGAACAATAGTGTCACATGGGTGACAACAGACTAATTCAACAAACATTATCTGATAAACAACATTTTAGTTTATTATTGTTCTTTTGTCATAGTGATTTTATATTTATGTCATGTCTGTCTGATGTCACCTAAAGAGGACACTTTCTTCTAAGAGATATCAATAATAATTATAACTATTCAAATAACTTTATAAATAACTTCAAATAATAACATCACTTATTAAAGTAAAATATAATAATGATAATGTCTTTTTCAAACAGCAGAGGCAGGTATTGCTAAATGCAACAGTAGCAACTTCCCAAACCATATAAAAACCTAAAGATGAAGCAACTTTCTTAAGTACTGAGTTACTGAATAATTGTATTCTAGACCTTATGTCTGTCAGTCCAAGTCAAATGTTTGGTACTGAGCACATATATCGGACCTCTGAGTCACAGCTGATGATTTTCAGAGAATGTTTAGACTAAAATGTGTAAGGTGGAAGTTTTATCAAGCTGCAAATACTCAGTTGTTTGTTTTTATTAGAAAGAACACATTCTCATCGAAAGCTTAGTAAAAAATAAATGTTTAGTCCTTAAGCAAATAAACTTTTGACAAAATTGTCAGTAGATCAAGAAAAGAAAGTTGCTGCTAGTTCAAGGCACTGAATACAAATATCTACTTTGTTGAAGCACTTCTTATGTCAATCTTTGTCAAGTAAAAATGTTACAAAGAAACAATGTCTTTTTTTCAATTCATTATTAGATTTAGATTGAACTAGAACAAATTAAGCAGATTACTGGATTAAACTTCCTAGAGAGACGTCAGAGTTCAGAATCAGATGATAGATCTCTGCATTCAGTTGGCTTTTTTTTTTTTGTAATAAATTTCATATAGAAGGTGTAAACACCAAAAAACTGAGCATGGTAGAAAAATAATTGAGTCTTCTAGCTCTAGGTATGGGGGGGTTTATACCTCATATCAAACAGCATTTAGAATGATGAATGTTAGGGACTGCCAAATTGTACTTTTTGTTCTCTCCAAAATCAAAGCTTAGCTTTCAAAGCTGCCTGGTTATGCGGACTGACCTTCGGACTTGTCAATGGTCCAAGGTTCATACCCTGCCAGCTGCCTTCCCCCATCGTCGCAGTTTGGACTAGGAAGTAAATTATGTCATTTAGAGACTGAAATTTGGGCTTCGGTCAATATCTGAAATATCCTAGCTCTGTCTGTAATATACTTTTGTTCTAAATTATTATTATACTTATAATACTTTCAGATGCAACAATTCTTTGTACAAAAGGTCCAAAACCATGACTATAAAATCTATCAAACTGCATTACATTGTGCACATTTGTCCTACCACCTTAATATAATTGTATATATAAAACATTATATATGAGCTTTGAAATAAGTTTGTCTTTGACAGCAAAATAACAACTCAAAAGAGACAAACAAAAAAAACTTCTTCAATTTAGTCACAAAGATATAGAATAACTCCTTTTAAAACTGAAGTGTTAGTTCTAAACTACTAATAACTACTAAATAATCCAAACTAAAATAATTTGTGCAATTATGAACACTACATAAAAGTATACAAGCACACTACAGGAATATACAAAACAAAATATATTTATAATATCATTAGAGGTGCAAACTCAACAGTCACAGCCTAACTCAGTCACACAGAAATATATATACAAGAAATCTTAGTAGCAAACTGTACACATGTGTAAAAATATCAGATACAAAAACAGTAAAATGTAATATTTTTTGTAAATTCCTTATTTATAAATTTAAGATTTTATTTTGACATCTAAATGAAATGATTATTTGAATGTATATTTAAGTCTCAAACATTAAAAGGAGAAGACCATCTATGGTATAAATTCATGATTCTTATTGATAATTAAAGAATAAATGCCTTTTTAATTGAATTCAATCCAAACATACAAATGATAAAGTTGGTCTCAATGAAATGTTTCTGTGAACATTACAGATAGAGTCAATGAAGTCAATGGGAAACAGTTTCTGCAAATACTTTTTTTTGTAGTAAGAAGTGAATCCATGTAAATGACTATATCCTCACACTATTGAACACTGATAATGATGAAGACAAATTTGACTGACAGATCAGCCTTCATTATGATAACGTCCAGCCCCACAACATAAAAAACATTTAATTTTCTACAGTGTTAGCCAACAATAGAATGTGACTATTCATTGTATAAGGGGCTAACATTATTCTACACACGATGAAGAAAATATATTTCCATAATAGTTTCAAATATTCCCTCATTCCATAATGCATGGGTAGTAGATTAAAGTACCTGTGTGTCTACAACCATGTGACTAAGTGACTGACCAAATGACTGACAATGATGCATAAAGAGAAATAGAATAGATAACAGTAGTTGTCATCAAAAGTATCAAGGTGAGGATTAACGTAAATCAATAGAGAGAGAAGAAATATCAAACAATGCAGGCTTAAACAGCAATATTTATATGTTGATATGTCATTGAATCACAAGTTTGTTCTCACAATCTAAGTTTTTGTAAGCAATACAGGAAGCACTAAGAGAACATTCAGTAACATTTAAATGCAGTTGATGTAACAAGCTGAACAAATAAAGAGATAGTGGAAATACAAACAATCAGCAAGCATGAAAATATTTTTATAACATTCATTTTGTGGACACAATTCATGTGAAATTTGACTATGTCACATACTGGGCAAAATTATTGTGAAAGCTGACCATGTCACACGTTGATAAAAATTATTGTGAAATTGATGTTAATATAGGTAATTTCTCATGTAGACAGAGTTGATTCAAGGTTTTTTCAAGTAATTTTTAATAGATCTAGATTAGCATTTAAGTAAAAAAAAATGAATATAAAATGTGGGCTGGAGATCAGTGTTGATATTTTGCAGGAAATGTAAGTTTTTTTTTTAGGGGACTGAGATGTGAAAGAATTTCTCTTCACAATTTTTTGCAAAAACACTAACTTCTAAAAATATTTTGACCTGGTATAAAAGTTTTTGTTTTTTTTTTAAACTCATGACTAAAACATTGAAGTTAATGTTCACAAAACTTGGTGAACTTTTCACAAGGCCAAACAAAATTGTGAACAGAATGTGCAACACTCCACAAAGACACTAGTCTCAAGGAGACAAAAAAAATGATTGGCCTATTTGTTTTGTTGATGGCCTTTGCATTAATTTAAAAGTGAGTTCTAGAGCCAACAGGATTGCAGCCACTGATGAAAACATTGTAATGCTTAACTAGATGCAAACTAATCAACATGCAACATAATCAAACATTCTGTAAGGAACTTAAGTACAACTTTAACAGTAACAAAAGAGATGCAAATGATTTCCTTAACCTGTTTTATTGTAGACTTACAATATCTTAAAATTATCATGTAGCCAATAGAAGCTAGATGTTTGCCGACTTTTAAAAATATAAACATTTTAAAAATCTAACCTTGTTACTCTGTGTACAAATGTACCTTGTAAAAATGTAAAAAAAATATATTCCACATGACTGCACTTCAAGATACAATGTTGTTCCGTTGTAAAGAAGATAAATAAATTATAAAGCTACTACTTAGTACACACATAATGAAACTGCTTGTAGGAGTTTAAAAAACTCACAATTCTTAATGTTCATGTGGTAAAGTGAAATAAATGTTCTTCTTTTACATGTTATGACATGTTTTTCAAGAGTCATCGAGAAGACAAGAGTAAAAAAATATATAAATACTTGAAATATCTTAAAAGATATATAAACAAAAATATTCACTTTGACTGGCATATAGAAAAAGAATAATGTATAAAAATGAAATGAAAACTTTTTTTTTTTGTAAAATTAAAAAAAGAAAATCTTGAAAACATACAAAAAATAAATAGTTTATGGACAGAAGAGTTTTAAAATCTTTTATTGAAAATTCTTATAAAGAAAAAAATTCTCCAAAAAGCCCAGAGTATAAAAAATACTATGTTAACATGAATCATACAAAATATAACTTCATTATGTGTTATACCGTAGTCACATACATTGAAACAATACATTCAAGACATTGAATATTATTACTAGACTGGGCACAATTACTGATCAATCTAAGAGCATTTGATTTTACCTTGTTACTTGAAAGGTACACAAGATATTTTTTATTTTTACTATTCAAAACATAATTATTATGATGTCCCTCAAGATGCTGTCATCTGCTTAGTTGAAGCAGTAAGTGACATTGACCATGTAGAGGATTTTAATCCACTTTTAAATGTTCAAGTAGTTTTTTTTAGAGAAACACAATTTCAAATTAAGAAATTATTTTAAAAATTTCCACCCATATCTCATTTTATCAAAAACATTCTTGGCTTAACTTTTTCATAAAAATGTAATTATCTGCAATGATTAACAAGAAAAAATAAATTAAATAACTCATGACCATCATTTTTATAGCGCCAAAATTTTAACTATTCCAAAAACCATGAAGGAAAGTTGCACAATGTGAGAGTACTGTTATTAGTATTTGCACATTAACAACAAGACCTAGACGTGATACAAATGTGTATATGAAATGTTGACAAAATTGGTCTATATTTTATAAATGTCAAGTATAATAGCTCAAAGTGCATCTATATGTTAACTGCATAGCTGATGATTAATTGACTGAGGATTATTTCAATTAAACATTGTACACCACTCTAATCTTTGCAAATGTTTGCATGCATTTGAATATATATATATATATATATATATATATATATTACTTAACAGATCCAACATTGAGTTATGTTCCTTTGACTCCTACTGCAGTTTACTGGTTCCCTCTGTACTCAAAGTAATTGAAGTCAATAAGGAAGGTTGCACCAAAGAGAAGAACTTTCTTCATCAAGTCCAAGTTGGCAGGAACTGTGATTAGAAATGGAAATGAAATGTTAAATATGCAGTTAAATGTATATAAAAAAAATATATAAAAAAATTATATTGTGAAATGTCCAGAAAAAATGACATAAAAATATTATAATGTAAGAAGACAAAAAGGCTGGCACATGAAGTGAAATGGAGGTACTGGGTTTATTTTGCTAACTTTGTTTAGCTAAGTGGTTTTTAATCCAAGGCTAATGTACTTAAAGAAAATTATGTCAAAACTCTATTTATAATTTTCTCTTCTTGTGTCACATGATAAAGCAAGTTATTTAGTATCATCATAGTATAGCAGGGCAAAGTGGCAACAATCTGAAGTGACATAAATTTTTTTTATCCTGCAGGTCGTTAAGAAATCTAATTAACTTTAAGAGAGATAATTGAAACTTTATTTTAATTCAGATTCTCATAGTTTTGTTAAAGCCAATTTGAGTACTATAAATAAGAAAGAGAATGGTATTCTTTAATTCAGTTCTGAAGTTCAATTCTATAGCTCTGCTGTTAAACTGTTTTTCCACAGTGCTTTAGTTCACTCTTTGGATTTCTTCTTTAATATTGTGCAATTCTATCTGTGTACTTACTATTTCTATGCTTCAAAGTTGTTATGAAAATATTTTATATTCACATTTGGATTTTGGCTCAGTGGATTTTATTGATGATAACCAGAGAGAATGCTGAAGTATTTAGATCAATGTTTTATTACCAGCAGTACCTACAACATCCAGTACTTACACTTAATGCTGAAGTCATTAGCGCCACCAAACACCTCCCTGCATCCTCCCCAGTGTTTTAAAATCTGGATATCCTCAGATCCCTCAGAGCCTTCATTGTCTCCTTCAAATACCTGCAACCATAGACACATTTTTAGCCTCAGCTAATTCTAGACTCTCATAGTTAAATCAAGTGAGCAAACACTCAGACATTTTGTTTTTCAACTAATGCTTCCAATCATAAAAAAGGGCAATAATTTAGACTTTTAAGTTTGTTTTGTTGGTTGTACTTTTACAAAACATTAAATCCCCTTTATTTTTGTGAGGAACCTATTCTAAATCTTTGTTAACAGTAACTGCACTAGCCCTGAGTTCACCCAACTCTGATGGGTACCTGACATTAGTTGTGGAACTTTATTTATTTTAGTTTAGTTTAGTTCAACTCTTTAGTTATTTCCATTTTCTTTTGCTTTGGGATATAGCTTTATGATATTACTATCATAACTTCAAATCTTTTCTTTTTTTTTTAAATATATGTCAAATATTTCTAATGTGGATAAGAGCTATATATAGTTTCTCTTTCCAGTAACAAAATTGAGATGCTGACAGACTCACCCTGAAGACAACATCAGCACAACACTTGCAATAGCAGCAGTCTCCCACAATGGTGAAAACACATTGGTTCTGGGCATCATACACTTTATACTTGGGCACACAGCAGGTCCAGCTGGAGAGTACAAACACACACACACACAATAGTTGAGTTGGGACATTGAAGTTTCTGAGGTTCAAATAGTATAGTCTATTTAGAGGAAGATGAGCTAGTGAACAAGTGTGTGGAAGGATAAAATAAAGTAGTGGACCTGAAAGTGGAACTTTTTAAGGCTAGCATTTGTGTGGTATTTCAATGTTTGGCATAGTGGTGGCTGAGAGGTTAAAAGTTTGGATTCCGAACCTGGAGTCCTGGGTTTGAATCTCTGTGAAGGCTGGGATTATAAATTTTGGAATTTTCATGGCACCCTGAGTCTACCAACTCTAATGGGTACCTGAGTTTAGTTGGGGAAAGTAAAGACGGTTGGACCTTGTGTTGGCCACATGACACCCTGCTTGTTAACCATTGGCCATAGAAACTGTGAGCCTTAACATCATCTGCCCCATAGATCGCAAGGGCTGAAAGGGCAACCTTTTACATAGTTACATAGTTACTAATTGCCACTAGAAATATGCAGCCACATTTTAACAGAGTAATAACAAGACATTGTTCATAAATTTGAACACTCAGAAACAATCGAAAACTTTGGTTACGAAGCCATAGCTTAATCTAAATCTTCTTACTCTGGGCTTGGCAATTTTCGAAAACAGCTTTTTAGGTGTAATTTTTTTTTGAGAGGGAGGGGATTCATTCTAGAGAGTTTTAAGAACTACTGCCAAATAGAAGCAGCAGCCCCAACACACAGTGCAAGCTTCAGTCAAGATGCTCTCTATTTCTCTCAAATGCGATTGGTCATTTGTTACTTTATTGCCCAGATAGTCAAATCAAGTCCAAATAAATCTCATTTGGGAAATGTCAGCTATACAGCTTTTTTATTTTTTCCAGACCAAAAGTCACTCCAAGAGATGTATATTCTAGCTAGTATTATCAGGAGCTGAAGCAGCTGCTCAATGCGAGCTAAACAAAAACCCAGCGCAATAGTCGACAAATCAAAGCTGTGTAACTTTTAGGCATGAAGAGGTGGAACACGTTGTTAGCTGCAATCAATGTTGTATTCGAGTTGTGCATTGCGCTACAAAAGTTGGAAGCAAACATTGATGTCGCAAATAAGCGCCGCTGCTTTAAAAAAGTATCTGTAGAGAGACGAATGGATCCAAGTCACTCTGTCTTATTTGACGTGTTTGACCATTGTGTCTTTCACCTTGAACGGGTGAGGAACAATGGAAGGTAGTCTGATTTAGATTTAAAAAAAAAAAAACTTCCAGAAACCAAAGTGTGATGTGGCAATTGGAAAATAAGAATCAATGTATTATATAGTCATTGAATGTCTGTAAATAGACTTTATATAATAAGGAGAGAGACGTAGTGGCTTATGTTCTGTCTCTATACCATCGCGGGTGTAACTCTCAACAAAGTACGCCTTCATACAACACTCCTCCAATGCCCTACTTGCTAGCAAATAATGTCACGTTAAATGGGTGATGTAAACACATTCAATACTCAGGGCCACGTGATTTGAGACAACTCTTTTAAAATTATTACAATTTTTCACCTTGCCGGTTGAACAAATGCCCCCCCCCCCCGGGCTCTTAATAACACGAAGCCGCCCAATCAGAATCTGTAACCTACTTTACATTGAGAGAACCAAGTTGTCACCCCACTCCCCATCTGAACCTGTGCATCTCGAAATAGCGTGTCCCCTTGTGCCTGTCACTACAGAACGTCTACTCTGGCTTCTTACCGTGTCCCCCAAACCTAACAGTAACAAGCTTTGATAACGTTCATCTATGGAGAGCATGATTTAAACACTGGTCCTGTCTAGAGAGCTTTAGGCATCGACACAGACGACAAGGTGATTCGTGAACATGATTCTCAAATTGTTCATGTCTTCATTTCATAGACTTGTCAAAACTTGGATTTAAAAAGATGCCCTGGGTCTCCTTTAACATTACGGTGGGAGGGTAATTGAGTCACATACATTTTGCAACAGTTATGTTTATTCTGGACCAAAGACATTTTTATTTTATTCGTAAAAAAGTGTACCAATAAATTGGCTTTGAGATACTGATTGTTGAAATAATAGCAGTTTATGCGTAGAATAGAAAGAAGGATTGTCTGTTTATGATGACATAATTGATAATCGACTTAAATTCACAAGTACAAAAAAATTAGGCCCTACATCTAAATCTAGATCTATTGTATTTCAATATTTATTATATAACAATAATAATAATTTAATGTATAGAGAGGTCTGTTAACAAAGATAATGTAGGCTCAAGGCTCTGTGATAACATTACAAACAGAAATTAGTTGTGTAACTTTCGTGTCGCTGAGATCATTGCCCGGGGAAAGTAGCAAGATTGACAGGTTATGAAAAGTCTCATAGATAAGAATTATCAGACATGTAGCTCGCGGACTTGTCAATGTAGCTCAATGTACGCAGGTCCTGCTGACTCTCGGCACGTGTCTACCTGTACTACGTGACCTGCAAGTTCAAACGGCCACTGCTGTCAGTCAGTACCACTCTGATAAGGAGCAACTTAGTGTTTGTGTAGACACAAACTTTGTAAGTAAAAAAAAAATAAAAAAATGTTAATATGAAAACATTGGTACGTCATGACCTACGATTTGTAACCTTTAATAGACTATTTGAAAGCTATTCAATGCAACACTATTAGTAGTTCTCAAATTGTAATATGGCGATCTGTTGTAGATTAGATAGATCTACATCACAAATCGTTCTCGAGGGGCCGTTTTGGCTGACAACTGCAAGGCTGATGTGGTACAGAGAATGAATATGGCGTAGTGAGCCAAACGTGCGCCCGGGGCAAGGTACTTTAGTGGCGCCGCTCCCCCCTCCCCCCCCCCCCATGAACCACACAGAGAAATATAGGGGTGTATACATTACAAGTATTTCATAATAATATCATACAAATAACCTTAGAACGTATTACCTAACTAAAATATCTACCCCCCCCCCCACTTCGCCTCTGCCGGTAAGTTCGGTCTTTGGCCTCGCTTCTAGCCCGAGCGTCCTGAGATACGAGTAGTTGGTAATAGGAATTTGAAAATGTACATCTGCTTGGATATTTCCCAGACAGAAGTTTTTTTGTTTGTTTTTTTATACAGCCTTAGAGTTCCAAAAGTCTTAGACTCAACTCTAAGTACAATTAAGATGAAGAAAATGTTCCATTTCAGAAATAGATTTTCATACATTTTTCGTAAAAATAAATAGTAGACTTAAAAACAAAACTAAGTGTTAAATCAGACTAATAGTGTAGGTAGCGTTGCAATCACAATTCACTGTATTTTAAGGATAAATTAACAAAACTAAATGAACAATTTAAAATGAGTTAAATCTAGAAGCTTTCTTGGAGTAGAGACAAGTCTGGAGTGTGCCGATGTGCCAATACTAGATTGCTGTACAACATACACTTACTGTATTCATTCTGTATCTCACTTTAGACATTTTAAGACGGTTAATATTTTTAATGCTATTAATTAATTAATGGCAATGTCTTCGGTTACGAAGATTAAGGATGAGTGCAGTATTTTACATGAATACACAAAACCAGTTGTGACATGCACATTTTTCCGCATCAAGTATTTTAACAAAAATGTAAAACACTATCCTAATATTCCACAATAAAAAAAGAACTACAATTTATTATTTTAAAAATTTATATTTCAAATGTCACAGTTTTAGAAGTTTTAATACCAGAATGATTATTATGTTTCCATAATATGCATTCAACAATATCAGTCTAGAAAATATTAACTGTCGTGTTATTAATTAAGCTGGTTGCTTGACTGAGGACGTCTTGATTCAAAAATAATAATTTGTAAACAGCGCCACAATGATTTCATGCGCTTGAAGTACAGTGTATTAAAATGGAATACTTGTTTGACAAAAATAAACTGTCTTTCAGCTTTATTAGAAAAAGATTTTGAGAATCCCTGGTCTAGAATCTGACCTGTCGTTGGTTACCACACAATAAGAGACCTGTGTGTCCCTTTTTTGAAGTAGAAAACACAGCATGTCAAATGGTCTGATAAGAAGTAGCAAAAGCTACAGACCTGCGTTGAATATCACTTCTGGCTTCACCCTTGACTTTAAAGGGGTGAATATTATTGAATTGAATATCACTTCTGGCTTCACTAAACAGAAGATATGCAATCCAAAAATATGTTCAACGTTGAAACAAAAAAATAAAAAACTAAGTAAAAAGGTTCATTGATAAGTTAAATGTTTAGGCTTTTTTTATGTTGAACTTTGCGCATTGTATATTTATAGGTGACAAAACCAAGGGGAAAAACAACATGCTTTCTGCATTTTTTAATAGGTGTAGATTTATCAAACGAGACCTCAAGGCAGTGGACAATGATGCCGACCACTGGTAAGATATAGCCCTAGACCGCACACAGGTCCCCTTGGTGAAAGCTATGGTCAGCGAAAAAAACGTTGTCCTCGGCTCTGGGACAAAAAAGCGCGCCAAACGAAAACTGGCTGGTTCCTCTACCACCTAAGAGAATACCACTTTACCCTGCGATACATGAGGTCGGGGATTTTGCTCGAGAATAGGGCTCTGCAGCCACGTGAACAAAGTGTTCCACGGGATGAAGTCGAATCGTTCTACCAGTGAAGGAGACCAATAAAGATTGCTCTCCATCTTACTTACACAGAAATAGAAGACAGGAAGTGCCAACTGCAAGTGATGAGATTCTAACATCAAGTAACAATTTACAGCAGATCAACTCAGTGTGACATCAAATGTTTATATCTAACGAACCACAATACTCATAGGCAAGACAGGAAACATAGGCGATGAAGGTCACACTATACGGGGACAAAAACAGCTTTATTTAATTCCTTCTTCAGTTGTAGATATATCAACATTTTGTTTTTATAGCAGCCGATGTTGAAACACGCGGGGGGGGGGGGGTAAGGAAAATATGGTGGATGAGATTATGTAGACAAGTTCTGTGTGAGATTCATCTGTACGATGCACCCCATTAGGTAGTCTACATTTTCTTTGGTTTAATGCAGCACGGTGCTAAGGCTTTCCTGAATGTGCTATACAATAAACACATCAGACATCAGAATGGCGTTCCCCATTATTGATCATTTAAAAAGAACCAAGGTCTTAGAGACATAAAAAAATGTGGTGAGAACCACTGCTCTGTAGACAATGCTTTTTATTAGTAGGCGGAGAGACTTATTCCACTATAATCTCATTAGAGGGCAATCAAAGGCGCTGTTGTCCTTAGCAGAACGGTAGTCTATGTCTCTAGTCTAGATATAGATGCGCCTTTAAACGCTGTACTGCCCTGGCTCGGATAGTGATCGACTACATTCGTTAATAAAGTACGAAATAGAAATGTAACTAATACGGAGGTGAAAAAGTCCAAAAAGCTCTGACTATTGTTGAACAAAGGCTGTCCCAGATTATGTGTATATGTGTATGTGTCTTGATTGGTGTCAGTAGATGCATTATGAAAGATTACGTGAATGTGAACACAGTTTTGCATATTTATTGTTTAAAATAAAAAGTTTCACTTTCAATAGACCCAAACTAAACGTTGGTGAAATGAGATTTTCAAAAGTACTTTTTACAAAACTTATATCCACTCACTCTGTCTGGTGAAACGTCTGTAGGCCTTCACGTTATTTGTTTGTCAAATGTTTTCCATGTTTCGGAAATTCCTTTAGAGTTGAAGATAATTTACTTCCTAGTCCAAATCTCCCGCAGGACGACGGGGGATGGGAGCGGGCAGGGTTTGAACCCGGGACCATCGATAAATCTGAACGACAGTCCAGCGCGCAAACCGCACGATCAGGCAGCCATCCGACACCCTATCTCGGATCAATCTGAAATCTCGCACAATTATTTCTTTTACATGACAACACAAGAATCACTTTAAAAAATTACAAATTAGTTAATGAGCTATTGGTAATTAATTCTTCTGTTTTGGATTCTTCAACAAGGGAAAGAAGCTTTACTTAAAGACGTAAGACTGGAGTGGTGGTATAAGCTGAGTTAGTCCTCTTTATAGGTCATAAGAACCTCATCAGCAGAGTGGTTAGCACGTCTGCTCCAGGAGGCCCCTAATGGTCCAAATACGTGTTAGGATCATAGCTCAATGAGAAAGCTAAAAGCATGAAATAGCGCTAAACAAAAACAATTGTAAAAATATTATTAATCGCAACATATTTGTTGTTGTTGGTCTAGATCTATTACAAATGTAATGACATGACTGATGCAAACCAATTGATACAATTATACTTCGTTTTAGCTTTGTTGTTGTTGTTTTATTTTAAAGTATTTGTACGTTTTTCTTGTAGACGTAGAGACCTAAAAGGGAAAGCCAGCAGATAGCCAATAGTGGAAAAAAAAAAAGAGGGGGGCAGAAACAGTGGCTAAATGTATTGTTATAAACCTGGTGCTGACAAATGGGGGTAGTGCTGTGTTTTTTGGACTACGCCAATCGCCACAGGCCAGCGCTAGACGAGCGGTCAACCGTAACGAGTGACAGTACACGCCAGTTCAGCCAGGACCTGTGTTGTAAATATTACGCTCGCAGGTCACGGCAAATGTAATCAAGCGAGTGGTCAAGCGACGTTCCATCCGGTTCTAGAAGGCCAGGAGGGACCCTATATAAGAGCGAGTGTGTTAGAGTCAAGACACGTCACGTGACCTCGCAATGTGACCAGTACGAGGCGAAGTCAGTCCGGAACAGTGACAATGTTTTTGTACAGTCAGTGTTAATGTTGTTGTCAATTGTGATGCATTTGAAATTAAACTGTTACTGATACTTTGGAGCCATGGGTTGTGAAGTTCTTTAAGTTCGTTGTGTGGTGTGGTGCAGTTTGCAGAAAGCCTGGATAGTGGAGAACGTGATGTATAAAGAAAACAGCAATGTCATACATATTGAATAGGAACGTATGAGGAACCCGGGAACCAGAATTCAGAATATGAATTCTTGCATTTGCAATAAGCCAACTCAGCAACCAATCGCTGACTCATTCCTTTAGCTTTCCTAGCAGACGACAAGGGAATGATTAAAAAGAAAAAAAAAAAGGGACATTAATTGTAACGTCAACTCTTTCACTACTGTACAAAGATAAGAATATGATGTCACGATATGAGTGCCGTAGGAGGCAAAATCTGGGGTCAAATTTCGTCTAATGTAAGCACACCTCCAGCATACATGTCTGCGGGCAACTATGTTGTCAATATCATTTACAAGATAACATGAGAGAAAGGATTAAAAGTTAGGGCGCGCCAAATCGTAAACACAATTTTATTTCCCCTAATCAAAGGAAGTGTTTTGTATTCAGATACATTACAACCACAACTGTATCAATGTCTGGCAGCTTAATTTCTAAGGACCCCCATGACTAGTATTTTATTTCTGCACAGTAATATCTTCAATAGTCCTCGCTAGTCTTTGACTGCTAATCATCTAGAAAAGGGTTTCCATTTGTTTGTTTACTCTTAGATTGCTGCCTGTATTGTAATATTGTAATAGCCTGTTGAGTGGTGTTGACTTAATTCTAGAAACAAGTGCACCACAGTCAAGCATCTCTTAGAACTGAGCTACATAAAGTTATCAACATGTCACAGTCACTTCATTATCAGCCTGTTGGTCTAACATTGTCACACCGCCAATGTCCCAGTATACCATTATGTCTCTATATACCTGCATGTCTTAAGTACCTTCTTTTCTCTATAAACCTTCATGTTTCTATACCTTTATGTCTCTATAAACCTTCATGTTTCTATATATACCTTCATGTCTCTATAAACCTGCATGTCTCTATATATACCTTCATGCCTCTATAAACCTGCATGTTTCTATATATACCTTCCTGTCTCTATATATATACCTTCATGTCTCTATAAACCTGCATGTTTCTATATATACCTTCATGTCTCTATAAACCTTCAATTTTCTATATATACCTTCATGTCTCTATAAACCTTCATTTTTCTATATATACCTTCATGTCTCTATAAGCATTTATTTTTCTATATATACCTTCATTTTTCTATATATACCTTCATGTCTCTATAAACCTTCATTTTTCTATATATACCTTCATGTCTCTATAAGCATTTATTTTTCTATATATACCTTCATTTTTCTATAAATACCTTCATGTCTCTATAAACCTTCATTTTTCTATATATACCTTCATGTCTCTATAAGCATTTATTTTTCTATATATACCTTCATTTTTCTATATATACCTTCATGTCTCTATATATACCCTCATCTCTCTATAAACTTTCACGTTTCTATATATAATTTCATGTCTCTATAAACCTGCATGTTTCTATATGTACTTTCATGTCTCTATAACATGTTTCTATATTCTGTTATAGTACCGTATGTTAATTGCACAATTGTAATCAGTGACCATTTAAAAGTCAGGCTTATATTCATTAGTGACTGGCCCCACCAGATGTTGAGATCCACTTAAGTGGAGAACTCACAGAGAAGCCAAGAGTTATTAAGTGCACTCTTTATCTAATCAAACTCTCTGATTTATCTCCACTTGTCAATACTACAACAAAAGACCCAGTTATCTCCCATTCTACACCCAGCCTTTCAATTGTACTCTTGGAAGCTGTCCAAATATCAGGCCACAAGGCAAGCATTATAATAATGGCAGTGCTAGATTAGTTTTTCCCTTAGACTAAGTGATGTATAACTAGAAACAGTAGACCAGACATTTATTTTGATCTCTTTACACACATAACCGGTTATTGAGTAGCTGTTTTGATGAAGTGGAGCTTAGAAATATTGTTGTGTAGACAATTGAGCTGGGTAATCCACAATGCATGTGAGCAAGAAGTGGAAGTAACATTTATGAATGAGATGAACAGGCAAATCAAGTGCAAGAGGCCATGCGAATATATCTACCAAACTGTGCATCACTGAAGCAGTTATTCTACCACAGATTTCTCATGCAATAGAACTATGAAGATGTCTCTAAGTCTGCGTTGTACCTGATCAGCAATAATGTAACTGGACACATGTATTCAATGTAACCAGTTGTATGCTATAATGTAAGTGGACACATTATGTATTTAATCTAACCGGTTGAATGTGAATTCTCAGATCAAGTTGAAATTTTGCAAAACATATTCCTAGTCCATGACAATAGACGAATCAATTTAAAAAAAAACGGTTGTATGAGATTATGTAACAAGACACATTATGTATTTTATCTAACCGGTTGAATGTGATCAATGATATTACTGGACATTCGATTGTAAGAGATTATGTAACTGGACACATGTATTTAATCTAACCCATTGAATGTGATCAATGATAATGTATATGTCAAACTTGTAAGTAGTTAATATATTGATGGACAGTAAGTTGAAGAGTCAGTAAAAATGTAAGGGGCTGTACTCACATCTCTTTCACTCTCCCTTGTAATACTCCAGGAGGGGACTGAATCTCCATCTCCTGCAGGCAACAGCACCAGAATATTGATCCCTGGCAACGGAAAGGTCTGTGCAAGGTCATTAGGGGGGTGCCCTGAAGGTCACTGACATTCATGACGAAAGGCCTCATGACACCGCAGAACTGGCGTGTACAGCAATCAGTATCTATAAAAATGTAATGACAGGACATATAAGCCTATTAAAGATAGCAATTTAAAATTAAACTGTTATGAACAGAATTTGTTTCATTGTTCTGGACACACAACTTCCACCTATGTGCTAAAAAGCTCATTTGTCTGTACACATTCTTGCATCATCACAATCTTTTTTTTTTTTAATAGAATACAAGAAACAGAAGAACTACTTTATAAAGACAACACACACTTAAATTTAGCCAAGACTAAAATGTAGTCACATTCTCCGATGGTCTTAAAGCTGAGATAATCTTGCACACATCCACTGCAAGAGATAGTATTTCATTCAAACTGATAAACAGGATATAAAGCTATCAACTACATTTTACCATGATCACATCAGACAACAATGACATTAACCCACCCTACCCTTCCTCATGAGCAACACATTGACAGATGAGAACTTCATGATATATAGAGTGGTATGTGAGGCTCAGAGAACAGAACATGTAGCAAATATTTCATTCCTAGCTGCTTGAAGAACATTTTTTTATTGTTCAAGGGTCTCAAGAGGCTATAGGCCAACTCTTTACTTAACATTTTAAGAAGGGAAGAGATCAGAAGTATGGTAAGGGAATGCCAGAAGTGGAAAGATTCAAAGTTCTAGCACCCTCATCCCACCCCACAAAGTGATAATTTTTAGCCATAAATAAATGACTAGAAATGTCCATTGCCACAATCTGTCCTGTATCAATGATAAAAGGTAAGCATTAGAGCTAACAGCTTTCCCACCAATCCTTCACATACCCTGCTCTAAACAGTCAAATGTACATCCTGAATGTCAAAACATTCTTGAAACCTTAAACCTTATACCTTACATATCAAATACGTAAGGACAGAGCACAGGATATTGCACTTTAATGGGTCTCAGAATACATACAAATTGCCCTCAGACTACACTATCCTGACAAAACAAAGATCAAAGCAAAGAAACAAGGCCTTGGAGAGTGTCATCATCTAAAGTTCGTCACATCCTTCCAAACCTACATGCCTTATCATATAGATACTTTATTAAGAATGCTGCTAGAGATGCTGGCCATCAAGATGCCTCTTAAGAAGTCTAACTGTAAGAGAGATTCTTAATGTGGAATGCAATGTGCAGCTCATCTTAGACTGATTATTTCAGAATCCACTTTGCAGTAAATCATACACTGATTATTTCAGACACTTTTCAGTAAATCTTAGACTGATTATTTCAGAATCCACTGTGCAGTAAATCACAGACTGATTATTTCAGACACTTTTCAGTAAATCTTAGACTGATTATTTCGGAATCCACTGTGCAGTTCATCTTAGACATCTTCAGCTTTTTTTTTTATTGATAATGAGAAGAATGACTTAAAAGCTACTGAATGTTCTTGTTATATTCCCATAAACTATTAACTATACAGTAAATGTATTATCTAATATCTAGGCTAAATGCCCATGTTTTGTTTTCAACTACCTAAGAAATCTTTATCTTGTGTTTTCAAAAGTGTATATATCTAATAGAGTGTTTTAACCCTAGCCATCCTACCTTCTTTAGCGAACAGAAATTTTTGGTCTTGGCCATTGCAGATGTCATATTTATTGTTTCGCTCCCAGCCAATCAGCACTGAAAATAATATGTGCATGTAAATATACAACAACTTCAGAGAAACATTTTATTTGTTCTGTGTATTTTTTTAACTTTCTTCCCCAATATGTTTGGTCTACATTTTTTTTTATTTAAGGAAAACATAGAAAGAATTGTTTCAAATAGTAAACTATGTATAGGAAAACATAGAATTGTTTCAAATAGTAATGTATTAGCCATTTTTCTATTAGTCTTCTTGCAATACATTATTTTTTTTTAACATTCAAAAAATGAAAGACAATAAAATATTTATTTAGCTATACAAGACCGACTGTGTATAACAAATAATGTCAGAGATACATTTTCTAACCTTCCGCAAGCTCCAAGATTTGATGAACTTTGATTAGATCTAGGCTTTGAAGGTACGCCAAGCTTGGTGGGAGGCCGTAAGGTATGACTACATTGGGTGGTGGGCCCATCATCATACCTGGTGAATGAGTCAGTCAATGATATTTAGTATGACTAATGATTTGGAGAACAAGTTTGCTAATTATGACAATTACAAATGCTACTACACTGTGACTATAATAATAAGGCTTGTCTTTGAGTTCAAAAATTAATGAAGAATGCAGTATTTCCCGTGACTACGAAGCCCCAGCTTTGACCTACATATTTTGCCACATCCATCTCAGGCATAACCATTGTCCGCCGGTGGTCAATTTATATTTTCTTTTCGGCATCTATGTCTGACCAAACAGACAACATAAAAAGCAAATGAGCCTAAAACAAAAACTGAAGACCTATCAATATCAGAAGTGTGAAGTGAATGGCAGAAATTCCGTTTTTGATGATGGTCTAGTCACTATTTAGTATGACCATTTGATATCCCAAGGACCTTCAAAACTATGCTGAATGAAACAGATCCTAGCAAACCAAACAGGAAGTAGAGAAAGCAAAATGTTCAATACTAGGGCCTACTGAGTTTTGCAATTGGCAAAAGATGTTCATGAGTCCAAACTGATGTCTGCTGTTATGTGCATCTGATGTGTTTTAAATGAAATTGATTACAGGCATCTCTGTTTGCATTATTGAGAGGCTCCTACTTTGACTTTTTAATGTGACAGTAGTTTTTACAAATAAACTTCATTAAATATGTTTAATTTTTCAAGTTCTAGAGATGCAACTCCAAGAGATTTAACAGTTATATTCATTAGCCTAAAATTTACATGGAAGTCCTGTGGCTAACACAATAACCAGTAAAAAAGAAGAAAAGTTCCCCTTTTAGGCCTCGCAATCTTTGGGGCAGATGATGTAAAGGTCATCTATTTCTGTGTCGCATTGTTAACAAGGGTATCATGTGACCAATGACTAACCAACTTTACTTTTTCACAAAACAATGATCAACTACTGTAATTTTCCAAAAGAGATGAAACATGATATTATTAAGATGAAGTTTTAAAAAAATATCAGTTTTCCATGAGGATGTGCCTCTAAAGTTTGTGAATGAATAAAGTAAAAGGCCATACAAAATGACTCAATGATGTAAAGATCACATAGATATTGATGACTAAGACAAGATAACATATAGGGATTAAATCATCTCCGGTATGAAATCTATTCTCAACTTATCTTTTGGATAGTCATTACTGTAAGCAGTTTAAATAAATGGCTCACATTAAAAAACTATAACGAACTAAATATAAAGACGATACGTTTTTTTTTTTTAAAACAAAGATTATCCACAGAGAAGAACTGCAAAAAATCACCTACATAGCTCTCAATATTGCAAGTTTTAACTCCCTTTTTCTAAGTCAAAAAATAATAATTAATGACCACTAATTATCAGCTAATTGTTTTTTGTTTTTTTTTTATTTATTCAAGCATTGTCACTATGAATAATTGTGCAAAATTTCAACTTGATCTAAGAATGTGAGAACAGGAAGTGTTGAATCAGATGACCACGATGCCTGTGTGTAGTCATTGAATGAACTCTTTATGTTATGTCTGTTCTATGCACTGATATGTTTCTGTTGTGTTGTCTTTATATGAGAAAAGAGTCCTTGTAATCACAACAAATTTACATAATGATAAAAAAAATAAAGCAGTATTAAATGTACACAAAACAATATATCATGCAAAAGGTACAACCAGGAACAAATGTTAATTATTTACTTTGCTACCACAAGTGAAAATTAAGCTGGTTCTCAAACAGAATTTTTATATGTTACATTTAGATAGTAAATGCTTTTTAATAATAGATTGTCAACACATTCTCCTGAAAGTTCAAATTGTACAATCATCATCCCTGACAATAGGGATAAATCCCAACACAACATTCTCATATACCTGTAACAAAAGGTAGCACTAAAATGTTTGTAAAATGTTTTACATGTTTCGGATGTTCCTTCAGAGTTGAAGATAGTTTACTTCCTAGTCCAAACCTCCCGCAGGACGACGGGGGATGGGAGCGGGCAGGGTTTGAACCCGGGACCATCGATAAATCCGAACGACAGTCCAGCGTGCAAACCGCAATAAGAACCAGGGCCAAGAATGTTTCTTGTACTGATAAGCCACCTTAAAAAATGTGTTGATGTTTTATAATGATCTTCAAACTTAACAGTTCTGCAACAGTGAACTCAAAAGTAGTGCTAAAATCAACAAAAATGTCATTTGAAAAATCTTCATTGACACCTGTCATGACAAGCATGTGTTTGTAATTACCTTATTGTAACAAAGTCATTAATTTTTTACTTTAATTAGATCAAATGTCTCTTCTTCTTTTCTATTAATATTAAGTAAGCTTTGTTGTTGTTATTATGTTTTTGGTGAGTTGTGTCTGCACTAGATGTATCAAAATGTGCAGATAACTGCTAAGGACTGTGTTGCCAAGTAAAATGCGACACCCCTAATTTAACTATGAACTTGAAGACAATCTTTTTTTTTTGTGAGGTAGGCAGCAGTCTAAATAGAAATGTTTTATTCCTAAGATTTTAAAACATTAAACCATTCAAGAGTTTGAGACTCCGTGTACAGGAAATTAATCCTGGACACCAGGGAGGAGTTATCTCTGGGGAAGACAATGATAACAATACAGTAATGACATGTCTAATTTACCTGGTTGGCCCTGCATTCCTGGGTAGCCTGGCTGGATAACAACTGGGTTCATTTGCATGTCCTGTCTGCCCTTTTCATGATTCCTGGGCTGTGAGATTACTACTCCCTGAGACATTGTGATCTGTGTTTTTAATTAATCCACTCTGTCCAACAGTAAAAATTTCTGAAATTTGAAATCAAAAATAGGAAATAAATCATTAACCATTGTGAGTTGTTTAGACTCAGCAGAATATTAAAACTTTTGACATTTGTTAAAGTGTTGGATATTAGATTGTTTTATGTTTCTTTTCTTCAGCCACTGGCATGTACTGAAAAGGTTTATCCTTAATGACTGCATTTAAAACCAGAGTTTTCACATTTCAACAGTTTTTAGATATATTAAATTTAGTGTCTGACAATGGTTGCTATCTTTTCAAAGTGTTAAATAAAAATATGTGGATGCATTCTTTTTATTATCATTCATGATTATAAACATTCATTTGTAAAAATGCTCTCATTCATGTCACTAACTGAAACAATTTAATTTTGAACTTGATAGAGCTGACTCATTAGACAACGTAATATTAGCTAAACTTATATTTATTATAAGACTCAAACCAAATATTTATCTCAACAAAAAAAACACTAAAAGAGATTTTTCAGAGGGCAGCTTCATTGGACTTCAATCTTTTCATTAAGACAAAATGTACTATTAAGTTACTAACAATAAATTTACCATTGAGCAACTTGAGCATCATTACATTTTTTTTATTTTGATCGCTTGCAATCTCAAGTATCTACACATTTCCAATTATATCATCCATACTGGCAGAGGAGGCCATTCTGAGTTTGGCTTTCACACTAAGCACAAACGTGTTGCCCACAAGATCTAACCCAGCTGTAAAACTATATTTTGTAACTTTAAATACTGAACTAGTACAAGCATTCTAAAAGCATTGAAAAAGAGATGTTGACTTTGTGTTTTGAAATGTATTCAAATCTCATTCTTTAACCTTGCAAGAAAAAATAAAACTTTATCTGAACTTTAAATTAAAACAGACTTACATGTATAATGTATCCAAATTAAGGATAAATTTACTTTCCAAGCAAAACAGCCCAAACTAAACTTTCAGAGGAAGAATTTCCAAAATAAATTGTAGAATAAAATAATTTGTGTAATCCATTTAGTTACCAAAGCAAATAAATCTAGTGTACTCTGTATAATAGTCTTTGATTAGAACCTCAAATGACAGCTTTCAGTAAGACTACCTATTTATATTAAAAACTTTATCAGATCCATTTCATTACGAGCAGAATCAATTCCCATGATCCTGTTTGTTTACGTAGGTAGCCCGGTGGTGCTGGGATAGGTTTATTTACACATCAATTTAAATTTATATGAATCTTTACGGAGGTTGCTTTTTATCTTATCAGCATTTCAATTTATGATATTTTGGATAATCAAAACCTCATTTTTAAAATGTTTAAATGTGACGTACCAGCACAGCTATCAGTAGATAAGAGTTAGGAAATGAGAATATATCCAAATATAACAATGACAAAGAGTTCATGAATTTCCTTGACTTTATTCTTCATATAGCATTGTTCTAAGTATTGTGATATATCCATTCACTCTGTGAAATGTATCACTTGGTTGTTTAGTGTTTCCTCTTTGAACAGTACTTTTACTACTAGCTCAGGATTTAGTATTAAAGCTCCTCTCCTCTCCTCTACTTTAGCCTAGATAGGTAGGCTAGGTCTAAATACCTTATAAATATACATAGATGATAGCATGGTTTTAGGGCCCAGTGGTTCTCAAACTTTGGTAATATCCTGTTGCCCTCCCCTTCCATTTAATATTAACTTACAGAATATATGCTTTTTTTTTTTTTACCAGTTTCTGATGTTCCTACACAAATGATTATAACACCTAAGCCCAAATTTCCAGCAGGTGATAGGATTGTGACAACAGTTGGAAGTGCATACCACACAATATATTTGTGATGTAAAGGTTTTATCATTTTCTTTACTTTACATCCTAAACCATTCCTAAATGAAATAGAAAGATAAAATGTAATCCTAACCCCATCCATTACGTAAGCTGAAAACAACTTTAATGGTAGCCTATCATATCATAAAAATGTTTAAATAACCTTCACCACCTGAGCATTCCTTTTTAGTAAGAATGGATGCTGTTTTCTTTTCTGGCTTTGAAGGGCTGGATTCATCTGCAGCCTGGTCGTGCAGATAAATGTGTTTCTGACAGTCAGGTTCAGAGTTTAAATGCTGCCTGATGTTTGCCCCCCCCCCCCCCCCTGGTCATACAAAGCTTATGTAAAGGGGAAGAACTCTGCCCTTAAAACTATATCTATCAATAATGTACAAGTAACTTCCCTTATAAGATCTCAAACAAAATAATTAATTACCAATAATTAATTGACTAATTGTTGTTTTTTATGATTTATGATTAGTGAGGTACATTAACAATTTTTCAAATTATCAATTTGATCTGAGAATGCGTGAGGGAGAAATAGCACTAACAATTATTAAAGTGGACTAAACCCAACAAATTTAGCCATATCTGTGAATATTGAAGGATTAGTTTCCCTTGTCAGTATCATGTTGGTATCAAACAAAATAATTAATTACCAGCAATAAATTGACTGGTTACTTTGTTTTATTGATTCATGTCTTGTCTATGCCTATGAATAATTGTGCAATGTTTCAACTTGATTCAAGAATAGGTGCGGGAGAAATAATGTGCACATAATTTTTACCAGAGAGACAGAGTTAGTTCAAATAAGCTTTGTAAAAAATCTAGATTGACTCTAGGTCTACTATGTCAGGTCATATCAAGCAGTTTAAAGGGATTCAGAATTTATACATTTTTTTTTAAACTACATATTATTATATAATAATTTTTTTAAGGGCTGCTAATGGTTAACCAATATTATCTCTCCTCTCTTACATAAACTCTATATAGATCTGGTCACTAGACAAAGTCATAGGTCATACCATAGTTATTAACTATAGTCAAGGATTTTTCAATATCTCCATAATAACTCTATGAGATATTGACTATATGTCAAGGATTTTTCAATATCTCCATAATAACTCTATGAGATACTATATGATAGATCATTCAAACTGTCACTCATATCTAGATAATCTAGAGATAGGTAGATCTAATTTCTCTATATAT
This sequence comes from Biomphalaria sudanica, assembly GCA_036873155.1. NCBI lineage: Eukaryota > Metazoa > Mollusca > Gastropoda > Planorbidae > Biomphalaria > Biomphalaria sudanica. The sequence continues at coordinate 587,543 of JAZGLO010002209.1, read as the reverse complement.
TTAGATCTGTCTCTATAGAGATCTACATCTACCACCACTGCACCAGTAGTTGTCCTTGATTTAGTCAAATTAAAGTCTAGCTAGAGATCTTGATCTATAATACTTAGACTCTATATAATCTAGAATCTAGAGTATAGTTCATTAAAACTAAGTCAAGAGTTTATCTAAGTTAAAGATCTAGATCTGGCTATAGTCCTAGTCTCTGTATACTATATTATATATAGATCTAGATCCTCTAGACTAGAGAGAGTCTCAGCCTAAGTCTAGTTTGACATCTAGAAAATCTAGATCTAGACTTTAAACTTTATATATTTCTAGCTATAAATAAACAGGGGAAGGGTTGGGATGGGCTGATTTAATTGTGATTAGGTAAGGTTCAATTCATCTTCAGATCTCAATTATGAGATTTAAAGAATTTGTCAGTCTCAGACAAACTGTGGCCAGTGACAGTGTGAGTCGAAGGTTTGAACACTAAGACTAGTAAGACGATCTTATCTAAGGGGTAAGGACCGTAAGGGTACTAAAGAGTCTAGACTAGTCTAGATAAGTAGATTATTCTTTTTTTCTAGATCTAGTAATTACTTCTAGACTCTAGTATTGATTGACTGAATGAGATTTTAATTTTAGTCTCGATTTTACTGATGACGATGATTTCCTGACGTTTTTTACATTGTGAGCTTGACCTAAGATCTAGACTCTCTAAGTTACTCTAATAAATTATTATTATCTCCTTACCCTATCACTATTGAATAAGAATCAAAGTCTTCAGTTGTGTGTGTGTGTGACAGTTCTTTAACTGATAAGGAAGTCTCCTCACTTTCTGGTCTGTTTACAAACAATATGGCCACCTTCGTAATTATTAAGTTCTATATTCCACAGCAGAAGCACAGGGGAGTTATGGTTGAGCATTGTGGAGATATTTAAGGGGTCATCCATTTCTGTAGCCTGCATAACAAAAATTCAAGTGGCTCGTTGTTTCCCTTTATTTATTCCAAGTTTTGTTTTTCCACAACGTGGGTAGCCGTATAACAAAAATAATAAAAATAATAATAATAAGGGAGAAAAAAAAAGAAAAGCAGTACACCTAATAAGATTGTTGTTAGCATATTTACGTTGTGTAGAACGCTTAACTCTTTCTCTCCTAATGACGATACCATCGTTGATTTGGCCTCATTAAACTAAATTAATGTTTTAGTGTATAAACTTACTTTGTGTTCTATTAAAAGAGCGTGCATTCCCCTTTAATTATAATATATACTAAATAAAACACTTTTTGATAACAAATGAAAAAGTTATTCAAGCTTAATCATAACGGTAAAAATAATACAAATGAGCGAAATGAAGAATCTCGTCGGAACCTGGGAAATAATTACAGAGAGAAAGAGTTAATACTGAACGACGCCAAATTACTAGAAGTGAATGATTGGAACTACACGAGTTAGAACCTATATATATTAATTATAGCTTACAACACCCACTCCCCCCTCACCAAAGTTGAGACGTTATTAATGGATGATCCATTAAAAGATTTACAAAAGAAACAAAAAAACATTGGAAGGGGAGATGATCGAGAAGATTAGGCGTTTTGAGCTTGAACGAGTTACCTTTCATTTAGTGTGTTTTTGTATGTAAACTATGTATTCATATTATATCATGTATTGTTAGTTTCGACGGATCAAGTTTAATACTACCATTAACATACGGCTACTAAAATCAAACAAAAGGAAAAAAAATTCTCTGGGGACAGTTTGTTCAAACTTCACAAATGAATAAGTTGACCAGACGTCCCGACTAAGGCGTGACAGTTCGCTTTGGACAGTCTATCACGCTTTTCATAAAATGTCCGGGCGGGACGCCCAATGTCCCGTTTTCATAAAAAAAAGTTTATCAATGTCACACTTTTGTTTAAATTTTTTTGTTAATCTTTTAACTAATAACTTAAAATTACTACCTTACGACACTTTAATTTAGGCCCTTATTTCCAGTTCATTGCCTAACTAACGCCTGTGTTAGAGGAATGGGTTTTACTTTACAACAACCTGCCTTCTTTTCAGAAACCGACATCAGCACGTTTTGTTTTGTTTTAGATTGTTGTCTTTCCCCATGATTCTCGCTAATTTTGATAATCGATTCCATCATACAGTATTCCTTGGCTTGATCAGTGGTATAGCAAGGTACCCTTGGGCCTGGATTCAAGAACATCTTGGCAGACCCCCTCCAGCCAATAAGACAAATTTAGTGTGTAACAAAATGGAGTAATCTAAATGTAAAGACATTCCAATTAGACAAAACATCAAAGTTCAGACGGACTTACAAACTGAGTTTACATTTTTAAAAAGGGCAACAAAGACTAACCACCACAGTGAAGTGCGAGGCTAGAAATGTCGATCCCTGCTTTGTGTCGCACAAGTGGATACAACGAAACACCTGAATGCAAATAGCAATTTTCACTTGGTAGCTCCCAAGAAGCCTCTATTAAGGGAGCCTACTTCTCCGACATTTAAATATTCACATAATAGATCAATTCGTCGCCGCTAAAGGCACTTTTGGCGATCATACAGTTTTCCATAATAATAGTTTTGGATCAATAGATTGCACTTTGAAATTAGTATTAAATAAAGCATGACCCAAAATACACATCTGCAAGAACTAAATGTGAAGCAATCCTTTCAAAAGATTTGGCTCCTATGCAATGAACAAATTAAAGAATCAAGTTTGTGATGCCCAAGTTTTTGACAGCGTTCACTGATGCTTCGAGCCCACAATAAAGTGAATTTGTTTTCCCATCTCGGTAAATCGTTTTAAAAAAGTAAATTCGTCGATTTAGAATGTAGCAGAATTTCGGGCATTAGAAAGACCAGGTGGTTAGCCCTGAAGCATTCGGGGGAGAGACTATTTACATTCTATCCTTTCTTTGAAATCATATATCTTTTCACAAGAGAAGTGTCCAAAACCAACCAAAACAAAAGCTTCTTTGAAAACCCGTGTGATGAATTGTGGGTCTCATTTTGTACACAGCATATCTATGCGGCAATATTCCATTCGGAAGTTTAGGGGGGGGGGGGGGGAGAATGTCAGTGCTCTTGAAGTAAACTCCTGCCATTGACGGATTGGTTCAGAAATAAAACTTGGAAAGGTTCCTCCTCCGCATGGATGACGCGAGTTGGTTAGAAAAAGTGGTGTAGCAGCGACAAACTTTGACGAAAATAAAGACCGAGTGCCGGGTATTTGAGAGAAAGAAGCGACCTACTCGACAAAATAACGCTTCCAGTTGGATTGCCCAGAAAGATGATCTATCTTGGAAAACGTTTTAGAAAGCCTGCAATTATTTCAATGATTGTGTGTGTACATTACATTGTGCTGTTTTGTAATAACGTTCAAGTTATTGACAACAAAACAGAGTGCTCCGTTCAAGTTGTTGGACAACAAAACAGAGTGCTCCGTTCAAGTTGTTGACAACAAAACATGATGCTCCGTTCAAGTTGTTGACAACAAAACATAGTGCTCCGTTCAAGTTGTTGACAACAAAACAGAGTGCTCCGTTCAAGTTGTTGACAACAAAACATAGTGCTCCGTTCAAGATGTTGACAACAAAACATAGTGCTCCGTTCAAGTTGTTGACAACAAAACAGAGTGCTTCGTTCAAGTTGTTGACAACAAAACATAGTGCTTCGTTCAAGTTGTTGGACAACAAAACATAAGGCTCCGTTCAAGTTGTTGACAACAAAACAGAGTGCTCCGTTCAAGTTGTTGACAACAAAACAGAGTGCTCGTTCAAGTTGTTGGACAACAAGTGCTCCGTTGAAGTTGATGGACAACAAAACAGTGTGCTCCGTTCAAGTTGTTGACAACAAAACAGAGTGCTCCATTGAAGTTGTTGGACAACAAAACATAAGGCTCCATTGAAGTTGTTGGACAACAAAACAGAGTGCTCCATTGAAGTTGTTGGACAACAAAACATAAGGCTCCATTGAAGTTGTTGGACAACAAAACAGAGTGCTACGTTTAAGTTGTTGACAACAAAACATAGTGCTCCGTTCAAGTTGTTGGACAACAAAACAGAGTGCTACGTTCAATTTGTTGACAACAAAACAGAGTGCTACGTTCAAGTTGTTGACAACAAAACAGAGTGCTACGTTCAAGTTGTTGACAACAAAACATAGTGCTCCGTTCAAGTTGTTGACAACAAAACAGAGTGCTACGTTCAAATTGTTGACAACAAAACATAGTGCTCCGTTCAAGTTGTTGACAACAAAACAGAGTGCTACGTTCAAGTTGTTGACAACAAAACAGAGTGCTCCGTTCAAGTTGTTGGACAAGAAAACAGAGTGCTACGTTCAAGTTGTTGACAACAAAACATGATGCTCCGTTCAAGTTGTTGACAACAAAACATAGTGCTCCGTTCAAGTTGTTGACAACAAAACAGAGTGCTCCGTTCAAGTTGTTGACAACAAAACATAGTGCTCCGTTCAAGATGTTGACAACAAAACATAGTGCTCCGTTCAAGTTGTTGACAACAAAACAAAGTGCTTCGTTCAAGTTGTTGACAACAAAACATAGTGCTTCGTTCAAGTTGTTGGACAACAAAACATAAGGCTCCGTTCAAGTTGTTGACAACAAAACAGAGTGCTCCGTTCAAGTTGTTGACAACAAAACAGAGTGCTCGTTCAAGTTGTTGGACAACAAGTGCTCCGTTGAAGTTGTTGGACAACAAAACAGTGTGCTCCGTTCAAGTTGTTGACAACAAAACAGAGTGCTCCATTGAAGTTGTTGGACAACAAAACATAAGGCTCCATTGAAGTTGTTGGACAACAAAACAGAGTGCTCCATTGAAGTTGTTGGACAACAAAACATAAGGCTCCATTGAAGTTGTTGGACAACAAAACAGAGTGCTACGTTTAAGTTGTTGACAACAAAAAATAGTACTCCGTTCAAGTTGTTGGACAAAAAAACAAAGTGCTACGTTCAAGTTGTTGGACAAGAAAACAGAGTGCTACGTTCAAGCTGTTGACAACAAAACATAGTGCTCCGTTCAAGTTTTTGACAACAAAACAGAGTGCTACGTTCAAGTTGTTGACAACAAAACATAGTGCTTCGTTCAAGTTGTTGGACAACAAAACAGAGTGCTACGTTCAATTTGTTGACAACAAAACAGAGTAATACGTTCAAGTTGTTGACAACAAAACAGAGTGCTACGTTCAAGTTGTTGACAACAAAACAGAGTGCTCCGTTCAAGTTGTTGGACAAGAAAACAGAGTGCTACGTTCAAGCTGTTGACAACAAAACATAGTGCTCCGTTCAAGTTTTTGACAACAAAACAGAGTGCTACGTTCAAGTTGTTGACAACAAAACATAGTGCTTCGTTCAAGTTGTTGGACAACAAAACAGAGTGCTACGTTCAATTTGTTGACAACAAAACAGAGTGCTACGTTCAAGTTGTTGACAACAAAACAGAGTGCTACGTTCAAGTTGTTGACAACAAAACATAGTGCTCCGTTCAAGTTGTTGACAACAAAACAGAGTGCTACGTTCAAATTGTTGACAACAAAACATAGTGCTCCGTTCAAGTTGTTGACAACAAAACAGAGTGCTACGTTCAAGTTGTTGACAACAAAACAGAGTGCTCCGTTCAAGTTGTTGGACAAGAAAACAGAGTGCTACTTTCAAGTTGTTGACAACAAAACATGATGCTCCGTTCAAGTTGTTGACAGCAAAACAGAGTGCTCCGTTCAAGTTGTTGGACAAGAAAACAGAGTGCTACGTTCAAGTTGTTGACAACAAAACATAGTGCTCCGTTCAAGTTTTTGACAACAAAACAGAGTGCTACGTTCAAGTTGTTGACAACAAAACATAGTGCTTCGTTCAAGTTGTTGGACAACAAAACAGAGTGCTACGTTCAATTTGTTGACAACAAAACAGAGTGCTACGTTCAAGTTGTTGACAACAAAACAGAGTGCTACGTTCAAGTTGTTGACAACAAAACATAGTGCTCCGTTCAAGTTGTTGACAAGAAAACAGAGTGCTACGTTCAAGTTGTTGACAACAAAACATGATGCTCCGTTCAAGTTGTTGACAACAAAACAGAGTGCTCCGTTCAAGTTGTTGGACAAGAAAACAGAGTGCTACGTTCAAGTTGTTGACAGCAAAACAGAGTGCTCCGTTCAAGTTGTTGGACAAGAAAACAGAGTGCTACGTTCAAGTTGTTGACAACAAAACATGATGCTCCGTTCAAGTTGTTGACAACAAAACAGAGTGCTCCGTTCAAGTTGTTGGACAAGAAAACAGAGTGCTACGTTCAAGTTGTTGACAACAAAACAGAGTGCTCCACAAAAGTCTGCTCTTTGTACGTTCCATGATCGACATGTGTCCCGCATGGCTCCCCAACATAAATCTGGTCACCTTACATAGGAGGGGGGATGGGAACCTAAAGAAACTGATTTTTTTTTCCGTTTGGCTATCATCACCCGATGGATTTCACTCCCCCCCCCCCCTCATCCAGCGACATCAGTGCCACGGTCTCCCCCCCCCCCCCCCCCGAAAACTAAACTGTATAGTATTCATTCTTTATTTATTTGTAATCAAAGAGAGATAATAGGTGAAATACAAAATAAAGGAATATTATGTCTAGTAGTTTCCCTTACACTAGTTATGAAAGAATGGAAATTCAATTCGTTGTTTTTTTTTGTTATCGTGTTTAAGTATCTCTCAAATACTATCATTTATTTCCCTTTTTCGTTAACAAAAAAAAAAATAGTTTATTTCCATTAATAAATTAACTATTTTTTTTAATTCTTTGATTTGTTCATGTTTTGGTAGGTACAATCTGAAATTGTCTAGTAGAGAACTCACTAGCGGATCCAGTATTTTGGAGTGGCGGGGGGCGATTTTTTTCCAAACCTTAACCCTAACCCTAACGCACAGTAAACCCTAACCCTATGCATATATATATATATATATATATATATATGAAGCAAAGCCCCGACCCCAAAAGCGTCTTCTTGCATTCTTCACAGCAGAAACGCATTCTCCTGACATGTACAGTTCATTATTCATCCTTTTAAAAAATGACATTTTCAATCATGTTTTACTTTAAAAAAGTATTCTAATATGAATTAGATAGGCCCTTACTACATTGCAATAAAACGATCTGAAGATGCCCCAAATATTTAGATTAAGGCTTTGAAGATCGCCGCCGAATAAAAATATATTTGAAAAAAAATATTTTTTTAAAAAAGCTCATTTGTAAGTAATACATTTTGTTTCATAGGCATGATTGTAACTTTGTTTTGTTACAGAACTATAACAACAAACTTCGGAAGTGAGAGGAGAAATTAAGTGGAACAATTAGTTTCTACTCTAAATTTGTTTGCGTTTTTAAGATTGAAGCATAAATTATGAGCTATAGTCCCAAATTTATTTAACTAGAAAAATATAGAAGTAAAGGTGTGAAAAAGGCGACTAGGAAAAGAATATTTGGGTTCAGAACTCATCTCAATCGTTACTCTTCTACTGAAAAAGTTCGTATGAATTCTAAATTTTTCAAAGCAAAGTCTTACTTTAAAAAACTATAATAAATTTATGTGAAATTACATAAACTCTGTCGCCATATTTGACTATTCTGTTTTAAAACATCATTTTTTCGTCTGGAAAGGGGAGGGGCGGTAGAGTGAAAACGATTAATCCTCGATCCTTTTTATAATTTCTACTAATGATTGCATTTGGCATTAAAGAATAGGGTTTGGGCGACTCGATATAAGAATCTAATCTATAGCATATATAGATTATATTAGTGACATTTATTTTTTAATTTTGTAATTTCTTAACTAAAATACAAAAGAAAAAAAAAGTATTGGTTTGTCCGATGGGTGGAAGGCGATTGCATGTATCACCCCTCCCACCTGGTACAACACTTTTTCATTTTATATTTACTAATCAAAAATTTGAGATCAGAGTCTGTGAGCGACATTATATACAAATGGGTTAAAATATCAATATGTACATTATGTTATACAGCAATTCAACACATTTTGTTCACAAATTATGATTACTACATAAAAATAGGATTGCCCCCCCCTCCACTAAGAGGGCTAGAGTGGGGAGGGCAGTAGATGCAATCGCCCCCACCCCCACCCCACCGAATCGTCAAAAATACTAGAAGTGGAGCGACATAATATAAAATTATATTTTAATTCAACAAATTTTGTTCACAAACTATGATTTCCCCATAAAATAGGACCGCCCCCCCCACTCAAAGGGTTTAGGCGGGAAGGGTGGTAGAGGTATTCGCCCCCCCCCCCCCCAACCAATCGGTTAAAACACCAATAACACGTTTTAATCATATTTAACTGATTCTGTTAGCAAGCTGTGATTTCTACAAATAAATTGGACCGCCCCCCCCACTCAAAAGTTTAGGGGGGGGCGGGATTGATGCCATCGCCCCCTTCCGACCCCACCAAATCGGGCAACATGCTAGTGGTGGGGGGTGAAATAACCTAAAAATACGTTGAAATATAAATAATTAGTATATAATACTATATATTATTAACATAAGTAATAAATTCGTATACAAAATTGTTTGAATTCTATACTTAAATTCGTCCGCCCCCCTTAGAGGGGGGGGTTGGTCGAGTGGGGGGCGATCGCCCCTACCGCCATCCCCCCCGGATCCGCCAGTGAGTAGAGCTGTGCGTCGCACTTGGAACTTTAAGGCCAGTAAAGGCGAACAAAAGCTCCCTTCACCAGCCTGAATTGGACAGTGAGTTCCTCCTTCCCGCCACCCTGTCTTACGGGGGTGAGACACAAGGTCAAACTTATAGTTTGATTTTGCGTTCACTCCCAGTGGACACGGACACTCCGAACTCACTGACTAGAGACGCGTCGAAAGCAGCGACACTGGGACACCCGCCATTTTCCTTCAATGTACCAGGCTAACCGTGCGGGACACGCCATTGATGTAACGGCCCATTGAGGGATGGCGCCTAGACGTTGACAGATCGCTGAGGGAGCTTTTATACATCCCCGCACAGTGCAAGGAAGCTAGTCTCGCACCCTCTTAGGCACTCCCGCGGGAACCAATTGGCCTAGTCGTCCCCTCTCACGACCGTTTCCACCCGGGCGCCACGATGAGGCAGGGCAGCAAGCCCGTGTGTTAGGTACAATAAATCATTGTTTAGTTTCAACTTCATTTGAGAATGGGCGTGGGTGAACTAACGTGTACACAAATTGTACCAGACAGACAGAGTGACTTGATCTAAGATTTGTAAAACAATGTTCTTTCACCAATGAAATCAAGATGAACGTATGATTGCCAAACTGTATTCTGCCCCAGATGAGGAAGTGTTTTCTTTATGCTCCCTGTCTGAGAAACTAGAAGAGGCTGAGTGTGACTATGAAAAAGATGTAGGCTACAAAAAGACATTGCCATAAATGTAAGTCTATAACAAATAATACTGTCCGTACATACAATTCAGTTGCGAGTCCTTTCAAGTACTAATGTTATGGCGCTAAATATTTGTAAGCCTACGTCTGCTACCAGATAATAAGCCACTATCTTCCAATATTAATTATAGGTATGGATGTACTGAGCCCCTTCGCAGCATGGCTGCTACGCCACTACCATTTGTCTATTTGTGCCAACCCGTAGCACTACCCTAAATGACAACAACCCCCCACCCCACATAACGAGTGATAACTAGTTAACCCCATTATTTGAAGGGGATAAGTTCTTTGATAATTAAAATCAAAAGGCCTAATGGAATTAAATGTTTATAAATATATAAACTATAGTACATTATCCAAGCCCAGAATCCGCCCTTAATATCTATTGGGATACTGTAACACACATTTAGTTCATAATTTGTAGCAGGACTTTCGTTTGATTGGTCTTTGTCGTATGCATACAGAGTATGTCCTAATAAAAATAATATTTTTTTGCTATTTGTAGGATGTGATATAATATTAAAAGAACTGTTAATAACTTGTAACAATCGGCCTGCTCAGTCATCCGTTCGCATAAATATGTTTCACCTAGCGAGTAACTTTTTTTTCTGGGTGTCAAAGAATTTAAGTTCCTGTTTCAGTTTTTTTTTTTATAAAAAAAAAAAAAAACAGCACGTTATATATGTCATGTATCAATACGTATTATCACGTCATAAGTCTTTAGTGGGACCATGTTTGTCGTCATCAAACTTTTATCTAGTGCAGTGATCAAGATGACTACAGAGAGATACACCACACAAGTAATTCGCCTGCAGTCTCCTACGTAGATAAAGAAATAGCCCATAGAACCATCTTATCTTATCTTATATAATACAGACGTTACTTCAAAAAAGAAGATGATTACGTCCTACGCGTCATGCATTTAGTCATGCATATTAACCAATGACTTAAATTCTGCCAAGTCACTGGTTTTTCTGGCTAGCTCAGGCAACCCATTCCATGCTCTAATAGCACTAGGGAAGAAGGAGTATTTGTACAAATTTGTCCTAGCATATGGGACGAGGAATGTGCCTTTATTTTTGTGTCTTTCAGAGTATTTTATTAAATTTTGTTTTTGTATTTGAAGATTATGGTTCAGTGTTTTATGTATAATTGCTACTTTACTTTTGAGTCTTCTGTCCTGAAGGCTTTCTAAATTTAGTGATTTTACTAATGGTGTTACCCTAGTCAAATGTGAATATTCGTTTGTTATGAATCTCACTGCTCTATTTTGTGTTTGTTCCAGTTTCTTAATGTTTTCTTGAGTTGAGGGGTCCCACACGGTGGATGCATATTCTATTATTGGCCTAACCAAGGTTAAATAACATTTTAGTTTTATGTTCTTATTTGATTTATAGAAATTTCTTTTAATAAACCCTAATGCTTTGTTGGATTTTTTTATAGTTTCATCAATATGTGGATTCCATGACAGTTTTTCATTTATTATAACACCTAGGTATTTTGAGTTTTTAGTCTGTGTTACTGGTTTGCCATGAATAAGATAAGTGGAATTAATTTGTTTTAGTTTTTTTGTTACTCTTAACAACTGACATTTTTCTGGGTGGAAAGACATGCTCCAATTTGATTCCCATTTCTGTAATTCATCTAATTCTCTTTGTAAAATATCTGTGTCTTGTTTTGTTTTTATTGTTCTATATATTATGCAATCGTCTGCAAATAATCTGACTTTTGTTCCTGAACTAATGCAATTTGGTAAATCATTTATGTAAATTAAAAATAGTAGTGGACCCAAGACTGTTCCTTGAGGTACACCTGAGTTTACTGTTATTGGTGTTGATTTAGAGCCATTTATTATTACAGTTTGTTCTCTCCCTATCAGAAAATCTTTAATCCACTGATGCAGTGGACCGTTAATGCCGAAATATTTTAATTTTTTAAGCAAACTATGGTGGTGAACTTTGTCAAAAGCCTTGGAAAAATCTAGTAAGATAGCATCTATTTGTTCACTATTATCTAAACCTTTTGAGAAATCATCAATTAGTCCTATTAGTTGTGTTTCACATGATCTATATTTCCTAAAGCCATGTTGGTATGGGGTGAGGACATTATGTTTGTCTAAGTGGTTTATGATGTTGCTACATATTATGTGTTCTAGTATTTTACATGTGATGCTGGTAAGTGATACTGGTCTGTAGTTTCCTGGATCAGATTTTTCTCCTTTTTTAAATAGGGGGGTGACATTAGCTTCTTTCCAGTCCTTTGGTACTCTGCCCTGGTTAAGCGATGCCTGAAAGAGTATTTTGAACACTGGGGCTAGCTCATTGCTTAGTTCTTTGAGTAATCTAGCTGGAATACCATCAGGTCCAGACGCTTTATTTGGTTTGGTGTTGGCTAATAGTTTTTTAATTCCATTTTCTTGTACTACTAAATCTTCTATGTTGTCTACTTGGTTCAAATTAAGAAATATGTCTTTGTCTCCTGGGGCTGAGAATGCTGATGAAAAGTATTTGTTTAGGATGTTTGCTTTAGTTTCATTATCATTATGTATTATGTTATGTTCATCTTTTAATGGCGCTATGCCTGTTGTTTCCATTTTCTTAGACTTAATGTATGACCATAGGTTTTTGTTGTTATCTTTAGATATTACATTGTTTATGTATTCACTCTGCAGCTGTCTGCTTACTTTTTGGGTTAGGTGTTTAATTTTTATATACTTTTTGTAAACTCTTTCTGCCTTGGTTTCTTTAAATTTTCTATATAGGTTTTCCTTCTGTTTACAAAGCTTCTTTAGTCTATTATTAAACCAGCATTTATTTATTTTGTTTGATGTGTATTTAGTTGGTATATGATTTTCTATAATGCTTTTAAGATGGTTTTTAATGAAATTCCAGAGGTCATCGACTGGTTGGTTAATGTCTTTTTCTAATAAGAATGTTTGTTGAAAGTTTAATGCAGCTTGGTGTAGTTGTGTTAGGTTACATTTATTCCAGAGTAAGATTTTTCTTTTGGTTTTTGTATTGGCTACTGCTTTTATCTGACTGTGTATTTTTATGATCTCATGGTCTGATAGACCAGGGATAATATCATAATCAACTACTAATCCAGGTCTGTTGGTTAAGAAGAGATCTAATGTGTTGTTTAATCTAGTTGGCTTTTTAATGATTTGATCTAAACTTAGGTTGTGTAAAGTTTCTATGAAAAGCTCATTTATGTCCTTAAGGTTTTGGTGTTTATCTATGGTTAGTGTTTTCCAATTTATATCAGGTAGGTTGAAGTCACCCATAATCCAAAAAACTGCATTTTTATTTGTCTCTTTAAGTGTAGTAATCTGATTACATAGTTCCTGCATGTATTCTAAACTAGAATTTGGTGGTCTGTAAATGCTGCCTATTATAAGGGATGTTGAGGTTGTATTAATTTTACAAAATGTAGATTCTATGTTCTTTGAGTTAGGTAAGGTAATTTCTTCAGCTATAAGAGTGTTTTTTATTGCTAAAAGAACTCCTCCATGATTATCAGCCCTATCTTTTCTAAAAATTTCATAATTACTATTGAAAATTTCTGCATTATAAATTTCAGGATGTAGCCAAGTTTCTGTTCCTGCAATTATGTCATTGGAGAAATCACATATCTGGGCTTTGACAATTACGGAACATAGGCGTATCATCAAGTTCTCCATTTAGACTCTGATTCATGTGTAGGAAGAGGCGCATATATGAGGTGCCATTCTGAAAAAAAAAGCTCGCTGTAAAGTCTTTACTACATACCTTCAATTATTCCCAAATTATTGTGTTTGAGTCATTCTCTGGCACATACGGGTTCGATATTCGTAAAAGGGAAAAAAAGAGAAAGAAAATGAAACAACATTATGAAATGGTCCACACGGCTTTTATCATTACATCTTATCTTATAAGGAGGCGAGGTGGCTGAGCAGTAAAGCGCTTGACTTCTGAACTGAAGGTCCCGGGTTCGAATCCTGCTGAAGACTGACATGTTTAATTTCGGTATCTTTGGGCGCCTCTGAGTTCACCCAGCTCTAGTGGGTACCCAACATTAGTTGGAGAAAAGTGAAGGCGGTTGGTCGTTGTGCTGGCCACGTGACACCCTCGTTAACCTTAGGCCACAGGAAACAGATGACCTAAACATCATCTGTCCTATAGACCACAGGGTCTGAAAGGGGAACTTTACTTTTCCTCTTATAGATTACAAGAACTGATGTTATTGAATAATTATCAAAGTGATGATTTTGTGAAAGGTCTGCAGGAAGTGTATTCCATGTACTATACATTGCACTCCACTTGTATAATATGAAAAAAACCTGTTAATTGTTTTAAATGATATTTGACTTACATTCTTTCTATTTTAAAACAAATATAAGTACTTTATTTAAAATGCAAGTAGCTTGAATATTTAAAAAAACACTTCATATAGTAATACAGACGCTGCCATGGAATTATTTTCGAAAGAAACAAAACCGTCTGCATAAATATAGTAAATACATTTTTGTATGAAGTGTTCCGAGTTTTTTATTATAAAAAGTTGTAAGATGGTGTGTTTTTATGAAAAAAAAACCTGCTTCATTGCTCGCATTGCTAATTTTTAAAAAATAAAAGGTTACGCTTCAGAAAAGAAAAAAGGTCGCCGTTGCATTTGAACTTCGAAAGGTCTAAAATATCATGATGTCGGATTTTCATTATCTTTTATAGTTTTCACAATCTATAGAAGAAAGACTGACAGACGAAACCGGATTTACGAGAGTGCAAGACTTTGCACCCGCCCAGATGTTACCCTTAGAGGGGGCCTGTACAAATACTTTTTCTTCACAGACTGTATTCATATATATGTGCAAAAATATAATTAAATACATTTATATTAAATTTGAAGAGCACAGGGTGGGGGGGGGGGGAGGGCATTAAGGACCTTGATAAAAATTTTCATAGGTCCTTCTCGTACAAAAATTTAGCAATGGAAATTATTATATACATGTGTAGATGTTGGAAATCCAACTAAAACAAAAGTTAATATGTACGATATAAATCTCTGTTAGTCCGGTCTATGCACCATATTGACATTCCGGAAATCGGAATATTGATCTAATTTAATTAAGTCTGATTGTAGGTTTCATACTGATTGTAACTTTAGCATTATTGAAGATTTGGTTGATATTCTCTTGTCTTGTTGTAGCATTGAGTCGTATGTCTGTTTGACAAAATAGAGCAGAGAGATTCATAACAAAGGAATATTTACATTTGATTAGAGAAACAACTTTAGTAAAATCCTTAAATTTAGAAACCCTTCAGGATAGAAGACTTAACAGTAAAGTAGCAATTATAGTATTTTATGCATAGAACATGGAACCATAATTTTCATTACAAAACACAAAACCTAGTTAAATACGTTTATATTAAATATTCAGGATGCCATCGAGATAAAGGTATAACACTTGTACCATATGCAAGGACAAAATTGTACAAATACTCCTTCTTCCCTAGTGCTATTAGAGCATGGAATGGGTTGCCTGAATCAGCCGGGGAAACCAACAACTTGGCAGAGTTTAAGTCATAGATGAACATGTATGACTCAATGGACGTAGGGATACACATAGGACGTAATCCTGCTTTTGAAGAAACGTCAAAGTAAGATCACCGTCGGGAGTGAAAGCTAAATTATTATTTTATTGATTTCCTTGATGAAGTGTTGTCATTTCTTTCATTATTTCATTGACTTTTATTTATTTTTAACCTTTTAAACCACTGAGATTTCATATACGTGATTCCGTAATCAGGTCTGCAGCGCCAAATGACGTCACATCGTCTGCTTCAATCGCTTGGAGGGAGAGCAGGAAGGGAGGTTACTAGGTACACAAGATGTGGTTGAACAATTAGTTTTGTTCCACCTAGGCGGCGCCGTCACAGTCGTCTGACAAAAAGGGGAGAAGGGGTGGGGAGAACATTGAGCATTGCAAGTTAATCGTACGAGATCCGTAACACTCTTTTTGTTTTTGTTTGGCTCCTTCCGTGTTAAAAATGGCAGCTTCTATTGGCGTGACGCTTGTGGTGAACGCTTGCACTAAAAGCTACCAACTGTTAAGATTGAGCTTCATTATGGAAGTTATAGGGCAACATTTTCCAGAAAGATTTTCTATATTAATCCTTTATAACTTAGATTGTCTTAGCTTAGTATTGAGATGGGACATGCTAGAAAAGAGGTCTGATTTGTAACTGCTTATAAGAGGTTCTCGAGTTGGAAAACTAATAGAGCTTTTAATTAAGTTTATGTCTGCCTAGTTGAAACTTTCAGATTGGTTTTAGTATCAACCAGATTTTTTCTTTTTTTTTTTATAGTCACAGTAGACATTTTTCTTTCAGCTGGACACTAGTCTTTCCTTTTTGAGATGGACATAAGACATTCTCTTTCTTTGAGATGGACATAAGACATTCTCTTTCTTTGAGATGGATATAAGACATTCTCTTTCTTTAAGATTGACATGTTTCAATTGATTTTTACATAAAATAGTGTAACCCTAAAACATTAATAAGAGTATATGATGAAATACAAACTGAATTAAGTAATTAATTGAAATTATTAATTAGAAGTATTTGTAACACAAATCTCAAGAAATCGTGCAGTAATGTAAATTAAAAGTTAAAAGAAAAAAAAACTCTGAATCGATCTAAACTTGTATCAAGAATTAAATTTCTCATTCTTAGAATTCTGATGGGTGGGGATTTATATAAATATTAATAAGTATGATATTTCATTAAACAAGTGATAAAATAGGAGCTCTTCATAAATAAGTTTTAAACGATGTATTCATAGATTTACATAGGGCTAGGAGCTCTTCATAAAAGCCTGCCTGCTCAGTCACCCGATATGTATGATCCGGATACAAAATAAATCCATGAACGATTTTCATCCTAAGGTTTAGTGCTTTCTTTTTCTTAAACATGTTATATGTCAGTTCCGGTTCCGGGATTTTCATTTCATTGTGATAATTGTGGAATAAATATACCTATATATATTTGTACCGGGGGAGATCGTCCTAGCTGGCGCCATGATTATCGTCATCACATTTTTATCTAGTGCAGTGATCAGGATGACTAAACGCACCATACACATATTTCCCATGTATTCTCTCACGTACGAAGTTATGTATAGTTTTTTTATGACTTCAAATGAGTATGCACTTAACACGGAAAACTTATAAAGTTAAGCAGAGAAATTACTAGCAGTGCACTAGCAGAGCAGTTACTATTGCACAATAAGGAATAGTAGAAACTGTAGTTATATATATATATATATATAAAAGAAAAACTCTAATTGTAAAAAAATATTTTTTATGTATTATGTTAATAGTAACTTATTTACAAACTCATAGGCTGTACCTATGGGTCCGCTGTTTGGTAAACAAATGCAGGGAAAAGACAGGTTTTGATATTTTCAGCACGAGAAGCTATGAACTACAAACTATCAATACCAACAATGTACATGTAAACTTTAAAGTTTGATTACCTGCTATCCCTCACAGGTAAATGCACGAGGTCATGCTTGTAGCCTGGTGTAAGCTGCGGGAGATCTGCATTCGGCTGTTTTAGTCAAGGAGCGAAAGTGGACTCTTCAAACAGAAACGGGAGTGTAGAGCCTCTGCCTCAATCCTAACCTCATTCCGTTGTCTTCATGGTTTCAATGTGCCTGGAGTTAAGACTGAACCTAATCGCATATAATCTCAGTTAAATAGAAAGAAGAATTAAACTCACGACTTCTTTTAAGAGATTGTGTTCACTGTGTGTTTGCGCTCCATCATGGACATACGGTGGCAAGACCGCACTACAAACAGTGATGTATAGAGGGTCTTCTTATGGTCCGACAGCAATTACGCTGGGCAGGGCACGTATCCTATATTGGGGACGACCGTATGCCAAAGGCAGTCCTTTCTTTTTTTCTTTTTTTTTGGGGGGGAAGAGGGTGAGCTGATAGGTGGTTGACGTAACAGAGGTACCAATCAATGGGAAATGCTTTAAAGACCAGCTTAGACGCCAAATTGCTTTAGCTGACTTGGAAGAGTGCACTTAGCTGCAGGCGGCTCCGGAGCGAGATCACTTACAAAGACCGCCGGATACACATTTTGAGACCAATTAAAAATCCTCTGCCGAGCACAGACGTTGACGGGGCGAAAAGTGATTTTTAAATCGACCTCGGGCGGACCATGCTGGCTAAATATATAGGTTGCAGCTGGGGCTACATATCCACGTAAAATACTGCACTCCTCATTAATCTTCTCACTCGAAGACAAACTTTATTATCACTACATGACATCACGTGACAGCCTTTAAGAATTACATAATTTGTATAGAAGATATATAGAATCACGTGGCTAAATGTTGTTTGTTTACGATTGTTGAATGAGGTCCATTATTTTACTAATGAGAATATATTTTTTACTGTAAACTAAGCAAAGACGATGTCTTCGATTCCGAAGATAAGGATGAGTGCAGCAGTGCTACGTGTTTAGCAATACCGTATATTTTGGTTAGGTAGGATTTTCTTCCGTTGTCTTAGAAATGTTTTACAATACTTTTGAAATGACTTGACTTAATCCTTTTGACTTTCAGTGGAACATAGTGCCACAAAAGTACTTCGCTATCGGACTGTGTTCTGGGCGATTCCCCCTTGGGTTTGGGTCCAGGTCCATCCAGCCTTTTTTGTCTCTTGGTCTATTGACCTTCTCCATGTCTGCTTTGGTATCCCGGCATTTCTCTTCTTACCCCGTGGCTTCAAGTCTTGCGATGTTGTCTGATACAGGAGTTGAACTATTTAGCATACTGGTATAAAAGAGGGGTTATTTTTCTTTCTTTCATTTAATTGGTGCTGATTTTCCTTGTTAGGCTTTTTACTTTTTCTTTGTTATGATTTGTGATTCTTCTTCGTCTTTTGTTTACCCTAAACAAAATGTTTGAATTGAAAGTAAATGTTTTGCGACCCTCTTTGTTGTTTGTAGGCTTTGACAAGTCGTCTCTCTCTGGATCATTTGAAATAGCAATGGCAACGTTTCAATCACCATTCAACGTTGTCAACTCTTTTGAAAAAAATATATTAATTCAGTAGAAGATTTTAATTATCGTCTGCGTGTGATCCGGAAGTGACCTTTCAATACGATTTTGTAGACTGTGTTTAACTCTAAGTCTACAAGATTCACAGTTAAGCGCTGATTAATATAAATGATGGTGCCTCCATGTCTGACGCCTTGCGCCCGTGTGTCGCTGCTATTGAACTCTTACTTTCGAGAGACCTGAAAGAAAAAAAAAGAGTTGTCGCGGTTGGTCCGCACTTGATGTCTGTCGTCTGCACGCCTGTAAAAGTTCGCGCCGATGAAGTGTCTGGGCTATAGAAATTGGACCACACTCCCCCGCACAATAGCGTCTGGCGTATTAGCTTGCCCCACTTGTTTATGCCTTATCGTAAAGGTTCTTAAGTTACCAAATACACGAGGTTTACCTTTCAATGTCATTCAACCTGAGTAAATTGCCAAAAGCTGAAGAGCCGGCAGCCTGAAATCAAGTTTTGAGAATTTGTAAGATAATAATGTGGTCATGGCCACATTTTTATATGCTTGTGAGTTTTGGACGCTGTCTGCAGAGCTAGTGAGGAGGATCCTAGCAATGGAATTGAGATGTTACAGAAGGATCCTAGGTATCACATTCAAAGACCGCATCACGAACCAAGATATTAGAGACAGGGTTACTGCAGCGATTGGAACCCCATGATGACCTGCTAACTATCGTAAAAAAAAACGCCAAGCTTAAAATCTATGGCCATATTACAAGATCTTCGGGGCTCGCAAAGACCTTCCTTCAGGGAACAGTACCAGGAAAAAGTCGAAGAGGCAGACAGAGAAAGCGATGGGAGGACAACATAAAAGAATAGATTGGCCTGCCATTGAAAGAGGTTCCAACTAGGGCAAAAGACAGAGAGAAATGGAGAAAGACGGTCGACGAGCCTTGAATGGTGCGCAACGGTCCAATAGACTAAGGTCTAAAGGTTAAAAAGTAAAAAAAGATAATAATAATTATCTTTACAAATTATAAAAGAGTTAGATGAGCTTTAGTCAAACGCTTGTCTGGTGAACCATTAAACTTGTTCAAAACCGATGGGTTAGCTACCGTCGTGCGAAAAGGCTCATTGCGATCGGGCCCATAAATGACATTACCCACTTTAAGATAGTCGTTTATTACCGGTACTTATCAGAAATCCCACAAGCACTGAGTGTCATGAACTAATACTTGTAAAAGACTGTACATTGGAATGCATATTGTAAATACTCTTTTTCATTAAAGATGACTCGATTTCATTCCTAAGACCCGGACTCCCTGGTAACTTACTACGCCACTGTTCGCATCTCTTTCAAGGCCGAAATTCTCCACTGACGATTGGTCTACGTTTCAGAATCGGCATGGTCCTAATATAGCGCCAAATTCAGCAAGGTTATCTTCTCCCAAATACGGCCTTTCCCTCGTGTTCACAAGAGTTCGGACCTTAGGACACTGAGCATGCTATAGCAGGAGAGATGCGCTATACCAAAGCAATTAAATATATATATATATTAAAAATGTGATTTATTAGTGTTATTGTTCGGACGTTGGCTTTCAAGCAGCTTGTACAAATGAACTGATGTAGGCCTATTTCCACACAAACTGTCTTTGTAACTTTGTTAATAAATAGACTTCAAATAACTTGAACAAGCTTCTTTTGTGAACAAAAATTCAATATAACTTTTATTACAATATACACAGATTTAACTTGAGATGAGATATATATCTAGAAGAAATGAAATCAATTGATAATTATAATTAAACTAGATCTCATAACAAAACAATGTCGTTACTCTTTCAAGTCTCTAGATCGTCTGCTGTTTCATATTCGCATTACGCTAGACCCTATTTTTATTTTATCATCCTCACTGCATAGCCACCAACCAATCGCTAACTTCTCACCGTCACCTTGGAAACACACAAATACACTCCATAACAATTTTGCTGTATGCGAATGCGTTTTCACTCACTTGTACAAGACCGAGGTGCCGACTTGGAATCAGTAATATAATTTGACTTGCTATAACTCCGAACAAATAAACTATAAACAAAATGGTGTTTATATGTTTAGCAGCCACTCTCCGAGCATAGTACCATTGTAGTTCTGCGTCTTACAAGGCATTTATTTTCAAACTGCAATAAAATATGTACAAATGTCAGTTCATGTTCCATTATCTACTAGTTGGTATTTGAGTCAATCAGCTCTACAAAAATATACTATAATATTCGAGATCTCAAACTATTGGAGATTTTGACGACAATCTAAACAATGTTCAAGTCGCTGAACTGAACTTCTATGTTGCCAAACAAAATAAATCAATAAATATGCTACAATTTAACAATACTTCAATTCGTTTAATGTAATCCTCGTTTCAAATCTTCTTTATTCCCCCTTGTTATTGGTCCATTTATTTCAAATAAGTTCAAAGTCATAGAGTAAAAGTCTAATGATTCCTTTATTTTAAAATTAGTTTATGCTGTAAACAGACAAAAATGATTCTGCATTACTAAAAAGGGCATAAGTATTATCATATACTTTTTAAAAAATACATAGCTTCTTTTATTTTGTACCACAAATAAAAACTAGCCATTTACTTTTTTACAGCCACATATCTGAATCAAAAACATAGTAATGTCAAGTTGAATTATCGACAACTTTCGTGCATTAGTGTTACCTACTCGGAGGGCCGGTCTTAGGCCATCGCAATTTATGCGGCCACTGCGGTGCCCGCGCGAATTCTAGGTGTAAATTATTAAATTAAACCATTTTAACTTATTATTAAAGGGTTCCTCGAACTCTTCCGAAACTGCAAAATATACGAAAAAGTCATGAAAATCTCCTGAAATTAAAATCTTTTAAAAACTCATCCAAATCTCCTTCAAAATAGACAAAATTGTTATTTCGAGGTGTCATTCAATATGGAAAACGCCAATCCTACTTGCGATGAAAATAAACGGCATTATCAGTTTCCATAAGAATCTCAAAATCTTTAGTGCTGTATAAGTTAGACTTTTTTTTTTTCAGACAATTTTATTTATAAAATCTATTAGTCAAGATATTTATACTTACAGCGTTATCTTATATTGTTTAAAATAATAATTATAAACCTTACCCATACATTTAAAATAAATAACATGTTACGTGTAATAAAGAGAAACTAAAAAAGATTTATTCTTCCAACAAAATTAGATATATTGGCAACACGGAAAAAAATTCTTGGCCTACTTTAAGCTACAATTGTGTACAATTGACAACAAAACTTTCCCCTCGCAAATAAAAATTAATATCTTCATTGTCATTTGTCATACAAACTAGACATAGATCAAGCTAGATCTAGACATAGTTTTAGATCTAAATCTAAATTCAAGATCTAAGTCTAGGTCTAGAACTAGATCTAAGTTTAGATCTAGAATTAGATCTAAGTCTATATCTAGAGTAACATCTAAGTCTATATCTAGATTCTAGATCTAAGTCTATATCTAGAACTAGAATCTTGAAATAGAATCTACTATATCTAGACAAGAACTCGTATGAATTTACACGTTTAATCTTACAATTGCATACTAGACCTAGGCCAATGTTATGATCATGAATAGAAGGCCTTTTGTTAAAGGGTAATAGTGTATTATGCTGTTCGTATCCGATTTATTTCTAAATGTGATACTATTGTTTACATAATAAATAAATCTGCACCCCTAAGCTGTCAGAAGATAAGTTATTGCCTTAATAATCAAAATTTTGTTCAAATTATCAATACATTTATAATAATTATGTATTATAAATATATCTAGATCTAGGCTCTATTTAGCCTTATTTAGACTGTCAAGTGTAGGCCCCTATAATGAGGATATGTCAAAACTGCGCGCTATAAAAGTAATTTGTTATTTTTGAAACTTATAACTAAAACGAAGTTCGTATCAAAATTCTTTTTTAAAAACAACATTTGAATCTTTTCACTGAGTTAGTTAATAAATGGAAAATATATTTTATGATGATACTTTGACACTTTTACCATTTTGACCTCAGATGCTAATTTTTTTGTACCAATGCGCGAATCTATCAATGAAGCTTGAGTTATTAATGAAGAAGTCCATGACCTTTCAAAGAAAAAGTTACCTCCCCTGAAGTTTTTCATTGAAAAGTGGTGTAATTTTTTGAAAAATCTGCTGCATATATAATTTTAAAAATTAGATGGTTCACTTTCGAAAAAGAAAAAAGTAGTCGTTGCATCAGAACTTTGAATGATCTAAAATATGATGTTCGATTTTCATTTTCTCTTCTAGTTTCTAGGATCTAAACGGGACGGACAGACAGACAGGCTACACAAAACTAATAGCGTCTTTTCCCCTTTCGGGGGCCGCTAAAAATGGAATATCAATTAACTTAACACCCACACATACCCACAAATACACACAAATCCTTAGCTGCAATAGTTCTTGTGGAAATACTTTTTAAAAAATTTTTAATGTCTAAAATACCTGGATTTCTAAGGGTTACTATTAACGGCACGGAATTCGTGTTTCAGGAAGTTAATTCAATCAATAACACTTCCTGTGATTGGTTCAGAGTATGTGTATGAGCCAAACAGTTTTGTTCTTATGGTGTCAGGCTTCGATTTCTTCTTTCAATAGCCTTTTCGATCACTCTATAAAGTTTTGTGTGTTCACTCTTGAATGTTCAACAACTAATCTCCAGTTCTATTGATTATAATAGGAAGTGTAATATCCAAAGCCCTCCTGCTATAAAGAAGGCCTACTTTTGAATACCAGCTAGAATTCTTTGGTCTTTCAGACATTAACTTATTGTACTCTTTATAACTCTTATTAAATAGTCACTTACTTTAATTTACTTGTTTGTTTGTTTCACATAGTTTGGGTGTTCCTGCAGAATCGAAGAGTATTACATCATCAAACCTCTAGCAGGACGGCGGGGGAAGGGGGGGGGGCAGGGTTCGAACTCTGTACCATCGGTATGGCAGCCCAGAGCGCATACCAGCCGACCAGACGTCCTTAACATTCCTTAGCATACTAGCTTACGTATGGCCTGCATCAACTTACGTATGGCCAGCTTGAATTTAATTATTGCCTGCATGAACTTACGTATGACCTGCATGAACCTACGTATGACCAGCATGAACTTATGTAAGACCTGCATGAACATTTTGAATTAGGACTAAATGGAATTTGATTTATCATTGGAGCAGTTTATCTTGGAATCACGTCTCCTTTATTTCCTCTAGTTTTTGTCTACGTTGAAAGTCCTCGTGTTAAAGTCGAATGCCTAACTAGTAGGGATGTTATTTGTTTGTGCGACAAACGGAAGAGTCTGGAAAATTTGATTCGGCAGTTTAAAATAAACTCACAAAATTATCATAAACATTTTTAAAAATAGCACAACACTTCCTTTATTTTATACACCGGATACACCAAAAAAAAAAGAATTTTTAGCTTTCCTGCCATGTATGAAAATCTGCAAAGAATACTTTGAGAAACATTAAGTAAATAGATCTAATATATAAGGTAGAAAGTAAGGCGTATAATAATAATAATAATAATAATAATCACCAGAAAATTCCTCAGTGGAAACTGTTAAAGGGACTACGATGAATTTTTTTCTCTTTAGCGAAACTCGACCCTGGCAGCGCCAGAGAATGACTACTCGTTCATTTCAAACATAATAATAATAATAATAATAATAATAATAATAATAATAATAATAATAATAATAATAATCTTTATTATCCGTAAGGAAATTTGTTTTACAGATTGTGCACTTTACACCAAACAAAACATTTTAACTATAGAAAAACCAAAATGTACATTCACACCAGACTCACCCATAATGTACACTTATGTGTGTCTCGCATAGAAATCAAAACCGTCTTATCAGTCTTGATAACACTTGGCATAAATGTTCCTTAGATCATGCCGGAGGACGTAGTGTATGTTTAATGTCCCTTGTCCTACCGGAGGGCCTTGAAAATAGACAAAATAAATACCTAATTGTATCTCTATTAAAGAGCGAAACTTTGTAACAAATCAGGTACACCCTTTTTTTACAGTATTTTATATTTGATTTAAATATGTCGGCTAAACGGGTAAACCCATTATGTATAAGATATTGATAATGCTGTTACCGCTATGCGCTGCACCATCAAAACAACAAATAGATGAGCACTATATTGTGTATTATTCCCTAAGACACACACACAACGTACGATTTCCGAAATAGGTTTGAAAAGACTTGAAACTACGAGTAATAGTTGACAACTTTCTAATGTTTGTACTCTGGATCCTTTGTCCAATACTACCAATTGACTTTATTGGAATTGACTAATCTTTTTAGCTGCTGTATGCATTTAAAAAGCAATGGGAAAAAAATGTAACAGAAATAATTGATATTAAAGATGTCAGAATTTGTTTCCACACTCCTACAACACCAATATAGCATAGAGCTTATAGTTCAAGCTGAAGTACGTGTAAAGCAAATGTCGTTATTACTGGTCCCTTTTATTTTACACTGTTAATTGATCACCCTAGTAAATTCAGAATTTAAAAAAAAACGATATAAGTTGTACCCCCACCCTTCCCCGCCAAAAAAAAAGAGACAATTTTGAGACCCACTGGGGTTACTCAGTGACCTTGAGGTTGTTTTTTTTTTTTGTTTCTTTTTCTCCCTACGTTTCAAGCGGCTGCCTTTTGATAGGAATTATTCCGATTACGTTGCAAATCAAAGAAGAAAAGAGGTTAGCGTGTTCTGTTCAAAGTAAACCTGGACTGGGATGGGCCTTTTAGGGGAATCCCCACCACGACAACCTGACCACAAAAAAAAAAAAAAAAAAAACTATTAATATAAGCACTGCTGTAAGCAGGTAGAGGTATCAAGTCTTATTGAAACAAATACACACATACGCTGAGAGAAAAAGGGAGAGAGAGAGGGGGGAGACAAAAAGAGAAAGAGTTGTGTGAACTGAAAAGAGTGTGAGAGAGCGACAGAGCAGCCAAAAAAGTGTAATTTCTTACATATGAAAGTGTTGATATGGTGCGCTAAGGTGCACTCGTTCAAGATAATAAAGTTATTTTCCACCCTGACGCTAGTGGCAGTTCTTTGCTTATTATTCACTTTGAACCTAGATCTTAACAATAAGCCTATTCGTCGTGTCAATCATCAGTGTTTTCGCCATTAAGTTTCTGTCTCCCTATTTCTGGATGCATTTTACGTTGCTCGAATAGAACATAGATTTGAATAGACCACTTAGACAATTACTTTTAAAAAGCGAGATACTTCAAGAGATAAAAACACTCATAGTTCGTTTGATATACAAAGAAATATTATGGAAATTCCTTTTACAAACGTAACGGTGTCAAGGCTCACATAAATCTGGGTGGTTGTGTCTGTCTAAATACATTCTAACTTGACTTTTCAGTACATTTCAACTGAAGCTACAAAGACTGCTTTAAGAAATGGGTGTATGTGTGTGATCATAGCTGAAATATTTACATTAATGTATTCAAATTGGAGTCTGGAACTAAATGTCGTCAATTATCTTATCTTATATATTGCAGACGTTACTTCAAAAAGACGATAATTACGTCTTGCAATCTATTGATGAAAACTTTTAAAGCCATGCAACACCTTAAGTCAAGGAGGGCTGACTGGTCGTGCGGTATGCGTGCTGGACTGTCGTTCGGACTTGTCGATGGTACGGGCTCAAGCCCTGCCCGCTGCCATCCCACGTAGCCCTGAAGGAACATTTGAAACATATAAAACATTTTACAAACAAAAACATTTTTACAAGAAATTAGTAACTTTAGTGAATGGGTTGGTGAAATGTTTATAACTAGCTAGTCCCTTCTTTCTCCTAGACTTCCATAGGAACAGAATGTCCCTTTCCACTCATCAGGCGAGATTTTAAAACTGTGGTCGTGATCAGGTGTAGAAGTATCCCATAGATCGGACCCGTTGTGACTCAAATCTTAAAGATCCATTTTCAACTTGTTCTAAGGATTAGGTGAACTACTTTTGTTCTTGTAAAAGCACCCTGTCTAAAAAAAATAAATTTATTACACGAAAATGTTTTTAAAAATGGTTTATACAAATGTACAAGCAATGTCGACAAAGATGAAGAAGAGTATACACTTTATTTCTATATGGCATATTGGACTTCGGAGATATGAAACCACAAACACAATAGTGTGTTTTTTTTTCCATTAAAATTCTTCTATAAATAATTAGTATCAGTTTGAAATACATATATAATACGCCTACAGTGATTTAGTTGTCTACCAGCAGTTTGGTGCTACAAGTCAACCACAGTCAACACCAACGTGTATATACTAAAAATGTATGTAATGTAATGTAATAGTGTTTATTTTGTAACTAATACCTCTCTGTTGCTGTATGTATAAGAAAGTGTCTGCGTGCATGTGTGTGTGTGTTTTTGCACCAGGGTGTAAGAGCACTTAGTATGATAAGCTGGTCTGACGCAGCCGCTGCCCGAGAGTTAGGGCGGTTAGTAATACCATCCCTGCACTAGTTCACACGCGTCTATCATTACGCAAGATATCATGAATCATGGTTCGTCGCCAATTTGATAGAAGACATGGCAGATGACAGTAAAGATAAAACACTGCACTTAAAAACATTGTCGCTTGAACTGGTTAGGGGACAGTGTCTCTGCTTGATGTGTCAGAGAAGAACATGCCAACTTTGAGATTACTGGATAGTGAACGTTCACAGTGGTATCTACACAGTGTTAATCAATCTTTATTAGTTAATACATACAGCGTAATCTCTACGTGATGTATAATGAAACTCTCTGAAAGTAGGCCACGAGAGTTCGTTGGTCTGCACTGACGCATTACCCAATCAAATTTCAGAGTCGGAAGTAAAGGTGGAGATGCTTGAGGTGCATGAAAAAAAAAAGAATTCTTAAAACTTAAATAAATAACAGAGGTTTGTTTAGAAAAGTAAGTATTGTAATTGATTCTATCAATGTTAGGGAGTCATTGTTTTGGTGTAAGTCGGGTATAGAAAAAGAAAGTGAACTTTTAATTTTATAATATTTTTGGATCATTTTAACACTGCGGAATTAAATTTCTGAACTGTTTTATTTGTTGAATAAAGAATTTTTTTTTATTATTTTATTTTCCATTGTGATATTTCAATAGAGCTACATTGATATTTTGTATTTTGTCTATTTATTTCAAAATGTTTCTATTTTTTTTATGTCCCATTCTATCGCCCCATTTTGTTCTCCATTTCACTTCCTCTTCTTTCCTCTCTTACCCAATCGCGTGCAACTGTCTACCATGCTTCGCTATTTCCCGTCTTCCTCGGAGAGGTTTGGGAGAGTATGTCATAATCTTGACTTCTGAAACATGTTTGAAAAGACAATGCCAGTTTTCAATTGCTA
This sequence comes from Biomphalaria sudanica, assembly GCA_036873155.1. NCBI lineage: Eukaryota > Metazoa > Mollusca > Gastropoda > Planorbidae > Biomphalaria > Biomphalaria sudanica. The sequence continues at coordinate 559,600 of JAZGLO010002209.1, read as the reverse complement.
TATAGGACTAGGTCTCAGATGTGACCAATCATCATAGAAGGCCTGAACACTGACCTGCAACGTTACCCAATGGCTCGTAGCAAAGAGTCTAAACTGCCCACAGATTGTGACGAATCAGATCAGTGTTGAGGCCTTATAAAAGGAATGGTCTCGTCTCAGCACGGTCATCTTGTCACGTGACACGAATGGGGGTTTAGATAAGCTTGGTGCTCACCGTGTTTGAATAAAACTGTTTCTTGCATTCTCTAAAGTTAAACACTATTGATGCAAATAAACATCTACAATTTTCTAGGCTCGAGACCTAGATCCCACGCCCATGTAACACTCAGGACAAGGTTTACACAAGACAATTTTTCCCGTAACCCTTTTCTTCAGAGACAAATCTAGGTCAAGCTGACTCACAAGGTCACATTTACATTTTTAAAAAAAAGCAGGTTTACGGAACAGTGGAAGACCTTATCAGTAGTCTGATCATATTCACTAGCGACGATTTGTCCAATGAAATCCCACTCTTCTTTCACTTAAGTCTGTTGTTGACTATTAGGCTGTCATTACAATATAGTGTGTTACATGTGCACTTAGTGATTCGGTAGGTACAGATCTTTCAGTAAGTCCATGTTTGGAGAAAGTAATCTCCAAGACACAAGTGTGTGTGATGCAGGCTGCCTTAGGGTCATCGCCTCCTGATTTTTCCTCAGCCTTTCCTACGTGGGTAGGGCCCCATGATGACCTTCTTACCGCAGTCAGAAAACGAAAACCTAAAACCTTTATTGCCATATCACACAATTTTGATTTTCTTCAATCAATTCCTGAAGCTGATGGAGGTCTAGAAAAAGAAAATGTAAATCAACCACCTGTGGACAATGGTTATGCCCGCGCTAGGTGTGGCAAAATATGTAGGTCACAACTGGGCTACGTAGCCACGGGAAATGCTGCATTCGTCATTAATCTTCGGACTCGAATGTAAGCTTTATTATTAGTATTTATTTATTTTCATTGAGTTTTTTTTTTTCATTAAACAACTTCATCATTGAAACAATTGTCAAATTGAACTGCCAACATTGAATACAGCTACCATTAGGTAAGACTTGTCTACTACAAATGATAACATTGAAAACAAGGCCCACTCACTGTTACATGATCTTTCTTGCCTATTCTACTTTCTTGCCTATTATACTTTCTTGCATATTCTACTTTCTTGCTTATTCTACTTTCTTGCTTATTCTACTTTCTTGCTTATTCTACTTTCTTGCCTATTCTACTTTCTTGCCTATTCTACTTTCTTGCCTATTCTACTTTCTTGCTTATTCAACTTTCTTGCTTATTCTACTTTCTTGCCTATTCTACGTTCTTGCTTATTCTACTTTCTTGCCTATTTTACTTTCTTGCCTATTCTACTTTCTTGCTTATTCTACTTTCTTGCTTATTCTACTTTCTTGCCTATTCTACTTTCTTGCCTATTCTACTTTCTTGCCTATTCTACTTTCTTGCCTATTCTACTTTCTTGCCTATTCTACTTACTTGCTTATTCTACTTTCTTGCTTATTCTACTTTCTTGCTTATATTACTTTCTTGCTTATTCTACTTTCTTGCCTATTCTACTTTCTTGCCTATTCTACTTTCTTGCTTTTTCTACTTTCTTGCCTATTCTACTTTCTAGCCTATTCTACTTTCTTGCTTATACTACCTAATACTACACAAAAAATCACTAGTTTCATTCATGCTTTTATTGGAATTGCTTTAAAATAAATAACACCAATAAAAGACCAATTACAAATCACAGTGATCCATATGGTCAAACTAGATAATGGACCTATTGTATGCTAAGCAACCTCCTGGAATAGCACAAGCTGCACTTCTAGACTCGATAGATTGAATGTAACAAATTAAAAACAACATCATCCTACTATAAATAAAAGCTGATTGAAGTCTTGAGATATGGACAAGTTCAAATGGAAACAACAAGTTTGATATCAGTTACTGTTTTTTGCAGTTGTACGTTGGGGGTACTGAATGGAGGTAAATAACATTGCTCTTCCATAGATATCCGTAAGTACCAAGGAAAGCAAAAATTTAAGCTATGAGAAATACATTTCTTTTAGAATTCTTGGCATCATAAGCTTTTTACCAGGACCCTTCAGGGACTTTGTTTTTCTACAATCAATTCCTGAAGCTGACTTTTCTGTTCATGAGCTATTTTGCTCAGTGTTTTCCTGCGGGCATGTGCAATTCGGTAGAAATTCTTAACAGATGAATTATTGTGTTCAAAATTCTTTGATGGTGTACACTGCAGTATTGAAACATTTAAATTATTTTATTATTAAAAAAATGTCTTGTTATAAATTAGCTTCTCAAAGTTTGTTTATGTTGTTGAGTTGCTTGCCTAATATTTACAACCATTGTCTGTTTCGGGAATTTCCAGTCCACCCCAACTTTTCATTCAAACATGTTCCTTCTAACCATGAAGTAAGTTAATACAAGAAATTGAAACCAACGTTCTGTTTAGTAGTCATCTCATTGGAAGCAATAACTTGTTGAACATGGCAGCGTACATGGAATACTACAAAATATTTGAATCGGGGGACTCCGTTGTTGAGATTGAACTCAGTTTCTGCATGGTGGACCTTTGGTTACTGGAATCAATTTTTAAAACATGCCACTTTACAGTCTCCACTCTCTAGCTATCTTCACGCTCTCTCAAGAGTTGGTCGGGCGCTTTCAATGTGCCAGAAGTAACTGCAATCCACGGAGAAGGAAAACTTTTGGTCCCACAGTAAAGAAAAAGTAAGGGTTACGTTTCTTTTTGAGACATTGCGATCTATAATGCAGATGATGTAAATGTTATCTGTTTATATGTCAGCGGTTAACAAGGGCCAGCGAAACGACCAACCGCTTTGATTTTCCTTTGCCTTGTCAGGTATCTATTAGAGTTGAGTGGACTCACAGGGGTCCTAAAAATCCCAAAGTTTGAAATCCCAGTTAACACACAGATTCGAGCCTTGGACCACTCGCTTCGTAGCAAAGTATTAAGGTTAAGACTGAAAAAGTATTAACAACCACATGCATGGGCGAAAATCTCAACCCCTCTAAAAAAAATTATTGGCTACGCCCATGACCACATGTAAGTTGACCTCATTGAACTTATGAAACAGGTCTATAAAAAAAGCAATGCCAGATTTCTACATAATTAAATTTTAAAGTAAAATGAGATCTTTGACATCCAAGAACTCCGAAACAGTGTCAAAAAGAAAAAAAAAGCTTTTCGACAACCATCATACTTCATTGTGAAGGAAGTACTGATTATTATTGTTATTTGTTTCAATACATTGAGGCAAGTTATCGCGAACTTAACGTGCTGGTTTGGTTAACTGCGTTGATAACAAAAATGAAGTTATTCAAGCAATCTACCAATTGTTCACTAAACATAGTAGGCCCCAACCATGAAAGGTATTTTATCCGTTGCAACTGGTTTCATGGTTTTAAAAAAAAAAGTTTTTTTGCGGATTTCTTTATCCATAATAAAACTAACATTTGCCAATAAAAGATGTTTTATTACCAGGCACTGTTGGCTCGTCCACTTGTTTGAAGAAATATATCGTTTGCAAATAATTATATAAGAAGCTTTCAATGTCACAACTCATTTCATCAATAAACCTTTGAGTTGTTTTGTTGCCTAGAGGATTTCTTTAATACTATCAGATGTAGGTTTGTGTACACAATAGTTTGCAAAACTGCTTCAGCGGATGGCAAAATAGTTTTATGTTTTCCAAATTTCGCAATCAGTTTAAGATATTTACAGACACTGGCAAACGATCTTCTACACTTGTTGATGTCAATGCCAAGATTTTGTCCACTGTAAGTCTTTTGTCCACTTTATCGTTGGTCGTTCAAAAGTTGTTCAAATCTTCATCCATTTGATCGGGATGACATCGTCTCAAAAGATCCGTCAACTTAGATGGTTTCAAAGTGTCAGTAAAAAAAAAACTTTGTTGCATTAACTGCACATAGGCAATATACGTTCGACAAGGAACGAAGCAAACTTTTCAAAAAATTAATAACACCACTGTGTAGTTTCATAATTAGATTAGGCCATGTTAAATATTTGTTCCCTGTAAGCTAAAGTAGACTATTTCAATGAGGTATCAAAATAATTTTTCATTCGAGCCATAGGATTATAATTTAAATGCCTACATATGATGACATTTAAATAATGTATCTTTGTATAAAATAATTAATTCCATTATTTTAACATTTTTATTAAAACCACAGACCCGATTTACATCTCACAGACCTCCAATTCTTTTTTTTCACTTTCGTAGACCCCTTGGAGGTCATCGTAGACCCCTGGGGGTCTATATAGACCACTTTGGGAATCACTGGTCTATTTAATGTAATTTGTGTGTGCTTCCATTTGTAAGGACCTTTCATACGACATTATTACATCGTAAAACAAACAAATTAATTGACTTTCAATAAAGAATCTCTGATTTACTGATCAAATCAAATGTATGATTGGTGTTCTTCTAAAATGTATGGTTGGTGCTTTTCTAAAATGCATGATTGGTGCTCTTCTAAAGTGTATGATTGGTGCTCTTCTAAAGTGTATGATTGGTGCTCTTCTAAAGTGTATGATTGGTGCTCTTCTAAAGTGTATGATTGGTGCTCTTCTAAAGTGTATGATTGGTGCTCTTCTAAAGTGTATGATTGGTGCTCCTCTAAAATGTATGGTTGGTGCTTTTCTAAAATGCATGATTGGTGCTCCTCTGAAATGTATGATTGGTGCTCTTCTAAAGTGTATGATTGGTGCTCTTCTAAAGTGTATGATTGGTGCTCCTCTAAAATGTATGAGTGGTGCTCCTCTAAGATGTATGATTGGTCCAGCTTTTTTTCTCCTAGCCTCGTTCTAAAATTCTTAAACTCAGACACTTCGTACGATGGGTCTATTCCATTGCTCTATAAGCCCTATCATGCTCCGTGGTAATGGAAACCAGGCAATGCAATCACATGAAATGTCACCTGCAAATTGAACAGGTGTTTACAGTCAGTTGAAAAGAATGTTCAAAGATATCATCTGATGTCCAGAAACTGACGTTATATTAATTGAAATACAATGAATTCAAGTTTCTTTTATGGTTTCGTTCAGCGATAATTGTAATGTTTATATTGTCCTTCTATTTCTATAAAACAGAAAGAAAGAAAACATACCCACACCCACATACCAACAATAAAAACTGAAATTCAGAGGAAGCAACTTTTTTTTTTGGAAGTTTATCTTCCCAGCTATATATATATATATACATTATATTCTAATCAACCAATGAACATCTCACTTGCTTTCTCGAAGTCAGTCGTCTTTGACACCTTATAGTAGAAAACTGAAGTGTATATACAGACCGCATGTATATATACTTACATTTTCAGTGGCGTAGGTATGGTGGGGAGTAGGGGTCCAAATCTGAAACCCCCCCCGGACCTCCACTTGAAAGGGGCCACCAATTAGTGTCCTAAATTATTTTTTTTACATTAAATATTACGCCGTTATCTCATGTCATGATGTTGAATCTCAAAAGAGGTCAAGCGCCCTCGGGATCCCCCAAATCTCTAGCTAACCCACTGTACATTCAAATATGATTCGATGCATCAGTAACATTCACCTCTTGTCTTATTCGTCTTGCCACGCCAATTCTCCAGACGTCTCTAGAAAATAATAAAGTGCAAATAGAAAGTAGAGAGGTTGTACAGAGAGACGTTTTGTTCATTTGTCAGGTAGTTTCTTTGTGTTCTAGTTTATAAATCAAGCAATAAGAGTTTGTTTTTTTGTCGAGAAGCTTGCAATACGATTGGTCCAATGTCTTCATTCATAAAAACAAGTAAAGTGGGACGCTAGAACTTCAATTGTCAGATAAAAGGGGTAGGGGGGAACAGAAAGGGGAAGAGAGAGAGGGAGGGAGCGAGAGAGAGAGAGAATAGAGACAGGTCAGATTTCTCATCCAGGGGGGACGCAGTGACTCACAGGTGTACCTACGAGTCTGTGGGGTCTACCTTCAGAGTCACTATGGGGGCCCGCTTGTGTTGACACAGAAACGAGGTCGCATTGTATATCAGAGGATTGAGGATTGCTAAGCATGTCACTGGAGGTAGTGGGGCAACAAGTAGGTGATAGTTCTAGTCAGAAAATGCGAACATTAAATTGTTTACAAAGCTTATATCACTCACTCTGTCTGTCTGGCAAAACGTTGGTATGGTATTTCTCCCACACCCAATCTCGGATTTATCTGAAATTTTGCAAAATTATTTATTTTACCTGACAATACAAGAATGAATTTAAAAAACTAGTTATTTTGTTTGGTATCTCTAACAAGGGAAAAAAATCGTACATGACGGATGTGAAAGTTGAATTAGTCCCGTTGAGGACTCTTGAGCTTTTAGTGAACATTTTTTTTTCATTTAGAAAACTATTATGTAAACTTTTACTAAGATACTTCCTTCTTTCCTCTCGCTTTCCCAACTGGTTCAGACAAGTGATAGGATCACAGTGCATGGAGACAAGTGATAGGATCACAGTGCATGGAGACAAGTGATAGGATCACAGTGCATGGAGACAAGTGATAGGATCACAGTGCATGGAGACAAGTGATAGGATCACAGTGCATGGAGACAAGTGATAGGATCACAGTGCATGGAGACAAGTGATAGGATCACAGTGCATGGAGACAAGTGATAGGATCATAGCGCATTGAGACAAGTGATAGGATCACAGTGCATTGAGACAAGTGATAGGATCATAGTGCATTGAGACAAGTGATAGGATCATAGCGCATTGAGACAAGTGATAGGATCATAGCGCATTGAGACAAGTGATAGGATCATAGAGCATGGAGACAAGTGATAGGATCACAGTGCATGGAGACAAGTGATAGGATCATAGAGCATTGAGACAAGTGATAGGATCACAGTGCATGGAGACAAGTGATAGGATCACAGTGCATTGAGACAAGTGATAGGATCATAGCGCATTGAGACAAGTGATAGGATCATAGCGCATTGAGACAAGTGATAGGATCATAGAGCATGGAGACAAGTGATAGGATCATAGTGCATTGAGACAAGTGATAGGATCATAGCGCATTGAGACAAGTGATAGGATCACAGTGCATTGAGACAAGTGATAGGATCACAGTGCATTGAGACAAGTGATAGGATCATAGTGCATTGAGACAAGTGATAGGATCACAGTGCATTGAGACAAGTGATAGGATCATAGCGCATTGAGACAAGTGATAGGATCACAGTGCATTGAGACAAGTGATAGGATCATAGCGCATTGAGACAAGTGATAGGATCATAGCGCATTGAGACAAGTGATAGGATCATAGCGCATTGAGACAAGTGATAGGATCACAGTGCATTGAGACAAGTGATAGGATCATAGCGCATTGAGACAAGTGATAGGATCATAGCGCATTGAGACAAGTGATAGGATCATAGCACATTGAGACAAGTGATAGGATCATAGCGCATTGAGACAAGTGATAGGATCATAGCACAGTGAGACAAGTGATAGGATCATAGCGCATTGAGACAAGTGATAGGATCATAGCACAGTGAGACAAGTGATAGGATCATAGCGCATTGAGACAAGTGATAGGATCATAGCGCATTGAGACAAGTGATAGGATCATAGCGCATTGAGACAAGTGATAGGATCATAGCGCACTGAGACAAGTGATAGGATCACAGTGCATTGAGACAAGTGATAGGATCATAGCGCATTGAGACAAGTGATAGGATCATAGCGCATTGAGACAAATGATAGGATTATAGCGCATTGAGACAAGTGATAGGATCATAGCGCATTGAGACAAGTGATAGGATCATAGCACATTGAGACAAGTGATAGGATCATAGCGCATTGAGACAAGTGATAGGATCATAGCGCATTGAGACAAGTGATAGGATCATAGCGCATTGAGACAAGTGATAGGATCATAGCGCACTGAGACAAGTGATAGGATCACAGTGCATTGAGACAAGTGATAGGATCATAGCGCATTGAGACAAATGATAGGATCATAGCGCATTGAGACAAGTGATAGGATCATAGCGTATTGAGACAAGTGATAGTATCATAGCGCACTGAGACAAGTGATTGGATCACAGCGTATTGAGACAAATGATAGGATCATAGCGCATTGAGACAAGTGATAGGATTATAGCGCATTGAGACAAGTGATAGGATCATAGCGCATTGAGACAAATGATAGGATCATAGCGCATTGAGACAAGTGATAGGATCATAGCGTATTGAGACAAGTGATAGTATCATAGCGCACTGAGACAAGTGATTGGATCACAGCGTATTGAGACAAATGATAGGATCATAGCGCATTGAGACAAGTGATAGGATTATAGCGCAATGAGACAAGTGATAGGATCATAGCGCATTGAGACAAGTGATATGATCATAGCGCATTGAGACAAGTGATAGGATCATAGCGCATTGAGACAAATGATAGGATCATAGCGCATTGAGACAAGTGATAGGATCATAGCGTATTGAGACAAGTGATAGGATCATAGCGCATTGAGACACGTGATAGGATAACAGCGTATTGAGACAAGTGATAGGATCATAGCGCATTGAGACAAGTGATAGGATCATAGCGCATTGAGACAAGTGATAGGATCATAGCGCATTGAGACAAGTGATAGGATCATGGCGCATTGAGACAAGTGATAGGATCATAGCGCATTGAGACAAGTGATAGGATCATAGCGCATTGAGACAAGTGATAGGATCATAGCGCATTGAGACAAGTGATATGATCATAGCGCATTGAGACAAGTGATAGGATCATAGCGCATTGAGACAAGTGATAGGATCATAGCGCATTGAGACAAGTGATAGGTTCATAGCGCATTGAGACAAGTGATAGGATCATGTTTTGGTCAGCTGTCTATGTTTGCTTTGTTTACTTAGCTGATCGTGTATACTGGTTGGGTTTAATAATTGTGTTTACTATTTAGAGTTGATAACTGTGTTTACTGTTTGGGCTTGATAATTGTGTTTACTGTTTGGGCTTGATAACTGTGTTTACTGTTTGGGCTTGATAATTGTGTCTACTGTTTGGGCTTGATAATTGTGTCTACTGTTTGGGCTTGATATTTGTGTTTACTGTTTGGGCTTAATAATTGTGTTTATGTTTAGGCTTGATAACTGTGTTTACTGTTTGGGCTTGATAACTGTGTCTACTGTTTGGGCTTGATAATTGTGTCTACTGTTTGGGCTTGATAATTGTGTTTACTGTTTGGGCTTGATATTTGTGTTTACTGTTTGGGCTTAATAATTGTGTTTATGTTTAGGCTTGATAACTGTGTTTACTGTTTGGGCTTGATAATTGTGTTTACTGTTTGGGCTTGATAATTGTATCTACTGTTTGGGCTTTATAATTGTGTTTACTGTTTGGGCTTGATAATTGTGTCTACTGTTTGGGCTTGATAATTGTGTTTGCTGTTTGGACTTAATAATTGTGTTTACTGTTTGGGCTTGATAATTGTGTTTACTGTTTGGGCTTGATAATTGTGTCTACTGTTTGGGCTTGATAATTGTGTTTGCTGTTTGGACTTAATAATTGTGTTTACTGTTTGGGCTTGATAATTGTGTTTACTGTTTGGGCTTGATAATTGTGTCTACTGTTTGGGCTTGATAATTTTGTTTACTGTTTTGGCTTGATAATTGTGTTTACTGTTTGGGCTTGATAATTGTGTTTGCTGTTTGGGCTTGATAACTGTGTTTACTGTTTGGGCTTGATAATTGTGTCTTCTGTTTGGGCTTGATATTTGTGTTTACTGTTTGGGCTTAATAATTGTGTTTATGTTTGGGCTTGATAATTGTGTTTACTGTTTGGGCTAGATAATTGCGCCTTCGTAATTTGCCCACCCCTGGTAATGTAAATTTCATCTGTTTCTGTTTTCTATAGCCTATGGTTAACGAGGGTGTCATGTGACCAGCACAACTACCCACCCCCTTTACTTTTCCCCAACTAATGGCAGGTGCCTATTAAAGCTGGGTCGTTTCAGAGTCGCCCTAAAGATCCGGAAATTAAAAATTACATTTTCCCCAGGATCTGAGCCCGGGACCCTTCGGTTCGGAAACCAAGCGCTTTACCACTCAGCCACTGGCTCATATTTTTTATTTTTTATTTGAGACTATTAAGTCTGAATGTAACAATTGTTCTTAAGCAGTTCCAAAGAAAACGTTCAGATGTTGTCTGGGTCAATTTTCGACGGGATACAATCTTTGGCTTTCTTGCGTGACCACATGTAACAGAAGACATCAATCTTGGCACAGTGAGCAAAAAAAGAGAAGTAACTTCTTGTGACATATTTTCTTATTTTATTTAGGACGTCACACATGAAAGCGAAACGTAATCACAGCATCAAAAGTCAAAGCGAAACCTAAATTTTGCAGATGAAATATCCTCGGTTTCTGTCTGTCAGATTTTCAAAGGTAAGTATAACATCATTTAACGATCACCTGTTAGTGACCCCGCCATCAATTTCTATTTCCCACCAACATCCTTATAGACTGAAATCGTTTATGTATTGACTGTTACAATTACGTAGCTTCCCTCACGCTTAACTGAAGGGAAATATTTGTATCGTCCGACGTCATGTTCGTAGAGAAGTACTGGTCTACTTTGTATAGGAGACTTCAAGTAATGTCAAAAGGGGACCCAAGTACAGATAACTCCTGCTCAAGACCTAGGAGACACTGAGCACAAGGCCTAATGCCCTCCAAATGACTTACTAATCCATAATGAGCCCCACAATCTTTAAGGTTCTAGAAATATATAAAACGAAAGGCATTTATAAAATCTTAATTTTTTTTATAGAAACATATTTAATATATATATATATATATATATATATATATATATATATATATATATATATATATATATATATATATATATATATACTAGCCTGACATTACCCGCGGCCTGCGGGTCTAAGTTTGTGTTTACTAATCTAGTGGATTGGATTTAGATGTATGTTAAATGTAGCTAATGATCCTTTTAAGTTTTTTCTCTTTCGCTACGAAAATAAAATTAGTTTTGCGAAAATTGGTTTACCCGAAACCGATACATACATATCTATTAAAAACGAAAAGAGCGATAGATTTTTAAAATGAATGGGATTATAAAGTAAACAATTATACGAATTTTTTTTAGTACGCGATTCATGAATGAATATAGGCCTATCTCAACCCGGCTTCGCAGCTTTCGTAAACGAATGTAGTCTATTAAAAATGCTTTAGAAAACCAAATTTGAATGTTTATTTGATCAAAATATGAAATGAATGGACTATAATTAGTATGTTCATGTGCTAAAGTATAAAACTATCTGTGCGAAGAGAAATTTTATCATCTTAGAGTTGAAATAGAGTTTTAGATCTAGGGATGGGATTATTAAGAAAACAATTAAACGAATTAATTTTTAGTAAGCGATTCATTACGGTATTGCCTAATGAAAGAATGTTCCTCAGGAAATCTGTAGTCACAGATATAATGAAATAATTAATGCAAAAAAAGCTTTTGAAACACAAAATTGAAGGTTAATTTTATTATATAATGAAATCAATGGATCTTCTTTTGTATTTTCATGTGTCAAAGTAAAAAACTATCTGCGCAAAGTGTATTTCTTAAAATTATATCTAGGTTTTAAATCCTTTCGATCTTTTCTCATGTCAACATTGTTAACCATGACCTAGATCCATAAATACTATAGCTGTAATAGAGTCGGAAAACTTTATTCTTTTGAAGGTCTAAAGTTTGTTTTAGGGCTACAATACATACACTACGGTCTAAGTTAGTACCCAAGGAACATTCCTGCCTAGTTTTATCAAGATTGGTCAAGCGGTTTTGATGTCTATAAGTAACATACATACATACATACATACATACATCATACATACATACATACATACATACATATATACATACATACATACATACATACACCTCACATTCTACTTTATAATATAGATATATGTATGTATGTATGTATGTATGCATGTATTCGTGTGTGTGTGTGTGTGTGTATTGCTACTCATTGAATGGTAGACTGGGTGTCAACTGTCAAATTGGGCATGGCTTTACAATACTGTCCGGCCCAAAAGTTGCGTGCCAAGAGATGGTCAGTCATTTGTAGTTGCCCTTATAATATGTAAAGATTTAAAATGCATTGAAAATTGACGTCATTGTTGCCTGGGTTTATTTAACAAATTGTATGTTGGTAGCCTGGTAGCCAACTGTAGATCTAATCTCAGTGAAACATAGAAAAGTGCAGCCGTAAATTATTTTGAATAAAAGATTTTATTACTTGATTGTTGAACTATTTTAGTAAAAAAGGTAGAGCATAACAATAGTAAATAGAACTAACTTCAGGTAAATAATTCTTTTTTATCCACATTCAAGGCACAAGAAGATTGCACATGGTCATTGACATCATTTATGACTGTCCAAATCAAAATAAAAGTGTCTATGTGTGTTTGTGTCTTGGTGATTTTCATTCTAGTCTTGCGTACATTACAGAGTAAGTTGGCCCTACCAACTTATAACTGGAGCCTGCTTGTTAATAAATTGTCTCTTTTTACAATTCTGAAAAAGCGATTTCGACATTAATTACATAACAAACACACTCTGCTCTCAACCATCATACCATCACAGTCACATAGTCCTCGTTTTGTTCATAGTCCTCGTTTTGTTCATAGTCCTCGTTTTGTTCATAGTCCTCGTCTTGTTCATAGTCCTCGTCTTGTTCATAGTCCTCGTCTTGTTCATAGTCCTCGCCTTGTTCATAGTCCTCGTCCTGTTCATAGTCCTCGTCTTGTTCATAGTCCTCGTCTTGTTCATAGTCCTCGTCTTGTTCATAGTCCTCGTCTTGTTCATAACCTCGTCTTGTTCATAACCTCGTCTTGTTCATAGTCCTCGTCTTATTCATAACCTCGTCTTGTTCATAGTCCTCGTCTTGTTCATAGTCCTCGTCCTGTTCATAGTCATCGTCTTGTTCATAACCTCATCTTGTTCATAGTCCTCGTCTTGTTCATAGTCCTCGTCCTGTTCATAGTCCTCGTCTTGTTCATAACCTCGTCTTGTTCATAGTCCTCGTCTTGTTCATAGTCCTCGTCCTGTTCATAGTCCTCGTCTTGTTTATAACCTCGTCTTGTTCAGAGTCCTCGTCTTGTTCATAGTCCTCGTCTTGTTCATAGTCCTCGTCTTGTTCATAACCTCGTCCTGTTCATAACCTCGTCTTGTTCATAGTCCTCGTCCTGTTCATAACCTCGTCTTGTTCATAGTCCTCGTCCTGTTCATAACCTCGTCCTGTTCATAGTCCTCGTCCTGTTCATAGTCCTCGTCCTGTTCATAACCTCGTCTTGTTCATAGTCATCGTCCTGTTCATAACCTCGTCCTGTTCATAACATCGTCCTGTTCATAACCTCGTCCTGTTCATAGTCCTCGTCTTGTTCATAACCTCGTCCTGTTCATAGTCCTCGTCGTGTTCATAACCTCGTCTTGTTCATAACCTCGTCTTGTTCATAACCTCGTCTTGTTCATAGTCCTCGTCTTGTTCATAACCTCGTCTTGTTCATAGTCCTCGTCTTGTTCATAGCCTCGTCTTGTTCATAACCTCGTCTTGTTCATAACCTCGTCTTGTTCATAGTCCTAGTCCTGTTCATAGTCCTCGTCTTGTTCATAACCTCGTCCTGTTCATAACCTCGTCTTGTTCATAGTCTCGTCTTGTTCATAACCTCGTCTTGTTCATAACCTCGTCCTGTTCATAACCTCGTCTTGTTCATAGTCCTCGTCCTGTTCATAACCTCGTCCTGTTCCTAGTCCTCGTCCTGTTCATAACCTCGTCTTGTTCATAACATCGTCTTGTTCATAACCTCGTCTTGTTCATAGTCCTCGTCCTGTTCATAACCTCGTCCTGTTCCTAGTCCTCGTCCTGTTCATAACCTCGTCTTGTTCATAACCTCGTCTTGTTCATAACATCGTCTTGTTCATAACCTAGTCTTGTTCATAGTCCTCGTCCTGTTCCTAGTCCTCGTCCTGTTCATAACCTCGTCTTGTTCATAACATCGTCTTGTTCATAACCTCGTCTTGTTCATAACCTCGTCCTGTTCCTAGTCCTCGTCCTGTTCATAACCTCATCTTGTTCATAACATCGTCTTGTTCATAACCTCGTCTTGTTCATAACCTCGTCCTGTTCATAGTCCTCGTCCTGTTTATAGTCCTCGTCCTGTTCATAACCTCGTCCTGTTCATAGTTCCCGTCTTGTTCATAGTCCTTGTCCTATCTCGAAGACAAGTCTTTAATTTTGTTTTATCAAATTAGACGCATTTTCTTTGTTGGTTTGTTGCATGGTTGAAAGATTGAATACTTTTTCTATATGCTTTTATTTTTGTCTCTTCGGGAGCACCCGGAATAAATCAGAAGCTGTGTCAAAGGTCAGGCAAAGATGTTAACAGTAAATAACGTAAACTTCTGCTAGCAACACTGCCAGCCTGCTTGAACAATCGAGTTCTGACTTGGGGATATCCAACTAGGTATCTATTTATCACTATAACCGTGCAAGACTCGCTATTTCTTAAACTGTCTCCTGAGACACGCCGTGTGGATTGCTGACATCTCTTCGCAACCTTGACCATTGCAATGAAGGTCCTCTCGAACTTTCTAAGGCACCCCTACAGGAGTTTTAATTGTTTCCTCCTACGACCGTTTCCAACCGGTCGCCACGTGGAGGAAGCGTAGCTAGCCCGAGCGCCACGTTGAGGCAGCTTAGCTAGCCCGAGCGCCACGTTGAGGCAGGGTAACAAGCCCGAGCGTCAAGTTGAGGCAGGGTAGCAAGCCCGAGCGCCACGTTGAGGCAGGTTAGCAAGCCCGAGCGCCACGTTGAGGCAGGGTAGCAAGCCCGAGGACCACGTTAAGGCAGGGTAGCTAGCCCGAAGGCCACGTTGAGGCGGGGTAGCAAGCCCGAGCGCCAAGTTGAGGCAGGGTAACAAGCACGACCGCCACGTTGAGGCAGGGTAACAAGCCCGAGCGCCACGTTGAGGCAGGGTAGCAAGCACGACCGCCACGTTGAGGCAGGGTAGCTAGCCCGAGCGCCACGTTGACGCGGGGTAGCAAGCCCGAGCGCCAAGTTGAGGCAGGGTAACAAGCCCGAGCGCCACATTGAGGCGGGGTCGCAAGCCCGAGAGCCAACGTCGAGCGATGTTCCGTCCGGTTCTAGAAGGCCATTAGGGACCCTAGATAAGAGTGGAGGTGTCGCAGTCAAGACGGTTCAGAGCCCGGTTCACTACAGTCCGGTCGACTACAGCACAGTTCAACGGTGTGGTTCTGTACGGAGCATTACGACGGTTCAGTGCGGAGCACTGATCTTAATCTGTGATCGAGTCCGACACATCGAGCCCAGTGTGTGAAGTCAGTCCTGAACTGTTGAGCCCAGTGCAAGCCCGGAACGAGACGGAGAGGCCAGTGCAAGAGTTGATACGGCGGTACGGTGTTATCGGAGAGATATTTGAACAGTGTGCGTGTTGCCAATTGTACAGTATTGGCTGTTATTTATTCAACTATTAAAGTGTTACGTTACTTTGGAGCTCTTGAGTTGTCAAGTTCTTTACGTTGGTGGTGTATGGTGCAGTTTGCAGAGAGCCTGCTTAGTGAGATTCGTAACAATATATGAAATCAATGGATCTTTTTTTGTATTTTCATGTGTCAAAATAAAAAACCTTTGTGCGCAAAGTGTATTTCTTAAAATTAGATCTAGGTCTAAATCCTTTCGATCTTTTCTCATGTCAACATTGTTAACCATGGCCTAGATCCATAAAATACTATAGCTCTAATAGAGTCGGACAACTTTTTTTTTTAGGGTCTTAAGTTTGTTTTAGGGCAACAATACATACACTACGGTCTAAGTTAGTACCCAAGGAACATTCCTGCCAAGTTTTATCAAGATTGGTCAAGCGGTTTTGATGTCTATAAATCACATACATACACCTCACATTTTACTTTATAGTATAGATCTATCAAGTGAACTTGTGGAAAACAAAAATTATTTCGAGACTTGAAGATGATAGTACTCAGACAAAAGGTGTTGAAAAGAAATCCACAAATTACAAAAGCCAAGCTCAAATCAATTCAACATTTCAAGAAACAGGGGCGGATTATTCGTTAGACACACTGTGTCCATGGGGAGATGTATCTTAGAGGTAGTCTTTTCTTATTTATTTAGTGTGTGCGGGGGAGAAGTATCTTAAAGGTATTATTTTCTTATTTATTTAGTGTGTGCGGGGGAGAAGTATCTTAGAGGTATTATTTTCTTATTTATTTAGTGTGTCCGGGGGAGAAGTATCTTAGAGGTATTATTTTCTTATTTATTTAGTGTGTCCGGGGGAGAAGTATCTTAGAGGTATTATTTTCTTATTTATTTAGTGTGTCCGGGGGAGATGTATCTTAGAGGTATTATTTTCTTATTTATTTAGTGTGTCCGGGGGAGAAGTATCTTAGAGGTATTATTTTCTTATTTATTTAGTGTGTGCGAGGGAGAAGTATCTTAGAGGTATTATTTTCTTATTTATTTAGTGTGTCCGGGGGAGAAGTATCTTAGAGGTATTATTTTCTTATTTATTTAGTGTGTGCGGGGGAGAAGTATCTTAGAGGTATTATTTTCTTATTTATTTAGTGTGTCCGGGGGAGAAGTATCTTAGAGGTATTATTTTCTTATTTATTTAGTGTGTCCGGGGGAGAAGTATCTTAAAGGTATTATTTTCTTATTTATTTAGTGTGTGCGGGGGAGAAGTATCT
Organism: Biomphalaria sudanica; assembly: GCA_036873155.1. Taxonomy (NCBI): domain Eukaryota; kingdom Metazoa; phylum Mollusca; class Gastropoda; family Planorbidae; genus Biomphalaria; species Biomphalaria sudanica. The sequence continues at coordinate 542,732 of JAZGLO010002209.1, read as the reverse complement.
TAAAGGTATTCTTTTCTTATTTATTTAGTGTGTCCGGGGGAGAAGTATCTTAAAGGTATTATTTTCTTGCTTAGTGTGTGCTGGGGGGGGGGGGGAAGAGTAAACATTTTTAATAAATAACAAATAAAACATTTGTAAATAGAAAATGGAAAGAGAGAGATGCCTAATGAAAATAATACAAATATACTTAATATAGCTCTGTTAACAAACACACTGCAAGCTCGAAGTAATATGGAAAACTAATCTAAAACAAGGGATATATAAAAAAAAATACTTTTTAAAATAAACAAAGCTCGTATTAAGTGTAATTGTATCAATTAGTCTGAATCAGTTTTGTAATTAAATTTTAATAGATCTCTGCGATTAGAAATATAAATTTACCCATTGTTTTTGTTTAGCGCACATTCAGACTTTCCCTTTTCTAATAAGCTATGATCTTATCTATTCAGAGATATGGCTAAATGTTTGGGTTTTGTTGTCTTAGATAATTGTAAAGTTATCTTGTCTGCACCAGCTGCGAAAGGGGGGTGGAGGGTAAGAAAGTGGTATCTAAGTGAAGGTTACCTTGATAGCTTTTAAAATGTAATTTATAATTTAAAAAAATTGAATTCTAACTCGAGGGCTCAAGCCTGCTCCAGCCAATACACTAACCACTGTGCCAGCGAAGTGCTTGTGAAAATAGAAGTTTTCATAGCTATCTATAGTTAGTTTCAAATTTTTAAGCAACGACCTAATTCTCGACATAAAGTGTTTATGGAATTAATACAACTTATACCGCCACATCTGTCAGGTACAATTTATTTCCTTTGTGCGAACCTAACAAAAATAATTAATGTCTAATAAATAATGAACTAATTGGTTAACTTTTCAGATACCGGTACAAGTAATAATTGTGGAAAATTTCCACTTGATCCGAGATAGGGTGTGGGAGAAATAACGTGTACAAAATTGGTACCAGACAGACAGGTAGATAGACAGAGTAAGTCAATATAAGCTTAGTAAAAACAACGTTTTGAACAGATAGGTCTAAATGTTCTTCTTGAATATTGTGAACTTGAAGAAAGTTGTTTGTCTGAGCTCCATAGGGAACGAGTTCCAAACTTTTGGTCTGTGTTCTGAAATAACCCGCAAGTAAGAAATAGTTATATTTCTGATCCCAGAAGTAAATCTAATTCAAAGGATTACTTTTTTTTTCTCTCCTAAAGTAACATTAGAATAAAAGACAAGTTACCGGAATCAACCAAGGAAACCACTAACTTGGTGGAGTTTAAGTGTCTAATTAACATGTACGACCAGGTTATCTAATGGAGCCTCGTAGGACGTAACAATCTTCGTTTTTGAAAGAATTGGAACCAGTGAAATCTGCCCATGTGGAGTGTCAGCAGAGAATGCTGACCATGTCCCCCAACCTGCTCTCTTTACCAAGAGGCCCGTACAAGACACTGGCCCCAAAACAATTAAAACTCTATGGAGAGCTCCCTGATTTGGAAACCACTGCGCAGTTCATCTCATGTCATGGTCCAACATAAAAATGAGAACGTAGTATAACAATGAAGAAGAAAGAATATCTGTAGTTTATAAGATAAGAGAAAGTGAAACCTTTTTAGTAACAATCTTCAAGAGAAATTTTTTAAGTATGAACGAATATTAAAAAAAAAAAAATAGAACTTTTCCATAAGCTCAATTGTCATGTTATAATTGCTTAAAATGGACTTTTTTTGTTGTATTTAAGTTCTTTTTTTTTCGAGGAATGACATCCCCCCTTTACACACAAACACACACGTAGATAATTTTAATATCAACATATTTACAATTTAACAGAATTGTTTGAATATATTTAGAATCAAAGTGCAGGTCCGCCGACACCCAGTCACACATATATACATATATACATTTTTATGTATTAATTTATATATTTATCTATTAATAGAAATAGAGTGCAGGGGAAAAGACGCTATTAGTTTTGTTCGAAATGTCTGTTCGTCTGTCCGTCTGTCCGTCCGTCCCGTTTAGATCTCGTAAACTACAAAAGATATTGAAAATCCGACATCAGAATATTTTAGACCATTCAAAGTTCCGATGCAACGGCAATTTTTTTTTCTGGAAGCAAAAAATCTAATTTTTAAAATCAGTTATGCAAGCAGTTTTTTAAAGAAAAAAAAAGCTAATTAGTGTGCATTATAAGTTCGACCAAATTTAACTTACGTCAATTTTCTAAATTTCATTTTTCCAGACCTTTTATTAATTGCACAACGTGTTTAGCATTTTTTTTTTTTTTTAATTTTTTTTTTTTTTTTTTAGGATTCGAATAAGAGATTGAGCGGTAAAGCGCTTGGCTTCCGAACCGGGGGTCCCGGGTTCGAATCCTGTTGAAGACTTGGATTTTCAACTTTGGAATCATTGGTCGCCTCTGAGTCCACTCAGCTCTAATGGGTACCTGACATTAGTTGGGGAAAAGTAAAGGCGGTTGGTCGTTGTACTGGCTACATGACACCCTCGTTAACCGTAGGCCACAAAAAACAGAAGAACTTTACATCCTCTGCCCTATAGACCACAAGGTCTGAAAGGGGAACTAGTTAGGCCAGGTTCACATCTAACTTTACTTTCACTTTCACCTATCCTTTGATCTGCGGGACCGTTGGGGCACTACACAAGATCTGTTAACCTTCTTTCTCCATTCTTATCTCTCATTTGTCTTTGATATAATTTCATTCGGATGTTCTTTCTGAAAATATTGAAGCCTGCCTGGGTGGACCACTTCGGGGGCCGATTTTGAGTTTGTGTTTCCACACAAACTGTCTTTTGTAACCTTGTTTTTACAAAGCTTATATCAACTCACTCTGTCTGGTAACAAGTGTGTGCACTTTATTTCTCCCACACCCATTCTCGGATTAAGTTGAAACTTTGCACACTTATTCATTGGCGTAGACAAAACATGAATCAATTAAAAAACAACAACAATTACTGGTAATTGATTTTTTTTTTTGATACCAGCAAGGGAAATAAATCTATCAGCATTCACAGATATCGCTAAATCTGTAGGTTTTAGTCCCCTTAAATAAATATCAACGTAATGGACGCAAGTTGTTACTTTAAGCAATTATTTATCGTACTTAACAAAACATGAAGCAATACAAAAATTAAACATTTAGTCAATTAATTATTGGTAATTATATCTTTTGTTTCATATCGAATAAGAGAAATCATTTCTACACTATTGATACATATAGTTGTAAGGGCGGATTGTCCCCCTTGGACAAGCTTGCTTGTTTTACTAGTTCCAACAAAGTTTCCGATATTTATGTCTAGTGTATTTCTAGAAATTGAAGTGCATTCTTGCGGTACTAAATCTCCTCGCTCTTCTTCTTCTCACTCTCTCTCTCTTTCTCTGTGTGTGTGTGTATATATATATATACTAAAGTGAACAGGCTTTCAGAAATCTGAAACTAAGTCAAGGGAAGCACCTCTTCCTTCCTTACGGTTGACATTAAAATATCAGAGGCCCAACTGCTAAAACTGTATTTGTTGTTTATTTTTAAATTATTATTTTGTTATTATTTTGTCTTATTTGTTCCAGGTGTCCCTCCAGAAATGACAAAGATTAAGTCCTGGCCTAAACCTCGTGCTGGAAAGCAGCGGGAAAGGTTCAAACTAGGACAATCATGATACCCATCGACCAAGCAGCCACCCAGCCAAGGGCGTAGCTAATGTTAGGCGAGGGGGTCCAAATTTGAAAATCCTTCCCAAATGTGTTTTTACATTAAATATCACGCCATTATCTCATATCATGATGTCAAATGTCAAAATGCAGGGGCCCTTTAAGAGGTCTAGCCCCCCAGGGTCCTCCAAATCTCTAGCTACGCCACTGCACCCAGCATAAAAGAGCAGTATAATTATATTATGAAATTCTGTTCTTTCATTTTTAAATAAGCGTAAAAATGTTAAAAGCTAATATATTTTTCGCATCACAACCACTTCCCTATAGTCGTGTCTAGACCTCACCCCCTCACACACCCTCACCCCCTCACACCCCCCTCACACCCCCCCCCCCCTCCGTTTCCCATTTATTTTTTCCCATTTACCACACAACTTACTTTATAACTCATTCAATTGGGCAGACAACTCCGGTAGTAAATACTCTTTTCGTGGAAGGTTGCAGCCATCAGAGCATGTCCGTTGTCGCTACGGTAGTGATGACTCAATACGTCCTTTACAGGTTGCTAGTGGGGGTGACTTTCTCTCCCCCCCCCCACTCCGTTGTCTCACCCCCCTCGTGCCCCGCATCATCAGTTGGCCTAATTTTTCACGGCCACTACCTCCCCCCCCCCCCATAGAAAGTGGCCTGTTCCTCTCCCCTACCAAAAACCTAAACGCATACACATTAAATATAAAACACACACACACACCCCTGAACCCAGCTCAGACTGTTTCAAGTGAATCCAAAGAAAGAATATGAATCATGGATGAATCACAGATTCCTAAAATTTATAGTAAAGAAAGAAAACAAAAGAAATTATTCTTGAGCCAAGTGTTCTCATTTCAATTTTACAACAACACCAAATGTTACGTAGCTGGTCTTCGCGGATCCGTTTCATATCAATTATATATGTTCTTTCAATTGTTAAAGTTCTAATGTTCCGTGCTAGGTAATCGATTCTCTCATGTCTGTGATTCAGGTTATCCGTTACATCATCGCATGCCAACTGATAAGAATAAGTATTTATAAGAATTTAGACTAAATGTGCGATGTGTGGCAGAGAGGCCAAAACTGCTTGGCTGCGGGTTGGCCAACTAAGAACAGAGCTCGGGTTCGAATCCCGACTCGAGAAAAGTTGTCTTAGCTGCGCACCTAACGGCAGCACGGAAACCTTCTCCCAGTACCCACCTCCCCCCACTGGTCCACAAAAGAGATCGGACCATAGGTAACTGAGCATGATGTAAGCCTGAAAGAGGCGCCTTATAAAAGCAATTTAAAAACAAAAAAATAGACCACCCCAATTAATACAATGCGATATCATTAGGCAAGGATCAATCACAAAGCGTCGTAGGCCCCCTTTTATACTAAGATTGCAGTAGACCACTATTCAGCGGTCTTATCGGCTTATTGACTATGGAGTGCCAAGCACATTGTCCTCGCTATATTTTTAAAGTTTTTTTTTTTTTAAGCATGACAAAATCTGCAGTTCGTCACTGAATCGTTGTGGTTATAGGAAATATTGTAAAGTAAAGTAAAGTTCCCCATTCAGACCTTGTGGTCTATAAGGCAGATGATGTAAAGATCATCTGTTTCTGTGGCCTACGGTTAACGAGGGTGTCATGTGGCCAGCACAACGACCAACCGCATTTATGTCATGTACCCATTAGAGCTGGGTGGACTCCGAGGCGCCCAAAGATCGGGAAATTAAAATCCCAGTCTTCACTAGGATTCGAACCCGAGATATTGTACCTGCATTGTATTATGCAACGAGAGATGTTGATTCAATGTTAAGAATAAAAGTAATTTGAAACAGAATGTGTTGGTCTACTCAGTACATGAGAGTGAAATGAGACTAGAGATTTTCGTTTGCTATTGGTGCAAGCAGTTGCATATACTTTGTTGAAGTCACTCAACACAAGTGACGGTCAAGTGGAGCTTTTGACTTATTGTTAAGCGGGTGCTGCCTTCCCCTGGCCTTGTCTCCCTTGTCACTCTGGTTACACAAGTAAAAAAAACTTTCTATTTTATTTTAATTTTGCACTGCAATAATATTTTAAAGTATTTTTTCTCACACCATTGTGTGTATATCACTCAAACACTCAATTAAGACAAGTGACATGAGACAGGCGTAGGGTGTCATGAAGCACAGGAGCACAGGTCAAAAGCAAAAATAATCTTGCTACAAGAGACGACAAAACATTAGCCAACGAGTTAAATGATTTCTATTGTCGTTTCGACAATAACGATTTTAACTATCTAAGACTTAAAGCCCTTGAAGATCTGAAAGTTAACAACTGTTTAGAATTAGCGATTACTAAAGAGCAAGTCTGCAACATTTTCAAAAACGTCAACCTAATGAAAGCTGGTGGGCCTGATGGTATACAAGGGCGAATCTTAAAAGAATGTACTGAACAACTAGCTCAACCTTTCCAAGATATTTTTTCTACTTCATTACTAAACCACGAGATACCACCTGTGTGGAAGTCATCCATAATTGTACCTGTGCCAAAGGTTTCCAAATCAAAGAAAATGAATGACTATAGATCTGTTTCACTTACTTCCATTGTGTCCAAATGTTTTAAAAACTGGTTAAATGTTTCTTCTGAATGATCTTTGTAATAAGTTAGACCCTTTACAATTTGCTTACCAAAAGGGTAAAGGTGTAGACGATGCCATCCTAAATATTTTAAATTGTGTCTACAAACATCTGGACTTACCGAACACTTATGTAAGATTGTTCTTTATTGATTTCTCATCAGCTTTTAACACTATACAACTTCATTTACTCATTGACTAGATGAAAGCGTTGAAGATTAGTCCATACATAATACTATGAGCTAATGACTTTTTGACCCAGAGACCTCAGGGGGTTAGGGTAAACAATGCTATACCAAATGCACGCATAGTTAACACAGGGGCGCCCCAGGGGGAGCTGTGACTACGCCATTGTGGTTCATTTTGTACAATGTACACCAATGATTTTCAATCCGATTGTCCTTTTTGCTCCTTCACAAAATTCGCTGATGATGCGGCTCTTCTTATCATACTCTCAGAGAGCTCAAACGTATATGAGTATTTTAGAGAAATAGAACACATTGAAAAATACTGTAAAGATAATTTTTTATCATTAAATGTTAAAAACAATCAAAGAAATGAGAATCGATTTTCGTAGGGAAAAGAAGGAAAATGATATTGTACCTGTAGCTGGAGAGACTATTGAAATAGTGCAAACTTGTAAATACCTTGTTACTATTTTAGACAACAAATTAAATCTTACAGCATATATTGATTATATCAACAGAAAGGGGCATCAAAGATTACGATTACTTAGAAAAATGTCTTCATAGAATCCTAAATGCTGCTAATAAAATCATTGGCAAAAAAACTAACCCCATTTGGGCAGCTGTTTGAGACAAACATTAAAAAAAAAGCTAAAAAGATCCTCGAAATAAAGAATCACCCTTTGAGTCAGGATATTTTAGTTTTATCATCACAAAAGAAATGCAAGACACCGATAGCAAAGACAAATAGACACAAAAGACTGTATTGTTCCCAAGGCAGTTATATCATTAAATAGAAACTATCTTTTCGAATGTAAATTAGGATTGAGTCTGGTGTAAATGTATATTTTGGTTTTCTATAATTAAATAGTTTTGTGTGGTGTAATGCACAAAATGTCAGACAAAGTTTCTTAGTTCTTTGTTGTTGTTTTTTTCTTTTTCACTTTTTTTTCTCACACGTGGGAGAACCCGCCTCACTTTCCCTCCCGCCTCACTTTCCCTCCCGCCTCACTTTCCCTTTCGCCTCACTTTCCCTCTCGCCTCACTTTCCCTCTCGATTCACTTTCCCTCTCGCCTCACTTTCCCTCTCGCCTCACTTTTCCTCTCGCCTCACTTTTCCTCTCGCCTCACTTTTCCTCCCGCCTCACTTTTCCTCTCGCCTCACTTTCCCTCCCGCCTCACTTTCCCTCCCGCCTCACTTTTCATCCCGCCTCACTTTCCCTCTCGCCTCACTTTTCCTCTCGCCTCACTTTCCCTCTCGCCTCACTTTCCCTCTCGCCTCACTTTCCCTCTCGCCTCACTTTTCCTCTCGCCTCACTTTTCCTCTCGCCTCACTTTTCCTCCCGCCTCACTTTTCCTCTCGCCTCACTTTCCCTCCCGCCTCACTTTTCCTCTCGCCTCACTTTTCATCCCGCCTCACTTTTCATCCCGCCTCACTTTCCCTCTCGCCTCACTTTTCCTCTCGCCTCACTTTCCCTCTCGCCTCACTTTTCATCCCGCCTCACTTTCCCTCTCGCCTCACTTTTCCTCTCGCCTCACTTTCCCTCTCGCCTCACTTTTCATCCCGCCTCACTTTCCCTCTCGCCTCACTTTTCCTCTCGCCTCACTTTCCATCCCGCCTCACTTTTCCTCCCGCCTCACTTTCCATCCCGCCTCACTTTTCCTCTCGCCTCACTTTCCATCCCGCCTAACTTTCCCTCCCGTTGACCACCGAACACCTAGGATCCACTACTGGTTTACAAATATCAAGCTCCAGTGCATTGTGGTCGAGGTCGAGTTCAAAGAAATAGACGAATGAATTGTTTATAAACATTTTTATTACTGTTGACTTGAATTCTTTCTGTCCTAATTCAATCTTCCAGCGAGTTTCTAAGATTTTCTGAATGACTCTATGAAAATAGTTGTAGCTAAGAAAGAGGAAAACTTTACGGCAAATATGTCAAAGAAAGACATTCTTATACTACATTCTTATACTACATTCTTATACTGCATTCTTATACTACATTCTTATACTACATTCTTATACTACATTCTTATACTACATTCTTATACTACATGTGCCTCAATCGTCTCTCACACTTTAGTACTGACCCGTGTCCCCAAATTACTTCATTTTAATTAATGTGACCTGCCTGTTTACAATTTACAGAGTTGACTGGGGTCAGGTTGTTAAGGTTTTTAAAAAATCGCCCCCCCCTCCCCTTTTCCTCAATAGTTGTTTATCCACAATGTTTATCTGAGCCACAATGTTTATCTGAGCCACAATGTTTACCTGAGCCACAATGTTTATCTGAGCCACAATGTTTATCTGAGCCACAATGTTTATCTGAGCTACAATGTTTACCTGAGCCACAATGTTTATCTGAGCTACAATGTTTACCTGAGCCACAATGTTTATCTGAGCCACAATGTTTATCTGAGCCACAATGTTTATCTGAGCCACAATGTTTATCTTAGCCACAATGTTTATCTGAGCTACAATATTTATCTGAGCTAAAATGTTTATCTGAGCTAAAATGTTTATCTGAGCTACAATGTTTATCTGAGCTACAATGTTTATCTGAGCTACAATGTTTATCTGAGCCACAATGTTTAGCTGAGCCACAATGTTTGGCTGAGCCACAATGTTTATTTGAGCCACAATGTTTATCTGAGCCACAATGTTTATCTGAGCCACAATGTTTATTTGAGCCACAATGTTTAGCTGAGCCACAATGTTTATCTGAGCTACAATGTTTATCTGAGCCACAATGTTTATTTCTTAAGCTTTACTTAATATTTGTTTTCCATTCTCTTTCTTTTTTGTTCATCGCAGCCAGAGACACGTGACCGTCACTAAGTCAGGTAACAGTTTTTTGTAAGGCTTCCAGCAGGGTGACACTCTAAGACATTCTCTATTATTTAAACCAAAAAAAAAAACTTTGCTGAAAACTGATACAGAAGGCGAAAAAGGAATTTAAAGACCCCCAGCGGAGAAAGGCTTTGTACACATTAGTCGTGACAAAATATGCTGGTCGCAGCTGGGTCTGCGTAATCACGAGAACTACTGTACCTCTCCGCAAATCATTGGAAGCCCAGACATTACCCTAGATCTTGTACACAATTTACAGAAAGCCATTTAAACAATAACATCTAACATCACTAAAGACATCTTCAGAATGTAGATCCGAACTTCTTAGTAGAGTCTCACTGACCACAGCAGTGCTTCTAGACTTCCTGACCACTGGAAATAAAAAGATAGTCCTATCTAATTTTCATGATTTCAGATCGTGATTCGAAAAATGTCGTGACACTATGGCTGTGACCATCCACTCCAGTCACAGAAGTGAACCCTAGCGACTTTAAGAAATGAAAATTACTAACATAGAGCGAATTGTGTTTGATGATGTTTGTATGTTTACATGTTTGTATGTTTATGTCTGTGTGTATGTTTATATATTTGTATATATATATAATTGTTTGTATGTTTATGTTTGTATATTTATATTTTTGTATGTTTTTTATGTTTGTATGTTTTTTTATGTTTGTAAGTTTATGTTTGTAAGTTTATGTTTGTATGTTTAAGTTTGTATGTTTATATGTTAATGTATGTATGTTTAGGTCTGTATGTTTATATGTTTATGTTTGTTTGTTTATATGTTTATGTTTGTATGTTTGTATGTTAATGTTTATATGTTTATGTTGGTATGTTTATATGTTTATGTTTGCATGTTTTGTTTTAGACGTTTCTGATGTTTCTTCTGAAATGAAGATTATTACGTCCAATCGTGACGACTGTCCTAAGCGCATAACACTCAACCACCCATAAAATAATTAATTAATTAGTATAATTAATAATAAGATGATTAAAAACCTTACAAGTAAATTAAAGTAAGCTCCAACAAGAAATGTTATTATTTTTACGAAACAAACAACAAAATGATGTGAAAAAATTTTTTTAAAAGAAATAAATTCAGTTTATTTGAGTTCAAACTATCACTTGAAATAACAAAATTAAATCTCAGTTTTTACTCACTCTTACTAATCACACCCACCCACACGCAAACACATGTACTAACAGAAGGCACACACAGAAATACCAGATGTCAAGAAAACTTGACAAGGCACTGTGAACACTAACATTAGGTCAGGTGTCACAAGTCACAGATGACACAAATCATCCTAAAGTGCTACTAATCAGAACCAACATATATGTTTAGCTCACTGATTTAAAACATCAACAGAAATCAACTCTAAAAGAGATGTAGTGCAAGTCAACATAGATATAATCCTTCTAACTATTTGGCATTCACCGGTATCACAAAAAACTAGAACTGACAGAAAACAACGGGTCTACGAGAATCAACTATTCAACGTATCTATATTTTACACAGTAGTTACAAGAAATATTTACATGAATTCTTAAAAGTGTGTTTGGCATTTGAACATATTTACATTTCCAACAAATGTACATAAATATTTAAATTAGGAACACAATATCTGGAAAGAGATGTGCTGAATAAGGGTTTACCTTGAAAGTAAATATCTATCAACATATGGATATATTCTCTGAGAATATAGGATCACAGTGAATGATGGCTGAAGTCTAACAAAATTACAACTTAATATATTTAGCGCGCCTCTGAGTCCACACAGCTCTATTTAGTACTAATATTAGTTGTGAAAAAGTAAAAGCGGTTGATCGTTGCGCTGGCTATAATATGTCTTCCGCTACATTATGTCTCCCGTCTTGCAACTGATAGTCAGCTTAAAGCATCCGCGACACATCTAAAGCAAAAACCGAATGATACGGCAGAGTGAGTACATGGCTATTGAAACATATAGTTAGCTCTTTGGTGTTTGTTGTTTCACCTCAAGTGTCAGTAATATTATGAATAAATATGTTTTTCCTTTCTTTTTTAAATCTAGATTTATACTGAATTTCACGATAAAGAGCTAGAAGCCAAGCTTCAATTTAGCTATATACTATAAAAAATATTCCTAAAACCAATAAACCAAATCTAGTATCTAATAGTATCCAATATGATTCACTCATATGCCGACTTTATGAACTACAATCTCGGACAAGACTTCTTTGTTCTAGACATCTCTAACAAAATCATCACGTTTACATGAAATAAAACATCAGTCTAGATCTCAATTTACGAACAGAATTCATTAAAGGAATATACAGTTTTAACTCTAACAGAACTATTTTAAATAAACAAAACTTTGTTGTATAGTGTAAAGCAACATGAACTCATAAAAAAAATGTTAAGAAATATTTTAAACAAAAAGGACTAACAGCGTATATGCAAAAACTTATGGAAGCCTCTAGAAACAATCTAATTATGCAGGCGTAATACTATTCTTTTGTATATGAAATTTGATTCTATATTGTTAACATTTAAATAAACACTTGACAGCACAGCGGTCATATTTTTGAGATTGGTCTAATGAAAAGCAAATTAAGGCAGAAGGAATAATTAGGCTGGACTGAAAGATTGTATTCTAAATCTCCTTGTCATAATGCCAGCTATTGTTTCAAAATGTTATTGTAAAAAACTAAGCTCATGTTGGTTTGTAATTGCCCATTGTTGAAGTCGTTTGGAAGAGACAAAAGGTCTTCATTTAGATGGGGTTGCTGCTGATGTTGTTGCTGATGCTGCTGGAGTTGCTGACATGCTTGAAAGTTTCCTTTTGTCCAATCAGAAAAATCTTCTGAGAATTGTCCGGAGCTGTTGGCGCTGAAGTTACTGGGAAGGCTAAACCTTTTGGTCATGTCCAAACTTGTCCTTGGAAAAAGCTCAGAGTTGGATCTGTTTCTCTGGTAAGGACTTGACCCGTGAGTGGCTCCAGAGTGACCATTGGACGCGACGAAAGGATCGATGGTTGAATGGAATGAACGTTCCGCTGCCCACTGCTTGCGTCGTAGTTCAGTCAGCTGACTCTGACTAGTAGTGTTTAACAGCGTAGTTGATGACTTGTAGGACGCAGTGGAGGAATTCAATACTGGGATGTTTGTGGTGTTGATGGAGTGTTGAAGTGAAATGCTTCCGGTCTGTCTTTGATGCAAAGACTCCTGGGATTGATATGCACCGACGGAAATATTTTGTGCAATAGTTTGGTTCTTGAACAGTTGTGACTCCAGCAAACTTCCTTCATTTAATACCCTCGCAGAGTCCGTTGCGTGTGGTGCTGTATTGTGGTACACACTTCTGCTGGATGGACCTGTTTGGTGATTGTCTTGGTTTGCATTGACTGTCTCTGGAATGGACGAGAACATAGTTTGGAAAGCACTTTGGTTGGACGACATATTATTACCTTGAGCTATGGATGATAGAGAGGGTGATACATCGTTAAGACATGACATTGCTGCTGATCTAGCTTCATCTCTTCGACTTCTTCCTTGTGGACTGTGACTTGAGAAATCTGAACTGGCTGACGCAGAGGACGGCAGGTTTTTAAAGATGCTCAAAAGTTCCTTGCAGTCTGAAGGATCAAAAGAGCTGGAAGAATGTCTCTGCGCTTTCATGATGACTTGAAAGTTGAACCTGTAGGTGTACCTTTTGCCTTGGACTTTGGACAGAATCATTTTGTCGTAATAGTACCTCATAGCCCTGCTGACTTTGTCGTAATTCATACTTGGCTGCAAGAAAAAAAGAAATTTTACATGTCGGAAAGAAATGTCAGATATTTCTAAAAAAAATTAGTCAATGCTTATTTCATGTTGAAATAATGTCAACTAATCATTCATCATTTTATTTGTCAATGAAAAATAAAGAGATAACACAATTGGCCAGTAAGGGGAGAACACACGAAATGTGCGTTATTATCGCGACTCTCTATTAGCTTACAATCCAGTTCTACTTCTATCTGCGAAATTCTAGTTTGAAATAAATGTTTCAATTTTGTAAGTGACTTTTTGACTCGCGTCCAACCAACTTTCTACTTGGACAACGTGCCAGTTTTTGACTCGCGCCCAACCAACTTTCTACTTGGACAAAGTGCCAGTTTTTGACTCGCGGCCAACCAACTTTCTACTTTGACAACGTGCCAGTTTTTGACTCGCGGCCAACCAACTTTCTACTTGGACAACGTGCCAGTTTTTGACTCGCGACCAACCAACTTTCTACTTTGACAACGTGCCAGTTTTTGACTCGCGTTCAACCAACTTTCTACTTTGGACAACGTGCCAGTTTTTGACTCGCGGCCAACCAACTTTCTACTTGGACAACGTGCCAGTTTTTGACTCGCGGCCAACCAACTTTCTACTTAGACAACGTGCCAGTTTTTGACTCGCGGCCAACCAACTTTCTACTTGGACAACGTGCCAGTTTTTGACTCGCGGCCAACCAACTTTCTACTTTGGACAACGTGCCTGTTTTTGACTCGCGGCCAACCAACTTTCTACTTGGACAACGTGCCAGTTTTTGACTCGCGGCCAACCAACTTTCTACTTGGACAACTTGCGGTCAGTTTTTGACTCGCGGCCAACCAACTTTCTACTTGGACAACGTGCCAGTTTTTGACTCGCGGCCAACCAACTTTCTACTTTGGACAACGTGCCAGTTTTTGACTCGCGCCCAACCAACTTTTTACTTGGACAACGTGCCAGTTTTTGACTCGCGGCCAACCAACTTTCTACTTGGACAACGTGCCAGTTTTTGACTCGCGGCCAACCAACTTTCTACTTTGACAACGTGCCAGTTTTTGATTCGCGGCCAACCAACTTTCTACTTGGACAACGTGCCAGTTTTTGACTCGCGGCCAACCAACTTTCTACTTGGACAACGTGCCAGTTTTTGACTCGCGGCCAACCAACTTTCTACTTGGACAACGTGCCAGTTTTTTACTCGCGGCCAACCAACTTTCTGCTTGGACAACGTTCCAGTTTTTGACTCGCGTCCAACCAACTTTCTACCTGGACAACGTCCCACCTTCACTCCATGAAGCACAAAATGTGTGTCAACTAATGGAAGGAGTTGTAACAAATTTAACTGGTGTCTAGACTTACATTAGGCCTAAATCTTAAATGAGATCATTGCCGATAATGAGAGATTTGTGTCTTAAGCAGTGTGGAATATAAACAAGTTTATAAAGTGTGACAGGGGCTCCTAGCTTACAAACAATAAATGTATTACAATTCAATCAGATCGCAAAAGTAAATGAGAATTTAAAATACCTTGTTCTTTCGTTTGCCCCATCGTCTGGCCACTTCCTCGGGGTCTATCATGCGAAATTCTCCTTTGTTACCCAACCACTTGATGCAGTTATCATTGGTGCTTTCAGAGAGCAGCTCCAGCAAGAACTGCCAGAGTTGAACCTGGCCACTGCCTGAGAAATAAAAAACATATTAAACAACATTAGTTGTAACAGCTTCAGTGATGTAGCATTCTCAGACTTAGAAGATAGCGATGTAGCATTCTGAAACTTAGGATAACGATGTAGCATTCTGGCATTAAAAATAGCTACGTAGCATTATGAAGTTTAAGTTATCGATGCAGCATTCCGAAGCTTGCTCGAGCTGTAATTGTTTTTTTCTTTTTTTTTTTACAAAACGTATATCTACTCACTCTGTCAGTCTGTCTGTCTGTCAGTCTGTCTGTCTGGTACAAATCTTGTACGCATTATTTCTCCCCCTTACCATACTCGGATCAATTGAAACTTTGCTCAAATTATTCATTGACGAAATTAAATACAAGAATCAATCACAAAATTAACCAATTATTTAAATTAATTAGTGATGATTTATTCGTGCATAAATAAAGGGGCAAACATCTTACAGTATTGAGATATATGGCAGTAATTCTGAGGTTCTTTTGCTTATGTAAACTTGATGTTGTTCTTTTCGAAAGTATTTTTCTTAACTTTGTTTGTTTAAAATATATATTCAACAATTGTCATAGTGTTAATACAGATAAATATGCATAACAAAGGGATCTTTATAAAAGTTATTGTGTAAAATCTATAGTTTCCATATAGTTTGAAAGTGTGGACTGTACCGGTACTTCCTTTTGAGTAACGGAGAGCATTATATATTTACTATTATTATGCGCCTACGCTGGGTACTAATGTTAACAATATAGAAGTAAAAAAAAAAATAATAAATAAGTAAATAATACTAGTGCAAGTTCATACTCATTCAGACTTGAGTGTTAATTTTCAGTTTTAAATAAAATGAGCTCACCTTCCAGAATGTAGGACGCTATTCTCCTCATCTTGTCTCCATCGTCTGGTTTACTTCTGTGAGTTGCCACCCTTTTGTGTGACATTTGTTCCGGCTTTACTTCGGGAATATCCATTGGTGCTATGACTTTGTGGAACTCTTCATCGGTCACGGTGTCTGGTTTACTTCTGTGAGTTGCCACCCTTTTGTGTGACATTTGTTCCGGCTTTACTTCGGGAATATCCATTGGTGCTATGACTTTGTGGAACTCTTCATCGGTCACGGTGTCTGGGAGAAGAAATGATGAACAATTAGTGGACTTCATTTTCCAACTTACTTTGACAGTACAAAAACCTTTAATGAGCACCAGTGGTTTAATAAATAAACATGAATTATTACAAATAATAAAAAATATTAAAACTCTTATAGACGCTACGATTTTAACTATTCCTAAATACATTACTGGTAAAGTGGTAAAATGTACATTTCATTTTCATTACAATTTGAACATATGCATTTTAAAGACATATACTTTATCGTGTGCGATGTATAAAATTCAATCATGATTTTAATGTTTAGAATTAAAATTGACCAAGAAGAAAAATCTTCCGCACAAAAAATACATAGTCATTGAATTTTATTTGAAAATCAGAAAGACATATGAATCCAGACTAGTCGAGCTACCCGTCGTTGTTTCGGTTAATTCTACATAAAAATAAACAACAATAGTCTTGTCGGCTTACTGAGCCTAAAGAAAAAAGTTAAAAGCAAAACAAGCAACATCCAGTGTGTGTGTGTGTTTGTGTGTGTGTGTGTGCTGGGTGAGCATTCTAGCAAATTCTTCGGCCGAGGCACTCTGTGTTTTGGAAGGTCGTATGTTGGTTCGTAGTTTGCCCGTCTCATTCAGAGTTAACCCGATAATTTCATGCTCGCCAGATTGGGGGACTGGGATGTCAGGAGATTATTAGCTTATTCTGAGGCCTACTGTTATTACTTCTGATTATTTGAACTGCATTATTCGATGTTCATTTCCATAAACATCAAACATTCTTACTTTTTGTTTTCTGTATCAGAGGTGTGTGAGTAGGCTGCCTGGTCGTGTGGTACGATTTCTGGACTGCCGTCCGGAGGGAGATTTGGACTAGGGTCTAATAACCTTCAATTGTTAAGAAACATCCGAAACAGTTACGTGTGTTGAACCGACACCAGTCGGTCTAGAAGAACTGAACAATGACCTCCATCGTCAGAACCTGTGGGCAGTTTAGACTGTCTGTAAGACGTGGCAACGAGCTATTGGTCTTAACTGCCCACTAGTGCCCACAAGTTGTGACGTTACAGGTCAGTGTTGAGGCCTTCTATAACGAATGGTCTAGGTTGAACTTCCATTCACTTCAGAACTCAACAAATCAAACCAAACGGGACAGGTTTACGATTGAAAGTAGTTAGGTCATTAGTGAAACAAGACTCATAGGTCATTAGTGAAACAAGACTCATAGGTCATTAGTGAAACAAGACTCATACATGAATCCAAGAGTCTACTTCCCTAATGAATGTATGTTTAATTTGATCAATGCTCTAAAAATGACACAGAGTCCATGTAGACGTGAAAGAAGAATGAGCTTATGTCTCGCCAACTAGTTTCTTCTAAATATCCTCCTGGCATCGCTTGATGGGTGTGTGTGTGTGTGTGTTTGTGTGCTACGTCATCGATTTTAAAAAAGTGTGTGTGTGTATGTAGTGATTCACTTTTGACACGACTAGATGTACAAGGTAAGTATGCTGACAATATGTTCAGATGACTCCAGCGCAGTGAGAACATTTTCCGTGAGATCTTCACACAGAATGCAGCCGCCTTCCTTCCCCTACCGTTCTCTCTTGAACCAGATCTAGTTTATCAGGGATCTATTGAATGTGCCCAAGAAGCAATGACTTGTCAGCGACAGCTACGTCCAGATTCCCACAACTTAATTTCGTTGCTCTACACCTTGAGTTGTGTTATTCCATTTTTTTAATCACTTTACAAGAAATACATTTTTTTTTTACAATCTTAGTCAAAGTCCGACATTACTAACTCGTAATGATATAAATCTAGCTATATTTATTAATTTACAGTTGGAATGGTTTTACACAATGAAATGATCTAAATGTTTGTAAAATCATTTGTAAAATGTTTTACATGTTTCGGATGTTCCTTCAGAGTTGAAGATAATTACTTCCTAGTCCAAACCTCAGGCAGGACGACGGGGGATGGGAGCGGGCAGGGTTTGAACCTTGGACCATCGATAAATCTGAACGACAGTCCAGCGCGCAAGCCGCACGACCAGGCAGCCTACCAGTTAGAAACCTCTGTTCTATCATATGTAATCTTGTAATCAATGTACGTGAAGGATTTGATTCTGAGTAAGGATTTTTGTTGAGGTCATACATTAACAAATTATTAAAAGTCTTTGAAAAAGAAAACGTTCTTATAGTTTTTATAACATTATTCTCGAAGCGTTTAAAAATTTTTGAAAGAATGTGTATAAAAACGATATACACTGTGTTACATATACTTATGTATCAGCAGTCAATCTTACCAAAGTGTGTGTCTTTTTGATCAAGTTGTATACATTCCATTATGTCATCCAACATGGATCCTGGGTACTTCAAGTCGCCAGCAGCCATCTCTTCCAAATGGTCAGGAGACCCGGATAAGTAGTTGATCGCTATGTGCTCATCATAAGACGGGGGCTTTCTCACGGGTACGCTGGACTGAAAATTCTGCCCCTGCACATTGTCATAGGCAGATCTATGGGACATCGAAACGTCGGACAAAGACGACCGTGAGGCGGGCACTAGAAACTCTAAGTTTGAGGCGAATGATGTGTCATACTTTTCAGCCAGTGTCACGCTCGCTTCAAGTGGGCTCTGGGAGGCCAAGGTGGATAGAGGGGACGAAGTGGTGGAGGTTGAAATACAACTGGGCTGGCAAGTGGTTGGGTTCTGGCAGGTCGGGTTGTACAGCTCAGGGGTGTTGCTGGTGGTGTATGTCGTGTAGCTTTCGGCGTCGGAGAAGCTTTCCACGCTGCTGACGGAGTTGATGCTGTCGAAACTGTTGCTCTTTTGTCTCCAGACCAAATTGTCTGAATACACCGAGTCTTCTAGTTTCGTGGCGCTGTTCTGGTGGTAGCCATTGCTGCTGGACACTGAGCAGTTGCTGTGTGCCTGATAACCACCCTCTTTGACTGAAGTGTTGATGATGAGACTTTGGAAGGGGCTGTTACTAGAGTAAGACGAGTCCACATCAGGATTTTTATAGCAGCTATCTCCTGCGGATGTCTTCATACTGTTATTCAGGCCAAAGCTTTCGCTGGCCGAGTTGCTGCCTTCATAAGCCTGCCTATTGCACAAGGACGCCGAGCTGCTAAATATAGCCTGGCCATCCAGCGAGGCAGACAGACTACTCGATGTGGACCAATCCGCGTGAAAGACGCCGCTGCTGTCAGAATCGCATGCTGAGGAGGTCATCTTCCAGAGGCCGGACTGCACGGGGGAACTGGACTCGAAGCCTCCGTCCTGGTGGAACATATCAAAGAGATCGTCACTGGGCGATGGCACTGTCTGGTCGAGGTTCAGGTGGGTGAAGAAGTCTACAGACATGTCAGATGAAAGAAAGAATATCCCTGGATTATCTTCTGCAAATTAGATTCGAGAGAGATTATTAGATATGATACTAAAGTCTCTCAGAAAACGTTTGTTATATAGCATCCCCCTCAACATTCTCTTAAGCCTACAACCAATAAACAAATTTAGACTCTACAGAAAGTTCCACATCTAAAACTCTTTTTTTGTTCACATTTTTAATAACTATTCTAAAAAATTAAATTCATCCTCCCTATTATTATATTCTATTTGGGTTGATTTAATTTTTTTCCCATAGCATAAATGTTATTGTCGATATTAAAGTAACAAAAAAATAAATAACACAAAATTTAAAGTTTAATTTTTTTAAATTTATATTTTGCATATTTGGAAAACCTATAAATTAACTAAAAACTCTTACCTTTTATTTAGCAAGAAAAAAAATACTTCTATCTCCAATACGGAACAATAAATTCATGTACAAGTAACAGTACATGAGATAAAGATCGGTATATCAACTTAAAACTTCGACTGATTAACGCGAGGTAGATTATGTCATGGTGTCAAAGTGTTGTCGCTTCCAAAGCTAGCGCGCGACTGACACTTTGGCTTCACCGTCTCTCCTTGTAATAGTTTTTCTCTTGCACCTAAACAATAGTAAGAACAAAAAAAGTAGTCCCGACAAGTCGTAGTACGACGATCTAATTCGCTATCATACAGGTTCTAAATTTTATGAATGAAACTGCCGTGGGATTTTTGTCCCCTGACGTTTTCGGGCAGCGTAGGAATTTGCATGTTTAGGCGCATGCGCGACGAGGTCAGGAGACCGCCTACATAAGGTTAAATTTAGGCCCAGTATGTGTCATAAAAAAAGGCTGTCCTTGTTGACTCAGGGTTTGTTTTGGTCTCTAGAATACAGAATTAGGGCACACGCGAGAGTTGACTAGCCAAAGTGACCTTCCTCGGTCATTAAATATTGTTTGGCCCTACTACATGGGCAGTAGATTAAATCAGCGTGTTAAAGCAGTAGATTAAATCAGCCTGTTAAAGCAGTAGGTTAAATCAGCGTGTTAAAGCCCATATAAAGGTACTTTTTAGAGACAGTTATGGGAAACAATTATGTTAACTTTGGTAGGCTACCTAGGTGACTTTTTAAAAAATAAACATTATCAGTTGTTTCATATGTTTTTATGTTGTTTTTTTTCCAGGTATAATAAAGGGGAAGCAACTGTTGTTAAAGAGTTTCGTCATGCACCGAGTAGCCTCCCTCAACGATATGCAGTAGGCCCACATAACTGCGACACACAAGGACCTACTTATTTAAAACACCATATTACACAACCGCGCCATTTGCATAGGTCAGTGAGTTCTCTACATCTGAAATAAACAAGGCTTTAAAAAAGGGGGGCGTTTGATTCTACCCTATGCCCAATAGACACACCTCTTTCAGATTAGCCGAAATTGTAAACAAAACATGGCCATGCTACTAAACTCGAGGTTTCATCTAGACTTGGGGAGTACAAGACTAGTGCTACAATATCTAGATTCATACACGCCATATAAAACCAATAACACTAGCGCCAACATTAAAAGGGGAGATCAGCATTTTGGATCTGAAAGATGGTTAGTTACGGAATAAAAGATAACAACGATATACTTTTATTGTTAAATATATAGAGCATATGATGTACAGGTCAACTGTTGCTATGGCCGACGGTTAACTAGGGTGCCATTTGGCCAGCACAACGATAACCGACTTAACTTAAGCCAACTAATGCCAAGTGCCATTATGGTTAGGTACCCTGTTTTAAAACCCCGAAATTCAAAATCTCATTGACGTTTTATAAAACATTTAATATAGTTGTGGTGACCGAGAGGCAAAATTATGTCCCACACAGCTGAGGCTCTTGTGTTCAAATCCCAGAAAGTAAAAATGTGAAATATTTAGTTTTCTGTCAATTGGACCCCCCCCCCTTTTTACACAGAGATTTTTTTCCAGATATATAGATGTTGTCGTTGTATTGGCCACGCGTAATTCTTTTTAGCTTTTTTCTAAGAAAAAAAAGGTGACCTTCACCTTCTATCCTTCACGCTAGTTTAGAAGAAAACATTTTGTAATTCCTTTTTTAACTTTAAATTAACGACACTTAAAGAAAGCAGGAAATAAATCTAGTCTATGTCTATGTTGAAGTTTGAGGCTACCTGACTATAGAATACATGGTGTTGAGGTCACATTTTAAGACAACAAAACTGTCGCACTGAAAGCCCAAAGTCTGCGTCTTTTTTTAGACCGAAATTATAACTTTTCAGTTCATCTGATCCATAGTGTCTAGATTTGCAGTTCAGAATCAATCAGATCTATACTGTTTCTTGTTTTAGAACTTTCAAAATCAATCTGATCTACATTTTTATCTTGTTTTAGAAGTTTTAATATCAATCAGATGTTTCTAAGTTCAGTTTTAGAAATTCCTAGTGAATCTTAATACAAAACATTATGACGATTACTACGACAGGAATGAAGAAGATAATGATTCAAACTTGGAACCATCGTGTTTACAGTCCCGAGCGCATGGGTGACTTTCGAGTGTTTCAAGAGACGACAAAGCACATAACAATGTCATGAAGTATCGTCCATAAAAGATTTGAAGGCTGGATTCTTTTTATTATTACCATCAACATGAAACTAACCACTCTAGGTCTATTCTGAAATGGATGTATAGCTAGCTGGACCATCTACGCCCGGTATAATAGCATTTCAAGTCTGCATTTGTGGTACGTAATAATCTGAAATGCACCAAATGACCCAAGGTATTGAAAGTCCAAGGGAGGTAAATGTAGGCGCCTACAGATGCTTAAGTAGGTCGCGAACACTTGGATGACTACGTAACGAGTTGTAACACTTCATGTCTGCCGCTATCTAAACACTGTACCTCTCCCTGGTACAGACACACACACACACATTAGAAGAAATACAAACTTTTGGCAGTATAAAACATTGGGTAACTGTAGACGCCAGCCGTGGTGATACTTCTGTTTTATGGAGCTGAAAGAGATGTTTAACTCTGTAACCTGACTGGGCGTCCTGACTTATAGGTTATGAATGATTATTTTACCAATGTTATATCAAGTCAGCCTGTCTGTCTGTCTGTCTGGTAAAAATCATGTACACGTTGTTTCCCCCGCTTCCCATTTTCGAATCCATTTAAAACTTTGCACAAAACGTGAATGAATAACTAAGATTATCCAATTAGTTATTCCAATTAGTCATAATGAATTCGTTTCGTTTTACATAGAAAATGTATTAAGTTAAGGGGAGATAAGCCTTGTGAAGAGAATCAGGACCTTACATAAGTAGTTGAATATTTCAAAGACAAACTTTGTACTCGTATCTCTTAAGAAAGGCAGCATGAAAAGCTTCTGCTAGATACAACCCCCGCCCCCGAAACTGGCCCAGAAAAGTAATTGTATCATAAAGCAAAGCAATGGAACCTTTTGACGTTTTTGTTTTTGTTAACCCATAACATTTTGAAAGACATCTCTAAAAATATTTTGATTAGTGTCATCCGATACGGTCTACAGTATGTGTACTACCATTTTTTTTTCAAGAAAAAAATTTTAATTTTGACTTTGAAGCAAATTAGTAACATAGAGCAAAAGGGGGTCAATTGTCCATTGTTGTAAAAATGCAGCGAACCGTTTAAAATAGTGCAAAACATACTTTAAAATTTATTTTAAAATGTATAATATGAATTATATTCAAAGATACTTATTTAGTGACAAAATAATGGGGAAAAAATATTTAAAGAATTTGATAGAAGACCACGAATATTTACAAAGCTCATATTAACTCACTTTGACTGTTTGTCTAGTAAATAGATTGTACACTTTATTTCTCCGACACCAATCTAAAATCAAGTTGAAATTTGGCAGAATTATTTATTGTAATTGTTATAGTTAAGACTATTCATTAAACACATAAATCTTTTTAGTATTTTTTTTTTTTTTTTTTTTGTTATTCTTTAATATTCATGTCTAACTTTGTATCGTATATAAAAAAAAATGTTTATTACAAAATGTTTTCTAAAACATCAACATAACTCCTGGCTCCAAAATGCCCTGTCTTCAAAGCGGCGTCGCCAAAACGACCACGGCGCCAAAACGGTGTCGCCAAAACGTCACGTTCGAGCTAAAAGCATGAAATCGGGCTAAATGGGGTCAATCTGTGGCAATAAGCTTATAAATCAATATACTGTAAACGTTTCTAAAGAATCAAATTCTGATCTATTCTATGAGATTGTAATATTTTGTTTTCCTTAGAATCTTATTTGATTGTGTTTTGCTTTATTTCATTGAACTTTTTCATGAGCAAAATAGTTCAGTCCTTGTTAGTTGATCTTGAAGTGTCCACGTGGTCAACAAAACAAAAGATGTTATGGTGTTGGCTATACTAATCAATCTAAAAATATATATCCTCTTTGATAATCGTTGCACTGTCATTCTAAGTCATAATCGATGACCTAGCGACTGTAATAATCTAGATCCTAATCGATAATAATTCGACTTTTTCATTATCTAAATCCTAGCCATATCTATGATCACCTCACTGTCATTATCTACTTTGTAATCAATTATCATCCGACTGTATGGTGTAAATGTGACAGTAGGGTGTGCAGTTCAAGGAGGCCATGACGTTGTCAACTCACAACTGTTTACACCTGGCATGACCTCCAATTTGGAAAAGGGGGGGGGGGCGGGTATGCCAAGAAGGACCACTCTTCAGTAGTGGCGGTCAAGAAAATAAGCTTATGTTGGTGCATGACAAAATTTCCGTTAGCACCCCTCCAGAACAGTAGAACAGTCTTTTTTTTTTTTTAAATAGGTTTGTTGAAATCTGATTTAGCCGGGAAACTACGTGGTGGGGGTGGTGTCTCAGGTAACATTTAATTGAACAGTTAGCTCTCGGGCCACGCGACACGATCCAAAACTGTGAACGGAGAGAGAGAAAGAGAGAAAGAGAAAGAGAGGAAGATAGAGAGAAAGAGAGAGAGAAAGAGAAAGAGGAAGATAGAGAGAAAGAGAGGGAGAGAGAGAGAAAGATAGAGAGAGAGAGAAAGAGGAAGATAGAGAGAAAGAGAGGGAGAGAGAGAGAAAGATAGAGAGAGAGAGAAAGAGAGGGAGAAAGATAGAGAGAGAGAGAAAGAGAGGGAGAGAGAGAGAAAGAGGAAGATAGAGAGAAAGAGAGGGAGAGAGAGAGAAAGATAGAGAGAGAGAGAAAGAGAGGGAGAGAGAGAGAGAAAGAGGAAGATAGAGAGAAAGAGAGGGAGAGAGAGAGAAAGATAGAGAGAGAGAGAAAGAGAGGGAGAAAGATAGAGAGAGAGAGAAAGAGAGGGAGAGGGAGAGAAAGAGGAAGATAGAGAGAAAGAGAGGGAGAGAGAAAGATAGAGAGGGGGAGAGAGGGGGTCGAGAGGTTGAGAAGTGTGAGATATAAAGATTAATTCTTACTGAATGCGTGTCGAATACATGCGCAGTTAAATAAATACTTTTTATGTCAAGCTTGAGGCAGACTTTTTTTTATTGTATGTGCACCAAGCGTGATCTCTCCCATGCCCTGTTTGTATCAACCTGTTTAAACAACTGCACATTTTGATAACTAGTCCATTTCTTTTCATTGCGTATATCTTAGGAATTCAATGAATATGGGAGTTTATATTTTTTATATTTCTTTTAATTTTCGGGAAAAAAAAACAAGTCCAAGCAGGTGACTGTCTGGAGATGTACTCACTCAGACTATCTACTCAAACTATCTATCCCAGAGGTTCTCAATGTACAACCCTCGGGTCACAGCCAGCTCATGACGCGGTGCTCTCCGACCTCTGGAAGTCCTAATGACGCTTGATGAGGTTCGATTCCGTTGACCTCGATGACATTTTGCCATGTCAGTACGACACGTGCCGGAAATTGATATTGACACCGCGGCGAATACAGTTTGGGCACAACTGATCACTGCCTTGATCTTCTGTTCAGAAGTAGTCGGATGTCATCCCTCCTGCAGTATTGTTTGCATTAGTTGGGTTACGACGTAATAATAATCTCATAGCTGGAAGCGGAACGTTTTAAGATATCAAGCAAATATGTCTGCTGTGTTCTTCATTGAAATATTTGATCTGTTGTTGTTCTTTTTAAGATGCTAACTGGGGGGGGGGGGTAGTTTTTTTAAACTCATTGAAGAAGAGAAAAAGAACGAATAGTTTGTCTAGAAATAAAGACCTCTTGATACTAATGATTTAAATGACTTAGTAACCATATGTACCTGCTCTTTACGTTAAAAAGGTTACGGCTAGACAGCTTGAGATATATTGCTCTCAACTCTCTGCAAGGGAATGCTCGATTCTATCAGATTGAGACTTAATCCCTGTAGATTAAACTTGAAAAGATTCCTATCGACTGCCGCGCCGCTATGGTGCACTCATCCGTGACGGCGAGTTACAGGGAGATGATCTAATTTTTTTTTTAAAAGACGTAGACTGAAAGAGAGAGAGGAGGTGGGGAGGAGGTTTTATGGGGTAAGTAATCATTGTTTTCCCAGATAAGTGACGTAGTTTTTGGGGACTGTTGGTTCATGAATCCTATGAAACATCGCTTTGCCTTTTTTTCTCTGTACCGGATGACTCCTGCTCAATTGACGGCTCTGATTTCTGTTATGTTCAGTGCTTGTTCAAAATGTTAGTATGAAGTGCACATAGCGGTCGTTACTGTTGAAGGGAGTCCGGGATGATGCGTAGGGAGTCTTTGTCCAAACACCAAGATTATATTCCTTTAATTGGGAAAACTAGGAGCGGGCGGGGAGCAGCAACGTGTAGGAGCGGGGCTAAATGGTCGAACTAAATCAGGGGCCTCAAACACGTGGCCCGCGGGCCACTTGCGGCCCGCGAAACCATTTTGTGTGGCCCGCGACCACCTCCGCGAATTCAAAAAAATTAGATAAAATTTACAATGACCACATATAAGCCGTGAAATGATTTACAACTGCACAAATCAGTAAATGATGTGTCCGCCCACTGCAAGCGAAGATTCTGTGAAGGCCAGTTTGTAAAAGAGTGTATGCTACAGGCGTGTGAAATTATCTGCCCCAAGAAAAAGAAACTCTTCGAAGGCATAAGTTGGTCTGCGAACACAGTTGCAAGCTGGATCACCGAGTCAGCGACAAATGTTCAACAGCAACTGATTGCCGCTGCAAAAAACTTTGTAGCATATTCCATTGCACTGGACGTGTCCAGAGATTTATTTATCCCGCCCCAGAGGGGGGGGGGAGAAATCCCACACTGAAACCACAATCCTCCCCCTCTGAGGAAATTATTTTATTCCCCCCCTTTCAGAGGGGGATCAGAGTAACACTAAGTTGCTTTAAAAGAAGAAGGAAAGGAAATAAAATTGTATGTTGTATAATAATTATTTCGGTTTTCCACCATCCGGTTTTTGACATCCATACTTTTGGTATCCCGGGAAAATCGTGAATTCTAGATGAAAGGGAAAATAATAAAAGTGTAACCATGAAGCGCCAAGTATCGATGTTCAGCTTTGCCCAAAAAATTCGAATAAATGAGAATGGAGCAAAATCAGCATTTGAGTTTCCCGGGTTTACGGTAAACAACACTGCACCTGATGGGAACTGCTATTGATAAAGCTTTGGCATGTGCGATTTGTGCCAGTTATATACCTCATATTCATACCCACGTCCACAACTCCATACGATTTTATTCCGGTCAATCATTGTCATACAGGCTGTTATTGGTGTACATTAAATTAAAAATGCTTCAGAAATTTCATTTTGACACTGGTATTTTGCTTCAGCTTCTGGGGGACATCGTCCAGACCCCCTACCGGGGCTTTGCCCCTGGACCCCACTGGACCCCTTTTTGGGAATCGCCCCTGGGTTATGCCAACTCCCCCCCCCCCCTGAAACGAATTCCTGGATAAAACCCTGGACGTGTCTACTGGTGTAACAGACACCGCATACTGTGCCGTGTTCATTCGTTGGGTCGACGAAAACTTGAACATTGTTGAAGAGCTATTGGACTTACTACCCATGAAAGGACGCGACGTGTTTCAAGAACTGGAAGCTTGTATTGGCAGGTGTGTGGGCTACCGTGGGAAAAAACTTGTTTCAGTGGCTACGGACTGTGCACCAGCAATGTGTTCAGAGAAGGTTGGTGTTTTTGGATTAATGGTAGAGAAACGGTATCAGCTTAGCTTGGCGGGAGCTTTTGCAGCCATACACTGAATTCTGCACCAAGAAGCACTCTGTGGCAAAAGTCTACAAATGAAGAACGTGATGGATGTTGTCGTGAAGACGGTGAACTTCATACGTGCACGGGGTCTCAACCACAGAGGGTTTGTGTCATTTCTAGCTTTTTTAGAAACGGAAATCAGATGGTTGAGTCGTGGAAAAGTGCTGCAGAGATTTTTTGAACTGAGACGGGAAATAGCAGCTCAGCTCAGTGACCCAATGTTTTAGCGGATCTTGCTTTTCTTACTGACATCACGCAACATCTCAATGCACTCAATTCACAACTACAGGGCACAAAGCAGCTGATTACCGTGATGTTTGACCGCATCAAATCATTCAGATGCAAGCTGATTTTGTTGGCCACTCAGCTGGCAGATGGAAACCTGGCTTATTTGTCTTTTCTACAGAGCATTACGGTTGAACCACAGCGCCTGAAAGACTACGTCGACATTCTCTCTGGACTACCGCTTTCAGCAATTCACTGCTCTCAATCAGTTTTTCCTTTTTGCCACTCCGTTCTCAGTTGACGTGAAAAATGTTCCAGAGGAAGTCCAGACACTGTTCTGAAGCAAAAATACGCTGATGTTGGCGTTCCAGATTTCTACCAGTTTCTTCCCAGAGAGAAGTTTCCAAACTTATTCTGCGCAGCTGCTAGAAATCTAGCGATGTTTGGGAGTACGTACTTTTGCGAACAGTTTTTTTTCAGAATGATCAACAAAACAGCATTACGATCAAGACTGACTGATAAGCATCTGAGAGCAACCTTGCGGCTTGCCACTACACGCGACTTCAGGCCTAACGTCGATGGTCTGGTCTCTGCCAAATGCTCTCAGCTGAGTGGACAGAAACATGAGTGACGAGCCATCTGCAGTAGGTCTAGAAATTATAGTTTTAGTTTTTTGGGTAACTACAGTTTCTGCTTTTTAATAAGTGACAGAGACAACGTCAACTTATTTTAGTAAACTATACTGCCTGTGCATGTAATAAACTACACTAAATGTAATTAATAATTATAAAAACTTTATTTTAGCATTTAACTGCAGTGACAGTAGTGTTCGTAAAATTTAATTAAAAAACATTCTCTTTTTGTGGTGCGGCCCGCTGAATGGTTGTTACTTTCCACTGTGGCCCACATGCTGAAATGAGTTTGAGACCCCTGAACTAAATGATAATTATTGGATCTAGATCTATAGAGCGCAATTAACAAACGTCATGTAGGCTCACGCTGCTTGGAGCACATACGAACAAAAATCAGAGTGATAAGACAGGTTCCCCTTTCAGACCATGTTTGACTATAGGACAGATGATGTAAAGGTCATTTGTTTCTGTGGCCCACGGTTAACGAGAGTGTTATGTGGAGAGCCTTTACTTTTCCCCACCTAATGTCAGGAACCGATTAGAGCTGGGCACCCTAAAGATCACGAAATTAAAAATCAGTCTTCACCAGGATTCGAATCCGGGACTCCCGGTTCGCAAGCCAAGCGTTTTCCCACTCATCCACCGCGCCTCTAGTGATAAAACAATCTTGTTTGATAACTCTAGCTCACTATTTTAATAGAAGACATTCTAACATGGGTGGTCTGGACCTTTTTGCCATTCTGTCAAATTTCAACCCCCTGCTACCTCCGCCACTGCGTACATGCTTATTTGTTGCTTTTTCCCACCCCCTCCCCCACACTTTCCAGCATTTCTTTAACTTGAACTCTCTCCATTATATATTATTTCAAGAGCCGACACTGGTTCCTTACCCACCCTGCCGACAGCAAGTGAAGCAGAATTTTTTGCGTCGTTTATCTTGCATTAGGCGTTAGACTACGCTTAGACTAACAGCAGCCTAGCGAGGGCCCATTGTCTGTCACTCGTTGGCTAAGGGGAAGACCCGCTTCTGAATAGCTTACCACAGGTTCGCCTTCATAATAGACAGAGCTCGGCACTTGTTAGGATCTGTACCAATTGGCCTTTTGGACTTTGATCGCAGTGAAGATTTCCATATGATGTGCGTTTTGAAGCTCTTCTGTCTTTTCAGGCGTTGAACAAACTGAATTTAAATATTAAGGAACGATAAGCATGATTACTTGTTTAAAAGCACTTTTTTTTTTTTGGTGTTGGCAATGTTGGGTTTCCGAGTGCAACTTTTACAACACAAGTTGTTAGAAATTTGACCCAGTTGCGTCGCTCCAGTACGCAAAATGTACATTCTGTCCTAAATGATATGACTATCTGGATGTGTGATTTCCTTTTTTCTGTGCTGTGTCGGTAACAATAGGTTTGCAAGTATAAAATAGGAACATTCCAAAAGTTTATCCTCCTATTGTTTAAGCAGTTCTCTTATTTATTGAATCTGTAATATATAAGATAAGAGACTAGTCAGTGTTCAGTATGTTCTTTTAAGCAGTTGTTCTCGCTTCTCTTTGAGATCGTATGAAAATATAGAGCTAAAACCAAACAGTTCCTGAAAACATCTTATAACCATTTTGAGATAAAATGATCTTATAACCACTTGAAAATATCCTGGAAAAGTCTCGGAACTTTCTTGGAAATCATGCACACATCCAGAGACGTTCGTGTTTTTGATCAATTATTTTATAATTCTGAGTGTATTGATAAGTGTTTGGCAACAACAACTGAAAATCGCATTGATCAAATATTTTGTAAGTCTGGCTTTGTAGCAAATCAAGTTATAGGAAACCTCTTGAAGTATCTCTGCCCTTTTTGGTTTCTTCTTCTCTGAATGTTTTCTTGTACATGAGATGCTATTAAGTAGAATTCTTTAGTTATTTATCTATCGAGCATCGATATTTCCTGGTTTCATTACAGATTTGATAGATGATAGTTTGTTTTTTGTGTGCTAAGTCTCACTTGGCTGGTTTCATTACAGATTTGATAGATGATAGTTTGTTTTGTGTGTGCTAAGTCTCAATTGCTGGTTTCATTACAGATTTGATAGATGATAGTTTGTTTTGTGTGTGCTAAGTCTCAATTGCATGTTTCATTACAGATTTCATAGATGATAGTTTGTTTTGTGTGTGCTAAGTCTCAATTGCTGGTTTCATTACAAATTTCATAGACGATAGTTTGTTTTTGTGTGTGCTAAGTCTCAATTGCTGGTTTCATTACAAATATCATAGATGATAGTGTTTTTTTTGTGTGTGCTAAGTCTCACTTGCACTCCTTCCATACATTGAAATAATACTCATCTATTACTATTGCTATTGGATGACGAAGATGTCACGTGGCTAGCTAAACGACAAACCGCCTTTTCTTTCCCCTACTAATTTTAAAAACCGTTTAGAGGATAGACTCAAAGGTGTCCTAGGAATCCCTTAGATAGAAGAGTCAGCTTCTTTCCAAGATTTATGTTTGTGTTGGTGACTTCCATCTGTTCCGAAACCATAACATTGTACCACTCGGACACCACTCGGACACCACCATCACCACGCCCTATTTTATTACGTTTATTTATAAGTATTTTTTTTAGGAAAAGATGAAATAGTTTTTCAAGTGTTACTTCCAAGACTTATTACTATAGGCTAAAACAGACTTAGTCTAATGACGTTTGTTCGACTGGATAGAACTAGGGCTATGTTCTTCCTCGTTCTCATTTCTAGGTTGGAGCGTTCAGATGACTAGACCAATATATGAGATGAACTGTTCATGTGACTAGACCAATATATGAGATGAACTGTTGGAGCGTTTAGATGACTAGACCAATATATGAGATGAACTGTTCATGTGACTAGACCAATATATGAGATGAACTGTTGGAGCGTTTAGATGACTAGACCAATATATGAGATGAAATGTTGGGGAGTTCAGATGACTAGACCAATATATGAGATGAACTCTTGGGGAGTTCAGATGACTAGACCAATATAAGAGATGAGCTGTTGGGGCGTTCAGATGACTAGACCAATATATGAGATGATCTGTTGGGGCGTTCAGATGACAAGACCAATATATGAGATGAGCTGTTGGGGCGTTCAGATGACTAGACCAATATATGAGATGAGGTGTTCAGATAACTAGACCAATATATGAGATGACCTGTTGGAGTGTTCAGATGAGTAGACCAATATATGAGATGAACTGTTGGAGCGTTCGGATGACTAGACGAATATATGAGATGAACTGCGCAGTGGTTTCTATATCAGGCATCTCTCCATATAGTTTTCTTTCTTTTTGGGGCCAGTGTCTTGTTAGGGCATCTTGATAAAGAATGCAGTTTTGAAGGACATGGTCAGCATTGTCTGGTGACACTACACTAGGGCAGATTTCACTTGTGTTCGTTTCTGAGTCGAAAGATCAGACGTTCATCATGTCATTACGATGTTTATTGAGTACTTTTTTTTAAAAAAGGATCTAACAAATTTGTCAAAAAATACGAGGTGGTCTACATATAGAGCAGTAATCTGCAGAGTAAACAGAAGCAAGCATCCATGTCAGATGCGTTTGTATCCTTATCTACACTATCCACAAAGATGTAAACCAAGGGTTCTTGTGATCTTACCCGTGGCCTCTCTAGTTCCTTCTATTAGAATGATCTTAACGGAACATTTTAATGGAAGAATTTCAAGCCTTTCTGTAGAAACAAAACAATGGTATCAGACTTCTCCCACCTCATAAGACAAACATAAAATACACCGCCTTGAGCATAACTTGGTTTTTAATTTCGAACCGCTGATATATAAGTCGACATAACGCACTAAATAACCCCAGGTGAGGATGATATAACCGGCTTCAAAATATCAAGGCAAACAATAATACTAGCAAACTGCGCACTGCAATCATCAAGATCTATAATACTGTCAGTAAAGTGGGGACGTGTGCCGTTGCATTCGTTTCATGTTGGCGTCCAGGTAGTTGACATTATTTCCGAGAATGTGGGTCAGTGATCCCCTTTCTGTCTTTACCTCCGTCGAGCCCCTTCTCACGTTGTAAATCGTTGTGGGTTTTCCCTTCATCCAGTTCAGTGAGTCTCAAAATATTATGATTAACAATTATGATGCATAGATAGATAGATAGATAGATAGATAGATAGATAGATAGATAGATAGATAGATAGATAGATAGATAGATAGATAGATATATCACAGGCCTTTGACGGGGTTTTTAGGACTAGACTTAGTTCGCACTACTGTGATGGTCACATGACTTACTTTGCTACTTAAATGCGGTTGGTCGTAATATTTGCCACTCAACGCCCTCGTTAACAGTAGACCATAGAAATCTATGAGCTTTACATCATCTGAACCTTAGTGAGATCTATAAAGGGGAGGGGGACCATCCTTGAGTTGAAAAAGGTGAAGGTTTTAATGAACTTTCCATTCACAATGTAATGACATGAACTGTTAGCTACCACTTTGAAGCAAGCATAAACACCTTTAACCTCTTGTTATTTAGGGTTTGATGCGTTGACGAATTAGGGCTCTAGGATTTAAATCAATCTTCCAATGCAATGGTGAGTGTTTAGAGGTATTAGTTATTTGAATCCTGATGCAGTCCCAGCTGCGATGGGCAGGTCACGTCTGCAGAATGGAAGACCACCGCATCCCTAAACGACTCTTGTATGGCCAACTAAGCGAAGGAAAGCGCTTGCAAGGTGGTCAAAGAAAGCGCTTCGGGGACACCTTCAAAACTTCTCTGAAGGCGTTCAGCATAGAACCAGGCACCTAGGAGACAGAGGCACATGACAGAGCATCATGACGTCGCGCTGTGAAAACCGGCGCACAGGTTGCTGAGGAAAAAAGAACAATGCTGGCAGAAGAAAAACGCCAGAGAAGAAAAGCAAGACAAACGACACTAGCTCCAGCTGGAATAACTTGCCCAGTGTGCGGCCGAACATTCCGGGCTCACATAAGTCTCACCAGCCACATGAGGAGGCATAAAACCCCAGTGCAAAGCCCTCAGCCCCCTGGATGACAAAGTGGTCATCATCGAACGACGATGGACGAACTATATATATATTTGAAGTTAGGATTAGTGATACTCTAAAAGAGGGGACGTTTAGAACAAAAATGTGTGATCCACTTGTCTAGCTAGTAGGCCTACAATTCCAGATTTACTTTGCGTGTGTTGGACAGACATGTTTAGCTGTCTAAGTTAAACACAAAACGTTTTCAGAAATCTGTTGAGATCTAATTTTGTTGTATTAAAAAGTCAACACTCTTTTGCTCTATGACTCATGGAGACTGACCTTGAACTACTACGAGTGGAGAAACAAAATAAAAGGCTGTGAGAAACAAGATGGTCGTAGGTCAGTGTTGGGAAAGTAAAGTGTATCCATACAATTTCTCTTATTTTCTCTCTATGTCTCTCCCCTTCTCTCTACTGGTTTTCTTTTCTCTCTCTGATATTCTCTTTTGTGTGGTCTGTCTGTCCGTACGTCCGCCCGCCGTTAGTCCGTCCCGTTTCGATCTCGTAAACTAGAGAAGATATTGATAATCCCACCTCGTGATTTTTTTGAGACCTTTCAAAGTTCTGATACAAAAGCTGCTTTTTTATTTTCTGAAAGCAAAAAATTTAATTTTGAAAATCAACTACGCCAGCAAGTCGAACTATCAATACAACAGTATCGGCAGCACTTTCGACACAAGCACGTCTCTCCTTTTTGTATCGACAGAGATAGGGTTGAAGTTGTTGATAGTTTGTAGTTCATAGTTTCTGATATTTTTTCTGAAAACATTGAAACCCGCCTATTTTTACCTGCTATAGGGAACCACTTCGAGGGGGGGGGGGGGCTGATTTTCAGTTTATGTTTCCACACAAACTGTCTTTGTAACCTTGTTTTAAAATTCTTTCTATGTTTCTCTTTCTTTCTATCCCCATATCTTTAGTTTCTCTCTCCCACTCTCTCTTTTCTCTTTCTTTCTATCCCCATATCTTTAGTTTCTCTCTCCCACTCTCTCTTTTCTCTTTCTTTCTATCCCCATATCTTTAGTTTCTCTCTCCCACTCTCTCTTTTCTCTTTCTTTCTATCCCCATATCTTTAGTTTCTCTCTCCCACTCTCTCTTTTCTCTTTCTTTCTATCCCCATATCTTTAGTTTCTCTCTCCCACTCTCTCTTTTCTCTTTCTTTCTATCCCCATATCTTTAGTTTCTCTCTCCCACCCTCTCTTTTCTCTTTCTTTCTATCCCCATATCTTTAGTTTCTCTCTCCCACTCTCTCTTTTCTCTTTCTTTCTATCCCCATATCTTTAGTTTCTCTCTCCCACCCTCTCTTTTCTCTTTCTTTCTATCCCCATATCTTTAGTTTCTCTCTCCCACTCTCTCTTTTCTCTTTCTTTTCTTTCTCTCTCTCTCTTATTCTAACTCTTTTCTTTCTCTCTCTCTTATTCTAACTCTTTTCTTTCTCTCTCTCTTATTCTAACTCTTTTCTTTCTCTCTCTCTTATTCTAACTCTTTTCTTTCTCTCTCTCTTATTCTAACTCTTTTCTTTCTCTCTCTCTTATTCTAACTCTTTTCTTTCTCTCTCTCTTATTCTAACTCTTTTCTTTCTCTCTCTCTTATTCTAACTCTTTTCTTTCTCTCTCTCTTATTCTAACTCTTTTCTTTCTCTCTCTCTTATTCTAACTCTTTTCTTTCTCTCTCTCTCTTATTCTAACTCTTTTCTTTCTCTCTCTCTTATTCTAACTCTTTTCTTTCTCTCTCTCCCTCTTTCTCAGTGTTTTTGTTCTCTCTCTTCGCTAACCCTTACGACAGTTAATTTCACAATGAATACTAAATAGAGCAACGCTAATGAGTTAGCGTTAAGGTTAGGATTACTTCTCTATTCTTGAAGCTGCTAGTTGAATCAAAATTTCTAAGTACAAAGACTGGGGCCAAACAACAACATGGTGTTTAATCTTACTAAACATAATGTCAACTAAGGGATTAGATAGTGAAACCAGAGTCTTGATATTTATAAAATATAATATATTTTCTTAGAAGAAGTCTATAATGTCCAGCTTGTCGGTCGGACAAGGAAGAAATGAAATAACAAAGTATCACAAAAAATATAATGTTTTTCTCATTTCAAACAATGTAATAAACCATTCTCAAAACTTTCTAGTCTAGAGATGTCACACACACACACGCACTCACACACACACACACATTCACACACATACACTCACACACGTGCGGGGAAACGGATTTAATCTCTAGCTTCTGATCGTGTCTCTGAATTTTGATCAAGATTTGGTTTCAAGTCTATACAACTGAAATAGGATACAGTGTCCAGCTTGAATGACACTAGGATCAGAATAGACTGTTGTGCTTCACTCAATTATCTGTAGGAGAGAAACTTGCGCTAGCATTTCATTGTCCTGTCCCAATCACTTCTACTAGACTTCTAAGATTATCTTTTGGTCAGAGAAGAAAGAAAACGAAGAAATAAAGCTTTTTTTTTTTTTTTTGATGTTTGTCGTGATGAGCCGTCTGCGAATAGTTGTTGTTTTTTTTTAAATATAAACTTTGATGTATGTTACAATAGGTTCAAGTTACTGACTTTATAAACAGAAGACATAAATATTACATGGCATAATTAGGTACACAATTTGTACAAAGCTTATATCATCTCACTCTGTCTGTCAGCTGTAATGTTTTGTACACGTTTTTCTTCCACACCCGGTTTTACACAATGTTCATTACTTCTTGTCTATCTATCTATCTATCTATCTATCTCTCTCTCTCTCTATATATATATATATATATATATATATATATATATATATATATATATATATGGCGAATTCCCCCCAACCCCTCCCCCTCCGAAAAAAAAATCCTGGCTACGCCCATGATCAGGATTATCTTTTTTTTTTTTTTTTAATTTACTATTTTCTTTTATGAAAAGATAAAGCACCAAGTGCTCCAATTATAGATGAAGTCTGTATGCATCATTTCTCAGCACTGGCTTCACATTTATGATCTCAACCTGTGGGGGTCGATTGAAGATTTGCCAGGGGTCTCCTAAGACCATCGAAAATATGGATTGTTATTGTCTACTCTTCTATTGCCCTATGTGTGTATGTTGGGGGGGGGGGGTCGCGGCAGAGTGGGCATTGTAAAAAGGGGTCGCCGAGCTTAAAAGGTTGAGAACCGCTGTGTTAATGTTTCTTTATCTATACCAACAGTTTGTTTCTGTTTCTCATTTTTTTCCACGCAAAACAGATTTTTTATATGTGACAGTTTTATACTAAGGTGAAACACTAAGCCCATTTTCGATCCGAAGTATTACCTCTCGATAACAACGGTAGTATTTTAGTCTCTTGGATAAAGTAATGTACCCTTTTCAGACCTTGCATCTATGGGGCAGAAGATTCTGTGGTCCACGGTTCACGAGGGTGTCATGTTGCCATCTTAACGACCAACCGCCTTTACTTTTCCCCAACTAATGCCAGATAACCATAAGAGCTGGGTGGACTCCAGGATTTGAACCAGGAATTCTCGGTTCGGAAGCTAATCGCTTTACCACTCAGCCCTGCTAAGATACAATCCCTCAGAAAAGATGGCTAAGAAGTCAGCATGTCATTCCTCTTTTCACTTTCAGTCAGGGTATTGCAAGGTCATTCCTCGTCACCAAAGAACTACAAAAAAGCCCAATTCATCAAGCGTTGTTTGTGACGTGTGTGTATGTGTGTATGTGGTGTGTGTGTGTGTGTGTACACGACGTGTGTGTTTTACGTTCTTCTTATTTGCATCTATAGCGTTATTGTTATAACGGTAACGCTGCGGTGGACACATATTGTCAAACGGAATGTCCATTTTTTCAGACCATTACAATTCTCTTATCTTAACTGTCCATTTGGAGACAGCAATTCCTTGTGTCAAACAGGCTTTTAAACAGCGGGACTTAAAATTCTCAGGTACCTCTAAGACCTTGACCTCTCATCGATTCACCTTTAAGTTGTAAGAAAACGTGTTGAAATAGAACATCGGACAAGTTGCCAGTCGTGTCTTAAGACTCAGATAAATGTGTAACAAGCACTTAATTCAGACTCAGATAAATGTGTAACAAGCACTTAATTCAGACTCAGATAAATGTGTAACAAGCACTTAATTCAGACTCAGATAAATGTGTAACAAGCACTTAATTAAGACTCAGATAAATGTGTAACAAGCACTTAATTAAGACTCAGATAAATGTGTAACTGTCAGGGTTATGTTAAGGCCTTAGCTCGTTTGCCCGGGCCCCTGACATTCAATCAGGCACCTTCGTGCTTGCAATAAATAAATGACTCACTGTTGACAATGTAAATATTTAATGATATGAATATAAGTTATGATGACAAACTTATGGAGTAATGACATTGAATTTGGAACATTCTAATATTGTGGATCTATTAATTAAACAATAATTCTACACCATTTCTATCCGACCACGTGACACATAAATGCTCGCAATCACACCAAAGCACACTGCTGAATCTAGTACTTAGTGTAGAACTCCAATCCCATACAAACTCCCTCCTGTACAGACAAAGTAAAGACAAACTATAAAGGTCTAGTAGACTATCACTATGGCATCGAAACAACTGCGAAACATGTGTTGTGGCGTAAGTTTTTAAGTAGGTATCATAGTAATAATAATGTATGGCTTTTTATTAGCTAAATGAAGGTAATTGTATTTACCTCATGCATTTAGGTATGTGTATGTGCTAGACTAGGTCTAGTTCATTATTATTTTTTTTATATTATGTCTTATGTTTTATGTATTTGTAATTGCAGGCTATAATTCCTGCCTAACTGTCTGCCGCAGTTATTACTGCCTTACTGCTTTTACTGCTGCCATAGCTGCCGTAGTAATTATTGCTGCTGCTAGTAGCTTACTTAACTTACTGTTGTAGTTCTGCCAAATAGCTGCTTTATTTGTTAGGTTCAGTTAAATAGGGTTGATCAATCATTTGGTAGTGTGTATTTTTAGTTTCTGTAAAGTTTATTGTCATTTTCGTATTCACCTATATTTGTATTGCTTTGTAAGTTGGCTGTAAATAAAGTGTATATAAGTTCTTTTTATAATTGTAGTTGGCTGTTTTACTTTTAGTTAGCTAGTTTAGTTTAGTTTAATTGTGCTGTCTGGTTGCTTAGGCTACTCTAGCCCCTTGGTCGCAGACCGAGGTTCACAGATTGGGCCCACCCAGTAGAGCTACCACCTGCCTACTGAAAAAAAAAAGAATAAATGTTGAGTAGCAGATAACAAAAAGGCCCCACTCAGCAGCGCCACTCCTGACCTGCTCACATAAAAATCGTATCTCCGGAGGATTACAGCTTCCTGATCGAGGCACCACCTCGGAAACGTCCGTTCGAGGAAACAGGCAAATGACGAATAGCGAACACTACCTCCAGTGAGCTACCTCTGTACGTTGTAGCGAACAGACATTGCAAGTGGTTGGCATGTAAGAAAGGTTCGATGACATATACCCGTACCCCCATCGGTGGCCATAAGTATGGTCAGGGCCCTCCCACGGCTAGAGGCGGTATATTATAGGAACATGAAGGAACCCCACGTCGGCTCGGCCTTCGACCTTCGCATTGGAGGAGAAACTCATGTCGTTGGCTCAAGGATTCGTGTGATTAAATGATCATCTTGTTGATGGGGGGGGGGGCCTCCGGACAGAGAAGTGAGTGAAGGGCCAAACTCTCATTCCTAGCCACGGTTTAAAAAGCCTTCCCGTTGATTAAAAGGTCATACTTGGGAGTAATCTCGACACTTCGACGAGTTCTCGTTTCTCTCATCTGTCCGTCTGGGATCTCAAGGTGTCCCGGTTTTGGACAAGTCTTTTTAACGGTCCCCACATCGTTCCCATCTGCTTGGCATCTGCTCCCAAATCGCGGTGCCTTGTACCGATGGTGGTGTCACTAGTGCAGACGATATTATTTGGCTCCCGCCCAGGTCCGTGACTTTTGTTAATTTGCTGTTTGATGCTTCTGTGTTGTTGTTTTTTTGGTGGATTTGTGTGTGTGTGTGTGTTTTTGTAATACAGGGTAAGGGCTTGTGACGGACAGAGTTCGATGTTAAGTTGGGTGAAGCTTAATGACAGCGTACCGGCACCTTTTTCAATGTGAGGGTAAAATTATTACTTTTCTTGTATTTTAAAGTTTATTATTAATTTATTAGTAGTTAAAAGTTAGACAATCCATCACTGAGTACCTGTTTCTTTAAAACACTGAAGAAATCTAATAAAGAAATAAATTATAGTTTTCAAAAAGAATATTATATAAAATGTATATGTATTATTTTAACAAACCGACCGACATTCTGATGTGATTTAAAAGAAACAATGAATAACAAGGTTACATAGACAGTTTGTGTGGAGACACAAACTCAAAATCGGCCCCCGAAGTGGTCCACCCAGGCAGATAAAAAGGCAGGTTTCAATATTTTCAGAAAGAACATCAAAATGAAATCCTATCAAAGACAAATGACAGAGAAGAATGGTTGATTGATCTTGTGTGGTGCCCCACCGGTCCATGAGAACAAGTGATAGGTGAAAGTGAATGTGAAGTTAGATGTGAGCCTGACCTAAATAATGTCTTATAATGAATATATAATTGCTCTAATTGTTTTGTAAAAGGACAATCTCTTATTCCTCAAGTAGAAATAAAATTCCGTACAAAAAAGTTTTTAAATTCCTAAGTGTTTTATGAATATAAGATGACGCCGCAGTTCACGCGATAATATGAACTACTTATTAATTGTTGTTTTAAATTATGTCCAACTTATATGCATACTATATAGATTTTTTTCTCTTAAAAAGTAAACAAAATTGTGTGTAAATGTAGTAGTTGGTTATATCAGAACTTACTTAACTTAGCAATATAAATGTAAAAAAAACACAACATTTTGACAAAAAAACTAAAACTATAATTTTTTTAAAGTACATGATACTGAATTTATTGGCATTAAATTGTTCTTATCATAAATACAGTATACAGAGGCAAAACTAACATATTCAACTTGGCTGCTACATAAACAATGATACCTGCTTTGTCTCTTCAGTCAAGTCAGTAGATAGCTGTATAGTAGTACCTCCAAATTCAGTCATTAAAACTATAAAATACAGCAGAAAACAGAATTACAATCTAAAACCATTTGAATAAATGTGTTAAAAATATTGTAAATTGCAATCTCCCCTACTAAGGAGCCTCTCGTGTTTTTTTTAGTATTAATAGTGAATAGTTGTAAAAGTTGTGTATTTTTATGAAAAACCGCTTGCAAAACTGATTTTAAAAATTAGATTTTTCGCTTTCAGAAAAGAAAAAAGTAGACGTTGCATCAGAACTTTGAATGGTCTAAAATATTGTGAAGTCGGATTTTCACTCTTTTCTAGTTTACGAGATCTAAAGGGGGTGGACGGACAGACGACATTTGGACGGACAGACATTCCAGACAAACCTAATAGCGTCTTTTCCCCTTTCGGGGGCCGCTAAAAATTAACTTTAATATCTCGCTTTATGTTTGTTTCTATAACTACAATGATTCTTGACCCTTTTTAAAAATTTCTTTGGAATATTTTTTTTCATATGGTCAGTAAATTAGTTGAAAAGGTAATTGGTCCATGTGCCTTTTTCTGGTCTTCTTTTCCCGCGAAGATCCATGGTGGAGGCTAAAAAGGTCGGAACAATCTATCATTGCGCAGTGTAGAACGGGGAACTGCCCTGTTTTTACATATTTTGCCCTGTTCCGGCCAAATTTTGATGCCCGTTGCCGACACTGTGGAGATTAGGTGGAAACAGTGACGTATCTCTTGCAAGAGTGTCTCCAGCTCCGAGAGTCACTTGACCTGTATGGGAGCTTGAAGGCACTACGCCTAACAGCAGAGTTTCTCGTAAAAGCTCTACGGGAGGACTGATCCTTCCAGCCTTGCCACCAATAGGAGTTCAAGTCTTCTTTTTGGCAAGGAAAGAGATAAAGCAAACCCTTTAAAAGACGGCACACAAACATTGAGATTCTCATAGACAGGGCCGGCTTTAGGCCACTGCAACCTATCAAGCCACATTAGGCCCCCAGTTTTATAGGACCTGCGCTAATTCTAAGTGTAAATTATCAAAATTAAACTATAACTTAACTTATATATAATAACAGGGTTTCCGCGACCTCCTGATTTTCTAGCAATTCCTGGAAATCTCCTGAAATGGCAAAATATCGCCTATCAAAAAGTCCTGGAAATCTCCTGAAATGTATTAAATATCCTGAAAACAGATAAAAATCATTAAAAAACAGACAAATTGTCATTTTGGGGTGCCTATGCTACGCGCGATTTTAAAAAAAAACGGCATAGTCAGCTTTCATTAAATAAAAATTAATTGCAAAGACAAATGTGTTTTCTAATACAAAATCTTAATTTTTGACATTATACTTATCAGACTGCGCCCTGCGCAATACGTTTCGCATAGGGCCCCGCCATTGTTAGGGCCGGCACATAGACAGATCGATGGCCATTCGATGGATACAAAAACGTTGACCAGGCCAAGAAAGTGAAAATGATGAACTTTACTCTTAATTGTAATCAATTCCCATTTTGTTTCCCAATTTCTGAACCTTTTTTTTTTCTCATACTTGAGACCGCTATGGAAATGACTAATTTCTTGCGGTTAGGTTCAAGTCATCAAAAGTCTGAGATACAATGACAAGATATTCTATCAACATGTTCAACACGAGTTCAGACATTTGGACTCAATTTTCTCACACCACAAAATCTCAAGTTTCAAGGTCAGAAGCGATTTTTCAACCCTCATTAGAAAAGAGCCTACGCCAAGGAATAATAGTCCAAGACGAAATATTCACAGTTAATTTCAATGATTGGCACGAAGAAATCGTGACATTGATTGGTAGTTAAATAATAAACCAATTGCTTCGTAGCATTAGCATATATGAAGTATTAGATGATTAGATCATATACATTTTAAAATTATTTCATCACGCAATTTCTACCTCTACCTGGCCACTTCCGAAGTGTCAAAGGTGAATCAAATTGTACGTAAACAAAAATAATTGCTGGTTCCAAGAGAGACTTGAAAATGTTTTTACTATGAAGACAAATGGTGTCCTTCCAATGATGTCTAGGCCTTAGGTAGGGCTAAACTGAGACTACACGAATCTCTGGCTTAAAACTGTGCAGATTCAGTGTATCAATGCATTTCTTTATGGGACAAAATCGTTGTTAGATTGGAATAGCTATTTTCAGAAGTTAAATCCTATTTCCAAAGTTTGCCAGACAAAACAGAATTCCTCTATATGAAATTAAACACTTTGATTCTCCAAAGAAAAAATTACAAGCAAAATATCAAAAATATGTTTTTAAACAAAGCTTATTTAAGGGTAATAACTGCACACATACAACTATATGTGTAAATAATGAAGAAGCTATTTTCTTTTCTTTTTTTATCAAACGAAACAATTATTTACCAATAATTAATAACCTATTTGGTTAATTTTGAAATAATTAATTACCTATTTGGTTAATTTTGAAATTGATTGATGTTTTCTTAAATACAATAAATAGTTGCTTAAAGTTTCAACTTGATTGGAGAATGAGTGTGAGAGAATCTTTTTACCAGACAGACAGACAGACAGA
The DNA here is from genome assembly GCA_036873155.1 of Biomphalaria sudanica. Lineage (NCBI taxonomy): Eukaryota > Metazoa > Mollusca > Gastropoda > Planorbidae > Biomphalaria > Biomphalaria sudanica. The sequence goes on along the minus strand of JAZGLO010002209.1, from coordinate 499,642 downwards.
GTGAGTCGATATAAAATTTGTAATAAAAGTTAAATGTACACTGTTAACACATACTACTTTTTTTTTTCAAGAATTATTCACAAAACAGAACTTAACCTGAAGCTTGAAACTTATTGACATATGGAACCTGCAGCAAGATGATCTCCTCTCTCTCTATGTATGCTTTTTTTGTTGGATTATTAAGCATTATCTTCCAGTAAAAAGATTAAGGATAAGTGCGGTATTTCACGTGACTATGTAGATTTGTAGAGCTTGTTGCGGCGTGCATACTTTGTTACATCGAATACAAAAACGCAGTCAGAGTCTATTTAATTTCTGTTTTCATCTCTCCTAGGCTGTCTGGAGTAATGTATATATTTTATAAAATACAGACGTTACTTCAAAAAGAAGATATGAAATAGCATTCAGTTCTCTAAGCTCCCCCGAATGATGAAAGTTTGGACAAACAATTAACAACGAGTGAAACACAAATCCAGGAGAAAAAAGGAACTGAAAAATGAACAATTCGTTTCTACCACAACCAATCAACAAAATGTAGTTCGAAGGCGTGTCTCTATGTTGTTGTTGACAGAAATGTTTACGTACAGAAGTAAGTGAATGTCACAGAAGATTCTTGGATGTTTGTATCTCTCTTGTTTGTATCTCTCTTGTTTTGTATCTCTATTTCTGTATTTGAAAACAAGCAACATAAAATTCTTTAAATCAATCTCTCAATTACGAAGCTGATGATAATGTTTTGTTTTTTTTTAAAGTCAATTCCCCTTTAGGACCATGTGATGTACAGAGATCATCTGTTTCTTTGGTTCGGGAGACAAACCAAGCCACCACACCCCTCCCCAAATGGTGTATATATTCGCTGTCTATTTTTGTTATACTTTTGAATCTTTCTAGTGAGTTTTGCACTACTAAGTTCTTCTATCAACAGTTCAGAAATCGATGTTAAAAGAGCAAGTGGGCTGGAACCTCATGTCTACAAAAGACAGTGCGCAACCGTTCATTTAAGTCTATTTAAGTTTACAAAGAACATTTGACTCAAGTGCGGTAATTCCCAATGAAGCCGTGTAAAAAAAAAAAGTAAGCTTAATTTATTATTAAGATAATTCTATTCTTAAAACAATTATAAAAGTCAAACCAGAATGTGCATTGTTTGGCCACTTCGGTAGTAATGATATGCATCCCCAGCTCAAAGTTCAAGGAAAATCGTTTGAGACGTTTTCAGGTGCACCCAGTTTTCCACGCCACCCATGAAGAGATTGCAAGCTGATAGGAGGAATGATTAAAAGCCGCAATGCTTAAGGGATGTAAGCACTTCATCCAATTCCTTGTGACGTCTGACATGTTGGACAGTAAGACAGGGTTACTGATAAGTCAAGCCTGCAGATCGATATCTGGATGACGTATCACCCTAGTCATTCCATTTGTCTGGAGGATCTTGCTCACCACTGACCACATCAAACGCGCGAGCTGAGAAGACGTGGAAAGATTGCGGCGATAACTCAAGGCCGTCTTTCCTGGAAATGACACATTATTTCACTCTCACCGAAACTTTGACCCTCCAAAAGATATCAAACATTGTTTAGGTCAAAGTCGTCTGGAGGTAGAACTTACATTTCTATTCCAAGGTCAGAGACAGACTCATGCTTTGATATGATTTGGCATATGTCTCTTCATCTGTACGTGCGTAGCCTCATTTGTCTTTACAATTGAATAGTCAGCAAATATGTGTCCTACTTGCGTACTACGATGGAGTAATAAGATTGGGTCGTAAAATGGTACCATTTAAAAACTTAGCTGACAAGATTACAACAAGAGTTTACTTTTTCACACAAACTCAGAGTCGGCCTCCGCATAGTGTGTAAGTTTGTAATTGTAATATAATGCTAATGAAAACTAGCTTGTAGGTCTACCATAAAGGTCACAGGTACATCCATAGAAGTCAAATAATGTCACAACTGTTCCATTGCACCCCCTATCTCTTCCCGATGAAGTCCAAATAAAATTGTCATTGTTAAATGTGTAAACGATAGGCTGCCAATTAAAGTATATTAGAGCAGCTTAGGGCTGCAATTGACACAAATTCTAATTATGACAATACAGGCCGAATAGTAACTTAAAAGGTATGTTTATGGGGGTTGTCTATATATAAATTATTATCTAATAAAATTGAAGTAAAAATTGTTTTTGTTTTTAACTTTATAAATCTGGGCTATAATGAATACTTTCTCCGGTAATATTATCTCCCTTACATCCATTTTATATTATAAAAGAGGTTCATTTTATGAAATAAAAAAAAAAGGTTATTTTCTGAAAACAAAAATTAGCCGTGGCACCAAAACATTTGCAAGCCAGAATATAGTGTAACAAGAACATTGCCATTCATTTCATTTCAAAGAGTTTCTTATGTCATTTTACTATCAGTTGCATCCTTCAATATACATGTCCTGTTTGTTAGAATATTGCCCAAGAACTGACCAACCTTATATTATCTTATAAATGAAAGACGTTCCTTCTTAAAAGAAAACAGTTACGTCCTATCCATGTTCATGTTTTAATCTAGTCATGCATGTTCATTAGAGTCTTAAACTCTGATAAAAAGTACGTTATCTTGGCTGATTCAAGCAGCCCGTTCTATGCTGTTACAGCAGTAGGGAAGAAGGAGCACTAAACTATAACATTGTTAATCAACTTTGCTATTTAAATAATATTTTGAACTAACATTTTGTTTTTGTAATTGACAGGAGTGGCAAACTGATTGCGCTCTCTGTCATAGCAATGTATCTATATGAATGTCAAAACTACAATCATAATGATTAAAACAACTAGATTTAGACAAATGAAATATAAATGTAAATAATAAATAAATTATAGCTTTTATATAGCGCTACTTTCATGCGTATAACATGCTCAGAGCGCTTTGGTCCAATCTCAGTTGTGGACCTGTGGGGGGAAGGGGGTATCTGGGAGGTGGGGGTATCTAGGAGAAGGTTTTTCCGTGCTGCCTTTAGGCGTTCAGTAAACACAACTCAGCCCGAGTCGGGTGTCGAACCTTCATAGGTAGCCAAGCCAAGCCTCTCGACCACGCTTCCCACTTATAACTTTCTCGCCATCAGCGGCGGACTGGCTATATGGGCATTAAGGCGAATTCCTGGAGAGCCGTTACCCAAAATGAGCCTGCAGTGCTACCGAAAGGACCGCATGGATGTCACTATAGCACGAATTCAATTGTTCAAGGATTTATAATCTTCTCTTATAAAAGTGACCCTACACACTTAGCGATTAGAAAACCAACATACTGCCTATATTTCTTATAAGGATATAGTGTACACTTTATGCATTATCGATGCGTTATAAAAATTAATGGAATGATTTTGAGGACTAGGCCTATAATTGGATGTCCATCATATGCCAAACAATTTTTAGCCAAATTGCATAGAAATGCCCGGGTTGATTTTGACACCCAATCCGCCCCTGCTCGCCATTGTATACGTGTGTATTGTGTTAAGCATAAAGATTCTAGACCTGATGTACAGAAACAAGATAACTTTGATCCTCAACACTTAGGAATAATTATGCGCATTCTGTTGTGCACTAAATCTGGGGACTACACTCTATGGCCTAGTATACCTGACAAACTTTTATCTATCAATACGACCTGTTGTTATTCTACCCTTGTTACCTACACCTTGCGTGGGTGTTGATATAATATACAGTACACTCTACACCTGTCCTTCTGACATGGGGTCAACTGGTACTTTCTAGGCCACTCCGTATCCTGGTTCTGTTCTCAGCTCAACCAGTGACTCCCCCTAACCCCAATGTTATTTCGGTCTATTAAATCTAATCACAGAGAGAAAGAAAAGGAGAAAAAAAATCAAAACTAAAGGACGATAATCCAAACGTGCCGTAATCGGTAGATGATAGGAGTTTCGCTACATGTTTGTTAGAGCGTTGAATCCTGTAATAATTCAACAAAGTTTTAAATGTTTTAGCTATCTAGTTCTAGAAGTCTACTTTCTAGTTGAAACTATTTATAAAACACACACACACACACAACGTCATCATTGAACAGCATTCAAGAAACTGCTTTGATTTTATGGTGTTCTTTGTTCAGTGTCCACTTGACCTATTAGGCAGTGTGTCTCGTGTATTGCCCCTCCCTCTCCCTCTCTCTCCCTCTCTTCTTTTCCCCATCGTTCCCTCTTCTTCCCTCTCCCTCGTGTTTGTGTTTTGTTTTTGTTTTTCTCTTGTATCTGAACTACCAAACACATTGGATTCTGTTGAGTGCCTTCACTTTTCCAATACCGGTACTTGATCGCAAAGTCAAGAAACCAAAATTGTCACTCAAGTGTCGCCTAGCAGAGTTCAGACCTAACAATGTCGATTTTCGTTTCTGTTTGTGCTCATAAACCCAGCACCCTTTTATTCAACAACAGAGTATTTGTTGTGTGTCTATTATATATATATATATATATATATATATATATATATATATATATATATATATCATTTTTGCTTAAGTCGCTAGAAGCATAATCAAGATTAATTTCGATCTTCTTATCTTATATGATACAGACGTTATTTTAAAAAAGAAGATGATTACGTCGTACGCGTCATGGATGTTAACCAATGACCTAAACTCCGCCAAGTCACTGGTTTTCCTGGCTGGCTCAGTCAACTTATTCCATGCTCTAATAGCACTAGGGTAGAAGGAGCACTTGTACAAATTTATCCTAGCATATGGAATTAGGTGTTTAACTTTCTCTTTGTGTCTTTCTGAGTATTTTATTAAATTTTGTTTTTGTATTTGAAGATTATGGTTCAGTGTTTTATGTATAATTGCTACTTTACTTTTGAGTCTTCTATCCTGAAGGCTTTCTAAAGTTAGTGATTTTACTAAAGGTGTTACTCTAGTCAAATGTGAATATTCGTTTGTTATGAATCTCACTGCTCTATTTTGTGTCTGTTCCAGTCTCTTAATGCTTTCTTGAGTTGAGGGGGTCCCAAACGGAGGATGCATATTCTATTATTGGCCTAACCAAGGTTAAATAACATTTTAGTTTATGTTCTTATTTGATTTATAGAAATTTCTTCTAATAAACCCTAATGCTTTGTTTGATTTTTTTTATAGTTTCATCAATATGTGGATTCCATGGAAGTTTTTCATTTATTATAACACCTAGGTATTTTGCGTTTTTAGTCTGTGTTACTGGTTTGCCATGAATAAGATAAGTGGAATTAATTTGTTTTAGTTTTTTTTTGTTACTCTTAATAACTGACATTTTTCTGTAATTCATCTAATTCAATATGTAAAATTTCTGTATCTTGTGTTGTTTTTATTGTTCTATATATTATGCAATCGTCTGCAAATAATCTGACTTTTGTTCCTGAACTAATGCAATTTGGTAAATCATTTATGTAAATTAAAAATAAATAAATAAAATAGCTTACTGTTATCGGTGTTGATTTAGAGCCATTTATTATTACAGTTTGTTCTCTCCCTATCAGAAAATCTTTAATCCACTGATGCAATGGACCATTAATGCCGAAATATTTTAGTTTTTTAAGCAAACTATGGTGCTGAACTTTGTCAAAAGCCTTGGAAAAATCTAGTTAGATAGCATCTATTTGTTCACTATTATCTAAACCTTTTGAAAAATCATCAATTAGTCCTATTAGTTGTGTTTCACATGATCTATATTTCCTAAAGCCATGTTGGTATGGGGGGAGGACATTATGTTTGTCTAAGTGGTTTATGACGCTACTACATATTATGTGTTCTAGTATTTTACATGAAATACTGGTAAGTGATACTGGTCTGTAGTTTCCTGGGTCAGTTTTTTCTCCTTTTTTAAATAGGGGGGTGACATTAGCTTCTTTCCATTCCCTTGGTATTCTGCCCTGGTTAAGAGATGCCTGAAAAAGTATTTTGAACAGTGGTGCTAGCTCATTGCTTAGTTATTATTATTATTATTATAGCTTTTATATAGCGCCACTTTCATGCTTATAGCATGCTCAGAGCGCTTTGGTCGGTGCTGCCTTTAGGCGCTCAGTAAACACAACTCTGCCCGAGTCGGGTGTCGAACCTGGAGCCCCCTTCTAGGTAGCTTCTAGGTAGTTCAAGCGCACTTGGCCTCTCGACCACGCTTCTTTGAATAATCTAGCTGAGATACCATCAGGTCCAGACGCTTTATTCGGTTTGATGTTGGCTAATAGCTTTGGGATTCCCTTTTCTTGTACTACTATATCTCCTATGTTGTCTACTTGGTTCAAATTAATATGTCTTTGTCTCTTGGGGCTGAGAAGGCTGATGCAAAGTATTTGTTTAGGATGTTAGCTTTAGTTTCATTATCATTATGTTTTCTTCTTCTTTTAATGGCGCTATGCCTGTTGTTTCCATTTTCTTAGACTTAATTTATGACCATAAGTTTTTGTTGTTATCTTTAGATATTACATTGTTTATGTATTCACTCTGCAGCTGTCTGCTTACTTTTTGAGTTAGGTGTTTAATTTTTATATACTTTTTATAAACTCTTTCTGCCTTAGTTTCTTTTAATTTTCTTTATAGGTTTTCCTTCTGTTTACGAAGCTTCTTTAATCTATTATTAAACCAGCACTTATTTATTGTTTTATCATGTATGTAGTTGGTATATTATTTTCTATAATGCTTTTAAGATAGTTTTTAATGAAACTCCAGAGGTCATCGACTGGTTGGTTAATGTCTTTTTCTAATAAGAATGTTTGTTGAAAGTTTAATGCAGCTTGGTGTAGTTGTGTTAGGTTACATTTATTCCAGAGTAAGATTGTTCTTTTGGGTTTTGTATTGGCTTCTGCTTTTATCTGGCTGTGTATTTTAATATCATGGTCTGATAGACCATGAGACCATAGATAATATCATAATCTACTACTAATCCAGTTCTGTTGGTTAAGAAGAAATCTAATGTGTTGTTTAATCTAGTTGGTTTTTTAATCTGCAGATTTAACAGTTGGAAAGACGACAAATATTCATATTTATCTGTTAAAGTTGCTCATATCGGTTGATTTATATTCTCCCCCGAAAGGGGAATAAACTCTATTAGTTTTATGTGGTCTGTTTGTTCGCCCGTCCGTCCGTCCAAACGACCGTCCGACGTTTAGATCTCGTATACTAGAAAGATATTGAAAATTCGACATCACGATATTTTAGACAATTCAAAGTTCTGATGCAACGGCTACTTTTTAAATCAAGTATGCAAGCAATTTTTTTTTCATAAAAATACACCAATTTCACAACTATTCACTATTAATAGTATAAACACGGTAGGCTATTTAGTAAGGGCGCTTACGATTTACCATATTTTTAACACATTTATGCGAACTGATTTCACTTTATTGTAAAGAAATAACTATTTTCTCCTACAATTGTATTTCTATGTTGTGTAACTTCTATCATACTACTAGATTTACATAAAAATGTTTACTTTTATTTTTAGAGAGAACAAATCTATTTAGTATGCATAGGAGTGGAAAATAATTTAAAACAACAATTAATAAGTAGTTTTTATTATCACGTGAACTGCAGCGCACATGCAGTAAAACGCAACACTGAACTAATGTAAGGGGAGTTTTACGAAAATGGCGGGTTTTTTTTTCTTGAGGCTTTGAACAAAAAAATTAGATCAATTAGATAGTCATTAAATGACATCGGTTAGGCCAGGTTTACATCTAACTTCACCTTCACTTTCACCTATCACTTGGTCTGCTGGACCGTTGGGGCACCACATACAATCGATCAACCTAATTTATCCATTCTTTTCTGCCATTTGCCTTTGATAGAATTTATTTCATTCTGATGTTCTTTCTGAAATTACTGAAACCTGCATTTTACCTGCCTGAGTGGACCACGTCGGGGGCCGATTTTGAGTTTGTGTTTCCACACAAACTGTCTTTGTAACCTTGCTTCTAAAATCGGTCCTAGGAAGAATATATTTCTCTCCGTAGAATCTTTCTTTTAGAATCTTTTTCCCTTGTCATCATTCTCTTTCGGCCAATACGTTTTTAAGGCTCTGCTCTAATTCTATGAACATGATTTCGGCAAAGTTAGCCTCATAGGCTTCAGCGATGTCCTCCCGACTAGTAGTTAACAAAAGTAAAGTTTCCTCTTTCAGACCTTGCGATCTACGGGGCAGATGATATTAAGGTCATCTGTTTCTATGGCCAACGGTAAACGAGCAGGGCAGCACAAAGACCAGCTGCCTTTTACTTTCCCAACTAAAGTCAGGTACCCAATAGAGTTGGGTGGACTCAAGGACGTCCTAAAAATCGGGAAATTCAAACTCCCAGCCTTCACTGAGATTCGAACCCAAGGATCTCAGGTTCAGAAGCCGAGCGCTTAACCACTCGGCCACCGCGCCCCCGACTAGTAGTTAAGAGTGTCTTTAATGTTTTCAGTTTGCGTGCACAGACTCGCATAGACAATCAATACAAGTAAAGGTAGACTGGCGTGTCGTTTATTTCATCAGTTTAATAAAGGACCCAAAACTCAAGATAGATATTTGCATAGCAAATAACAATCCACCTGCTCGAGATCTAGTTTTAAGAGAATTTTCATCTATACTGCATGTGAGCGTAGCATAGGGGGGTTTGAAAAATCTAAGGGGATACACATTTGTACCAGTCGCTGGGTTCCATTAATAAAGTGCAGTGAGTAGCAGATTTGCTTTTAAACTGACATTTTTTAATAGCAGGATATTCCATTATAGATACTTCAGAATATGCACAGCTGGCTGGCAAGTGCGGGGGTGTCCATTGTCTTCCTAGTAGCTCCAGGGAAAACCTACTCTAGGGTATAAGTGTACAGCAAACGTCTTCCGAAAGAATGAAGGGTTGGAATGTAATAAAGATTGATTACTTACACGCACACAAATATATATATATATATATATATATATATACACAGATAGAGAGAGAGAGATGTATATATAGATGGGGGGGGGAGAGAATAAAAATGCCCCCCCCCCCAAATAAATCAACCTGGCTACGCCCCTGGTCTTTAGAGGTAGGAGACAGTAGTCTACAGATTTAGTATTTATTATGGGCTGATGGTGAAAACTATCTTCCTTTCATGGGGCTCCCTAAGGTGATGGCCTGCGTGGTCTCCAGTTTTAAAGATAGCCTCTTCTAAAATAACTTAGCAGAAGTACTAGATCTGGTCGATGTGCAACTGTTCTGTTGGGTGACTAAAGGGCATGTTTTCTCATCATCTCTTTGTATTGACGGCGAGTGGAAATTGAGTGTTAACAAAACTTTTCAAGAGCGCACAAAGTTAACCAAAGTTTGCCACACAAAAGCGAGGGATTACGCACTGTTTATCTTAAAGTTTACTCAGCAGGTGAAGTTATTAAGTCTCGTCTTGTGGACCTGACCTTGTCCCTGTCCCTGACCTTCTCTCATTTGTTTTGTTTTTTTATTTTTCGCGCTTTTTTGTTCTTTATGACCTTGCACAGTGGGGACACCAGCAGGATGCCCCCTTCTCCAATCTTTGACTTGATATCAGATTTCTGTGTGTTCCTGTTGACTGTTCTTATTGCCACCGAAGACATGCACTCTAACAGAATCCAGGTCCTTGGAACTAGCGTCCTCCACTTCTGGGCCACCTGTCAGTGCATGTATCTCCAGGCAACTCTGTCTAGACTGCCTGATGTAATAGTGGACAGTCCTTGCAACATGAAACTTTGGCGCTCATTATTTTGCACCGCTTCTAAGCATAATGATGTAATAATGCTTAATTATCACTAAAGTACTCTCTCTCTCTCTCTCTCTCTCTCTCTCTCTGTCTCTCTCTCTCTCTCTCTCTCTCTAAAAGTATAACGGTCTAAAACAAAAGGGACCCTAGAACAATGGGACTTACAATGACATAACTTTTCTATAAGTGCTGAATACTTAACTTAATAGTGAGATACTTACGATTACTCACGACCTTCTTATACTTTAACTGTACAACTAATCACTGTGTCAATGTGACATGTTACACTTGTACACTTGATCTTCTATTTAAATATAGACAATGGTTACTATTTGTGTTCTTGTGATTTTACCTATCCAAAAATATATTTGTGTTGTTTTTTTTCAATCTATCTTTTGTGCCAAATCTAAGAAGATCTTCACTTATTGAAAAGCTTTATTCTTATTTAGATTCAAAAAAGTTGGACTAAAAGTGTTAACATTTAAATAGATTTACATATTTTATTGACTAGTTATAAAGTTCCGCGGGCGGCATTTTTTGGCGTATTCCGCACATTTTTAATGTCCTTTTTACAAAGCTAAGATGAACTATGGTTTCAAATTTTGTTTTATAAATAGGATGCGGCCTTTTGGGGAAATACCGAAAAATAACTACAAAGGTTTAATAGAAAGCTTGCAATCTCTTGAGAATCGTGACGTTCAGGTTGCAAATCTGTCCCAACCGTGTCTTAGTGAGCACCTCAAAGGAATGTGTACGCGAATTGTATGCGAATCCCGTTTGATAGTTGAAGAGATCTGTTGATCAATTAGTCAGTGAGTGGTACTTTAGGAATATAGATCCATATAAGATGCCCTAATTCTCTATTTCTTTCCTGTCATAATTTGTTTAGATCTCGGGTGATAAAGCGCCATTGTTTCACATTCTGGCTCTTTTCAAACTGACGAATCGTTTTTAAATTTTATCATGAATCGTTAATGAATCATCTTGAATATCCCAGACATACTCGGAAATTTCCGATAGACTTAGGCCTTAAAGTGTGTCACCATAAAGTTATGCTGCAGATAACGTATCATTAGTCACAGCTAGCGGAGAAAATTGTATTTACATATGAACTTCAGGCTGCTAATGTAGCGGCGATTATTCGGTATGTGATATATGTCTGTACACAAAATGAAGGTTACGCTATTAAAGCTGTTTCTGTGTGTTCATTCTTGGAATAGTTTGACTTTGAAAATGGTAAATTGATTGACATGTAACACCAGGAGTCAGGGACCAATGCTTTATAAGATAAGATAATTGTATTTGTCCAAGCCAATGGAAATTCAGTTTGATTACAATTGTTCACCTCAGAATTACAGCTATCACAAAAAACGACATAGATGCCAAATCAAACACCAGTGAACACACACCTACTCCTATAACCAGCGCTTGATCAATTGGGATTTTATGTTGAAGAGATACTAATGAGGAAAGCCAGCAGACCTCATCGTGTGCCTAAATGGGCTTTCAACATTCTTAGTTGGCAATACGTTAAGTTTGACTTTTTGAAACGTTTCTTTTCAAATTGTTACGTTGCTTTGAATTCTCATGATTTTAATTGTAAAGTATTTTTATCTACTCACAAAGAGAAACAAAGAGGACTGTACTATACAACCGAATAGGTTAATATCAACTCCCTTTGTCTGTCTGTCTGGTAAAAAAAATATTGATCACGTTATTTCCCCCACACCCAATCTCGGGTCAAGTTGATATTTTGCCAATTATTTCTTGTACCTGACAACACAAGAACCAATTTTAAAAATTAACCAATTTGTTGATTTGTACTATCCGGTAATTATTATTATTTTCTTATCCAACACTAGAAAGATATTGTACTTGACAGATGTGGTAGTATAAGTTGAATTAGTTCATTTGAAGAGTCTTGAGCATTGAGTGAATCCGTTTTTTATGTTGTTGTTTTTTTTTTACGTTTAAAAAAGCGATCACAGTACAATTCACATCGATTCAAAGTTCTTTCATCACCCCCTCCCTGATCCAGACCACTAAAAGCAGGAAATTGCCCTAAACAAAAACAATTGGTAACAATATTTCTAATCGCACAGATTTATTATTGTTGGTCTTGATCCTTTCCAAATTTAATTCCACGACTGATCCAAACGAAATGATACAAATACAATCAATATAATCTTTTTATTTTTGTTATAAGTATTTTGTATGTTTTACTTATTTATTTATTTATTTTTTTATATTTTTTTTTAGAACAAGTGTGTGAGTTGTCACAATTTGTTATGTTGTCGGCTCATTTCAGACTTTGTTCTACTTGAGAAGAAGTTCTAACATTCTAGGGTTGCAAGTCATCCCAGATATTTAATGGAATTTGAGGGGTAGGGGAAGGGAGGTGCCAATGTGTCGCTAAAACATAATTGACCTCTGTGATGAACGCATGCTATCGTAAATAATGTGATTCCATGACGTCATGTAGGCTATATGACAAATACATTTGACCACAAAGTAAAACAGGTGTTAAATTTAGAACTATTTTTAACTGATTTGTCAGGGTAACGTTACACCAAAACTACAGTAAGTCATCTATAATAAGATCAGCACAAAGGAACAAATTGCACATATCTCAGGTTAAGACCGAGAACAAATTACACATATCTCAGGTTAAAACCGAGAACCCTTTTAGAGAAATGAAAATTTCATTATTTATAATAATGTGTTACCTTTAAAATACAATGAATATTCAACTTTTTGTGAGGGTGCCAAATGGCAGGCTACGTTTAGAACAGAGTTTCTTAAACTGTGGAGCTTCAACTGGAAAGCTACATTTGGAGCAAAACCTCTAGAACTGAGGGGCGCCAACTGACAGGATACATTTGCAGCAGAGGTTCTCAAACATTGAGAGGTGCGAAGGCCTTTTTTTTTTCAAGGGTCAACATTTTCTTTTTTTTTTGCATTGTCTAATAAATCAAACAAAATATTTAATTTAAAAAAAAATGAAATTAAGAGACATCATTTCAACTGTTCAAAGAAGACATCTATCCCCCCCCCCCCTTCGCGACAAGCTAATGCAGCAACAGGATTGAAACAAAGCTGTCATATTTTTTTTGTAAAAGATAATATTTCAAAACATTTCCGCCATAGCAATCTACCCGAGGATATCGCATCAGAACAAATGAATTTCTCCTGAGTTTCTCTTAAACATTCTAACTATTTTTTTTTTTGACGACTTTTACGTGACCAAAAAAACACCCAAAAAAACCCAAGTCATGAAGGATAAGACGGTAAATCACGACAATCAAGTTCATTATAGAGCTACTAACGCTAGTGTGGATGTCCTTCTGTGAGGGTAAAACTATAAAGAGCTAACTGTATGCTGTATTCGATGTACGTAATATAGAGAGCTGAGTTTTTGTTTGAAAGTTAGAGGATACTTTTTGAACACCTTCTAGCACTACCGAATCAAAAGTTCCAAGCTCTTCCCTTTCTAGCACAATTTTGTTTTCATTTAGTTGGCAACAGTGACGTTCAGTTTAGCGACCTTGACCTAGTTACTTGTATCGTGAAAATCTTGAATTCGTATGTCCCTCATGCCCTCCCCTTCTTTGTGTGACTTATTTTTGTAATTTTTGTTTGTTTGTTGCAAGAATAATAAGTGCGCTATAGCGAAACCAATCGTTATACCAGGCCTAAACACTGACCTGCGACGTCTCATTCTGTGGGTACAAGCGTAATTGGAGACCAATAGCTCGTTGCCACATCGTACAGACCTATTGGACTTAACAACCCACAGATTGTGACGTTGCAGATCAGTGTTCAGGCCTGTTCTAACGATTGGTCTCTCTATTCAGGCCTTCTATAGCGATTGGTCTTCGTTGTAGGAGTTTGGATAGTGCCCATTTCTGAAGATAAGAATGAAATGAAAATGCTTGACTCCACCCCAGCGAGCCTAATTTATTATTATCTATGGTATCACCACAGTTTGAGGAAACCTGAATGTGTGTCAAAGAAAAACGAAGACAGAATGAACACAGATGACTCAGAAGAGTTTGATGACGTGCTCTGTGCATTGAGCGATAAGACAAGGGAGAGAAGTGACAATGAGCAGACGACGTCAAAAAAAAAAAAACAGAAATAAATAAATACAATGAGAAAGTTTGGAAATGATCAACCAATCTGATCTCTAAGTGATCATAGATGCTAGACACTGAAAACATGGTATTGAAGAATGTACTATCCGACTGGAAGATTTTAACTAGCTTATTTGATAATAAAGTGAACAGATAGCTGTCTACATGTGTTATTAGTTCTACGATCTTGTCTCAATGAGTTCGAATCCTTCAATTCTTCATCCCCTGTGTCCTGCTTAGACTAGAACGTACAAAGTAAAACACTTTTTTCTGAACGTCCCTAAAACATACAAATAACATGAATACAATATTTCTAATGTATCTAGATTTCAAGAGTTGATAACGTAACAAGGCAATCTTATGACTTGAACATATCACTAGAAGAGAAATGAAATATTTCTACATTTTATTTTCTGCTTGCAAATCTGGTAACAAAATGCTTAAGTTTTACAGTAAGAAAGGCCAAGTCTTACTGCGTCATAGAAGACCTAGCGGTTCGGGGAATTTCCAGAACCGATGGCTGGAAATCCCACGGAAAAAATGACTCCTTGACAATCAGTTTGTTGACGTTTTGTAGACTACGCTGTGTTTTGATTGTGCTAGTACGCCAGGTTGTCATAATATAGATGTGTTATGCCCACATTGGTAAACATTACAGCTAGACAATTCGTTGACAATGACCTGGACTCAACAGTCGAACCACCTGGTGCGATTTCATGACGTATCAATGGGTGACAAGCCAGTGACGTCTGGACTTCGTGTGGAATTTCTCTAGACTCTAAATTTGTATTGGATAGATAGATAGATAGATAGATAGATAGATAGATAGATAGATAGATAGATTAAATATAAAACGATAGTAAAATACTAACTTGCAATACTAAAATGCCTTCGTTCTGGCTACACTATGCATGCACTATTTAGGATAATATTCATATATATATATATATATATATATATATATATATATATATATATATATATATATATATATATATATATATATAAAATATTTAACATATATAATCCGATTTACATTAATAAGAAAGAATGCTCCATATTGATATGTCCACGTTTTCCTTTTCGTTTGTTTTTTTTTTCTGTTGTTTTTTTTTTGGTATCTTAATTTTGATTTAAAGCTTATCATTATTCCCATCTTTTAAACAGTAAAACCTATTACTTTGGGCAAGCAAATTGAATGTGTACTTATATATCACATATCTTAATGACTAAAATCTTAAGTAGTAGATTTGCAGCTAGACTTTACATTTGTTGCATGTTCATTGAATTATGTCTCTCCTCCTTCGTGGTCAAAGTTGAATACAGTCTCATTCCCTATGAACTAGAAGATAACTGTGAAGTATGATCTTCGCTTTGAAAAGTTGAACGCGGGCAAGTTGCTACTAATAGTTATTGAAGGCCTCAACACTGACCTGCGACGTCGCAATCTGTGGGCAGTTTAGACAAAGAGTTCCTTACCACATCACAGGTCTGACGTCGAATTATGTATTTAGAGTTTAGACCAATAGCTCGTTGCCACATCACAGGTCTGACACCACATAAGGCGTTTCTTACATATTACATGAGTGCTCGCATATTATGTTTGTGCTTGCATGTTCATCTCATGTTGTATATAGCACACACACACACACATACACACCCATATATATCTATATGTACATACATACATAAGCTAAATATATATATATATATATTGATATGATGGTGGCACAGATGGAGGTAGTGGTGTGAGTGTAGTCAGCCGACACAAATCGCCCCAGGCCAGCGCTAGACGAGCGGTCAACCGTGACGAGTTACGACGGTCGGCCGAGACGAGTGTCAACAGGATGGTTCGGGAAGGATCGACGTCGTGAACAGAGCTCAGGTGCGTCACGAGGGTTGTAGTCATCTGACCACCTAGAATGGTCCAGCGACGTTCTGCCCGGTTCTAGAAGGCCAGTAGGGACCCTATATAAGAGCGGAGGTGTCATCCATGTTGCACTCAACAAAAGTGGCCTTCTTCTTCTTATCCGCCAGTTGGTCTTCATGTGGCTGCAGAAATTTCTTGGTAGAATCACCATGTACGTTGGACTACGCAAACGACGCCTTCTTCTTTTCCTCCAGTTGATCGTCCTCTTGTTGCAGTGACGTTGTGGTTGCATCGCTCTCTTGTCGGTCGGTACTGAGGACAGCCACCTGACACATGGAGAGGTATAGGATGTAAGGGTAGGGATTACCAAGTTTGTTGACCAAAGAGGTGGTTTCATATGGCTTTGCGAAGAAGGACTGGGATGGGCTTCAAATCCACAGGACAGAGAATTGTTGGACAGGTCTCATCTTCAGCCTTGTCTGGAGGGCATGCTTGTGGGGCAGGTTGGTAACACTCCTCGTGCAAAGGTCCTTCGTCTTCGGCTTCAGGCTCCATTCGGCTTTCTTCACCACTATCAGGACCTCTCTCTCTCTCGTCTCAGTATCAGGCCAATCGTCTTTCATAGTGCAAATGTCCATCAACTTCAACGTCAAGCCTGGCTGGTATCTCTCGACTTGCATATGTCTCTCAACGGCAGGTTTCAATGGGTTCTCATGATCACCATCAGGGCTTCTCTCGCGGGTTTTAGAATCTGGACAAACGTCAGTAGGGTCCAACCTTTGTAGGCCACTTTCAACTTGCAAACGTTCCTCAGTAACATGTTTGGACGCGGAGCAAACATTCACTTGATCTGTCTTGCTGTTTGATGTGCTCATATCAGGTACAGCTGCATCACAAGCTTCTGTTGGACTATAGGCCGTTTCTCTTGTCTCTTCCTCGCTCTCTTTCTAATTCTCAGGTCTGTACTCCTTGTTTTCGGATTCACAGGCAGCACCACCTTCATCAGCATTGCCGTTGTTACTGTCTATTTCTTCATGGCTTTGGGTGGGTAGTAGTTCATTGTTTAACGATGGTGCAGCTCCTTTATCTTTCGATTCTCTTTGGTCACACAGGGTTTCTTCTACCATGTCCATCGTTTTCACCACGGGCTCGTCACTTCCTTCACTGAGGTACACATCTTTTTAATCTCTCTACAGAACTCATCGTCGTACTTCTTCCATGTCATACTCATAGCCCGAAGATCGTCTCGTACAGAGTTCAAGAGCTCTCCTAAATCTGGTGCGACTTCAAAAAGATACGTGTCCGGATCTTCCTCTTCTTCAACTATGCACTCTCGGAGGCGTGCTTGTAAGGTTTCTTTATTTCCGCTCGTTTTCAGATCTCGATCACGGAGTTCTTGCCTCAGTTCTCTAAATTCAAGTTTGTACAGCAGTTTCAGACGAGCCATAGTAGATCCGATCCAATCCGATTCCGATCCGATCCCACTTTTGACACCAGTTGTTACGAATCTCACTATCCAGGCTCTCTGCAAACTGCACCATACATCACCAACTTAAAGAACTTGACAACTCAGGGCTCCAAAGTAACGTGACGCTTTAATAGTTGAATAAATAACAGCCGATACTGTACAATTGGCAACACGTACACTGTACAAATATCTCTCCGATAACACCGTTCCGCCGTATCAACTCTTGCACTGGCCTCTCCGTCTCGTTTCGGACTTGTACTGAGCCGTTGTAACGAACTGTAGATCGGGAAGTTGTGACTGACTCGTTTCTGATACCTTCTCTAATGAACCGTCTTGACAGCGACACCTCCGCTCTTATATAGGGTCCCTACTGACCTTCTCGAACCGGACAGAGCGCCGCTCGACGTTTCTAGGTGGTCAGATGACTACAACTCTCGTGACGCTCCTGAGCTCTGTTCACGACGGCGCTCCTTCCCGAACCGTCCTGTTGACACTCGACTCGGCTGACCGTTGTAAATCGTCACGGTTGACCGCTCGTCTAGCGCTGGCCTGGGGCGATTTGCGTCGGCTGACTACACACATACCACTACCCCTCTCTGTGCCACCACCAGGTTTATAACAATATATATATATATAAATTATATATATATATATATATATGTATTTATATATATGACATACATACATAAGCTATATATTACATTTTGATGAACAAAAACATCCCCTTTAGACTTGAGCTAGTTGTCAAAAAACATCTCCAGTTAAGTCTGGAACCAGCAGTGAGGACAGTGACAGAACAAAGAATATCCCCAGTGAGGTCTGGAATGGTTGGTTGGACAAGAACATTCCCAGTAAGTCTGTATCCTCTGTTTACACATTTCATTTGCTTCAATTCTATTATATTTAGGTGACATTTGTACGTTGACATTTTAAGTTTCTTTTTAAGTTTTGACACTTTATTTTGAGACACCTTGAGATATTTCATTTAGCAGTGACAAATTACGTGATATGACATTTAGTAGCTGTGCTATTTTTGTGTGACATTTCATGTTGTATAAATAAGTCCCAAAGTCTCCATTACTGTGGTTCAAAAGTAAACAATAACCTTGACATTAGAGATGGCATATAACTTGGCAAAGAACAAACAAACGAAAAATGATACAGGAGCTAGAACTGCGCATGTCAGGTGATTAACTTCACATTAAAGTTTGGAGCGGAGTGACACATCCCTTTTGAGTTTAGCGCCAATATTAAAGCCTGGACTGCAGTGACACATCCTCTTCATTTTCACCGCAATATTTGCACGCAGTTCAGTCAGCGACCTGATCACCACGCAAACCCCTTTCCCGCCAGGTTGTCAGTGTCTGCTAGACAACTTGGCTTTCAGCTATAGAACAAAGGTGGTTTTAAAGAGACAGAAATCAACAATGATCAGCGGTTAATTTGATCTACATCTTGAAAAGATTTCAATGCTAAATAAAGCAAAGAATTATGTGCAATGATTCAACCAATTTCTAAATTTAAAAAAAAAATGTTAATTAAACATTTGTTTCTTTGCAAATCCTATGTATTCCAACTTGTGAGATGTGGATTTATATATATTTCATTTTTTTTTTAAAAACATTAAAATATATTTGAAAAGAAAATATATTTTAATGCACAAACACCAGGTGATCATTTTTAAACTCAATGGACCTCATTCAACAATACGTAAAGTCACTGGATGAAACAACGAAAAAATACGGTCACGTGGTATCCATGTTTGAATTGAATTAGGTCGTTAGTATATAATAGATAGAGAAGCACGTGACTCAAGGGTGTTTACGATTGGTGAATGAGGTCCATTCCTACTTTGTATTCAAATAAAATGTGACGGGATGTGAACAGCCCCCGTTCAGAATTTGAGAATCCTAATAGAAACTTTTTTTTTTTATCCGGTAATTTTCAATGAATCATTTATGGTGCTATAAAACTCATTTCGGTGGATTTCTAATGAAATGTGATACGAGCACTATCATAAAGCTATCATCTTAAATCACATTAGTTCCCAAGTCAGACGCACGAATTTACACAAGTATTTTATTTCATTTTTTTTTATTATCTAAAGAAAATTGAATACTAAAAATAAAATCTTTTATTTATTTCTTTAAATATTAATCTTATAAATATAAAAGTTACAGTTAATTATGTAATGAAATTTTTTCTACTGTAAGCATGCCATTACTATTTAATTAATTTTTCTTAGACATAGTACTGTAACAGAATTAAAAAGTCAACCTTTCAGACCATGCGATTTATAGATGGTAGATAATGTAAAGGTCATCTGTTTCTATGACCAACGGTTAACGAGGATGCCATGTGGCCAGCACAACAACCGACCGCCTTTACTTTCCCAAACTAATGTCAGGTACCCATTTGACTTGGGTGGACTAAGGAGCATCATGCAAATCTAAACAAAGTTACAAAGACAGATGGTGTGGAAACACAAACTCAAAATCGGCCCCGAAGTAGTCCTCCCAGGCAGGTAAAAAGGCA
Source organism: Biomphalaria sudanica (assembly GCA_036873155.1). Lineage (NCBI taxonomy): Eukaryota > Metazoa > Mollusca > Gastropoda > Planorbidae > Biomphalaria > Biomphalaria sudanica. Next base: position 479,915 of record JAZGLO010002209.1, on the reverse strand, counting down.
GGTATTAATATTTTCAGAAAGAACGTCAGAACTAAACTCGATCAAAGACAAATGAGAAGAATGGAGAAAGTAGGTTGACAGATCTTTTGTGGTGCCCAGCGGTCCAGCAAACAAAAGGACAGGTGAAAGTGAATTTGAAGTAAAATGTGAACCTGGCCTGATGTCTTATAATGAATATCTAATTGATCTAATTGCTTTGTAAATGGCTAATCTCTGATTCCTCACATATGAAAGATTTCGTAAAAAAAAATAATCCTTTAGTTAAGTGTTCTATTTATCACACCTGCAGACATGTCGCAGTTAACGAGATAATATGAAAAATTAGTTATTAATTGTTGTTTTAAATTATGTCTAACTAAATTATGTTTTTTTTCGTGTAAATGTAGTAATTAGTATAAAAGAACTTATTCTTATTTAACTTAACAATACAAATGTAAAAAAAAATATTTTTGGACAAAACATCAAAAACCGTTTGCATAAAAATGTGTTAAAAATATAGCAAATAGTCGTCTCCCCTACTAAAGAGCTCGTGCTTGTTACTAATAATAGTGAATAGTTGTAAATGTTGTTAGTCTCTATGATTTAAAAAATTCGATTTTTCGCTTTCAGAAAAGAAAAAAGTAACCGTTGTATGGTCTAAAATATCGTGATGTCGGATTTTCCCTATCTTTTATAGTTGACGAGATCTAAACGGGACGGACGGACGGACATACAAACCACACACAACTAATAGCGTCTTTTCTCCTTTCGGGGGCCGCTAATAAAACATTAATTTATCTCTATTGAAGAACGATATTTTTTAACAAATCGGGTAAATCCATTCCATAGTATTTTATATTAGCTATGAATATTTCGGCTAAACGAGTAAACCCTATTTTCATAGTCTACTTTCTGTTTCGTGTGACGGGAACATTTCGCTATAAAGATCTGAATCCAATGCTCTAGAGCAGTGTCTTCAGTGATCAACTATTTTATTAATGTCTTTGAAGTTGTGTCTGTTTTATGTGTTAACGCGTGTGTACAAAGTTTTATTTATTTATGTGGAGTATTTGTTTTATTTATGTAATTCAAATATTAATTAATTAGTAAGATCCAAAAATATTAATAACTTTTGACTACTTGGCCAAGCAAAATGGATGAAATTTAAATATATCCACTTGAAGGGGACAAAATGAACAGGGAAGACACTAACAAATCTCTGGTCTTCAATGGCCTTCTGATATTCTGTGCAATATTACCGATCAATTAATCTAATAAATTATAGAATTTTACAAATTGAATTAGGACTTTGATATCACAGGCCACCATCAGTTTACATGCATCCGAGATCGCTCCAATATCAGAGAAATTCTATTTACTTTAATTGCACATACTCCTTAATAGTTCTAGTTGGTATAAAAATGAGTTGTTTGACAATCACAGTGTCACGGCAATGTCTGAGAAATGCAAGAGAAGAATACAGTGAGAGAAGGAGACGAGGTGGGAGAAGAGAACCACGCAGTAAGCAAAACAGAAGGACAAGAGAAAGCCAAAAAGATATATACATGGTTAAAAAAAACAACTAACCAGGAAATCATACAAACTACTTTTTAAAAAAGCTTATATAAGGGATAAAACTGCACATTTACGGCATTATATCTTTATACTGTTATATTTATTTTAGTTTTTCTATACTTTTTTTTCACGAAAATGAGATGAATGCCTGGGCATTGGCTGTGGTCAGAACGATGTCGCAGTGCTGTAAGGGTCGCCGGCTCCTGAATTTTTCTCAGAGTTGACTCTCATAGCCTTTCCCATGATTGGGTATAGCTGCAAGGCAGCAGAGGTTTGAATTCAGAGTTTTCCTTCTCCTGGGTGGTTTGCCAGCCATGGCTAACGAGCCCCTCCTACCCGAAGCTAATTGGTTTAAGCGCCATCTACTTGTCTTTGTCCCTTCTCCTGTTGGGGAATAGAGTTCAGCCGGAGTCAATATCTGAGTCACACCTGAAGGTCAGAAGTTGGACTTGGTTGTCAGAGGCTATTTGAGACGCATGCCATAAGGAAGCATTTTATAGGTAGTGGAGTGCTTGTATCCGTTACCACTTTCGGCAACGACAACCTTGCTGAACGTTTTTCTGTATTAAACAAATTTAATTAATTATCACTAATTAATTAACTAAATAGCTAACTTTTTTTATTTAATCATGTGTTGTCATCGACAATGAATGATTGTGTAAAGTTTCAACTTCATCCGAGACTTGTAAAGTTTCAACTTCATCCGAGACTTGTAAAGTTTCAACTTCATCCGAGACTTGCAAAGTTTCAACGTCATCCGAGACTGGTAAGTGGGAGAACAAAACGTGTCAAAGACTCCTGACAGATAGACATAATATTTAAGGTCCACATTGCTAAGCTAAGAACCCTAGTTAGGTTTTCGTCAAGTGTTCACTTTACTGCTTCTGTTTGTGTAAATTAACTGTACTGTGTCATTACCTTCAGTGAAGTCCAGTAGGACGTCGGCGCCGTAGGCGCCATTATCCCGTTGGTCGTTAGAAAGTCTTTTATCCAACAACCAGGCCTGGACATGGGGCTCTTCACCCCTGCCATGTCTGAGTGCTCCCAACGGTAGACGGCCATGTTGATTGAATGGGCCAAATCGGACCGTGCCGTGTACACAGCGCACCGTCCCCGTTCCTGGGCCGCACTCGCTATAATTGGCCGAGAACAGTGCTAACTGCGGGGAGTTTGTCTCGTATTCCTATACTGTAACCGCCACTATTCCGTGCAGGGACCGCCACTCCAGCCACGGGTCTCTGATGACGGCCCCCTTTGTGGAATGGCGTGGCGGACTTTTTGGACTGGGTCCCGGGCGTTTTTTTCATCCCAAACCCGAGTGGGAGAAAAAAAAAAGCTCACCCAGGGAAGCCGTGTCTGGTTCGCTACTCGTACTTAGCCTATCTAGTTCCACTACTAGACGTTTCTACCGTATTCGCCACGCTGAGGCGACGGGTAGTTGGAATCCTCCGGCTATGTCATTACCAGAACTATGTAAAACATTGAGCTATGGTGCACAACCTTAGGATCATATGAAATGTCCGAAACATGTGTCACGGCCCGCCCCAAGAAAACGTTGAGTCCAATGATGCCGCTCCTCTCCGGCTTCGTTATGTATTGTGAGCAGGAATTTTGAGCTACCCAGATAGGACCGCGTCCCGGGTCGTATATGGCCCACCGGCCGTAGTTATTGCATCACTGACATGGAGCTTAAGCCCATCCTATGCTCAAACGGTTGTCGCCTTAGTGTTTTGACCCAGATGTTAGGGAATCCATACACTTTGAATAGTATTACGCAATAGACTAATTATTTGTAAAAACCTGACATCCTTGTCTGAACTAACAATAAAGTCCAACTCAAGAGTCAGAAAACTTCACAACTATCCAATGGCTAATTCGTGTTTACAGATCAACTACTTAAGTTATGATTGCGTTATGATTGTATTATGATTGGTTCAGTAGCTCCTATTAGACACACACAAAACCTACAAACACACTCACGCACTTGTTCATATCAAGTGTTAGATCAGTTTTTCAAGATTTGGTCACATGACTCGCTGGCAGAGGGCTTAGAGCATGGGAATTAACTCTTATTTTTTAATTAGCAATTATTTGGAATGACATAATTCTAACATTTTAAGAAACGTTTAACTTTCTCTGTTTGGGACAACTTAGTCTGATGAGGATCTACTGTACTAATAATGAGGCTTGTCTTCGAGTCCGAAGACTAGTGAGGAATGCAATACTTCCCTTGACTGCGCAGTCCCAGCTATGACCTACATATTTTGCTCCACACAGGGAAAGCATAACCATTGATCGCAGGTGGTCGATTTAGATTTTCTTTTCGCCGCCTGCGTCTGTACTTGGCAGCGTATTTACTTTTAGTCTCAAATGTGTATCCCGCGGCCTTTGTGATTGACCTCCAGCTGTCACGTTCTGAGGCCGCATGCAACCAGGTGCTCTAATCACCTAGCTGAGGCAAGTTGGTGAACAGCTTCAGTCCCTGGTTGACAAACTATCTACTGCTTGTCAGAAGTCCGGCTTAAATATTAGTCAAAGCAAGACTAAGATACTAGTCCAGAACAGAAATACTGCATCTCAAGTAAACATTAATGGCCAACCACTAGAAATTGTGGATCACTTTTGCTATCTCGGCTCCATCATATCCAACAACACTCTACTGGATCAAGACATTAACAACAGGATCATCCAAAGCAATGGCCACCATGTCACGGTTACAGAAAAGAGTGTGGGACAACATATTACTGACTAACAATACTAAAGCCTTAGTCTACCGGACCTGTGTGTTGAGGAAGTGAAACTTGGTCAAATTACTCATGGCAGGAAAAAAAGCTGAATGTCTTCCACCTCCGATGCCTAAGGCGGATCTTTAAATAAGGTGGCAAGATAAGATAACCAATGAGGAAGTGCTACGAAGAGCAGGACGCCAGGACATCTGCTTTGTTATCAGCAGCAGACGCCTAGGCTGGCTTGGCCACGTTCGTAGAATACCAGTAGGTCGACATCCACAAGACATTCTGTATGGCGATCTAATAGAAGGCAGGAGAGCCGCAGCTCGCCCACTTTTACGTTATACGGATGTATGCAAACGCGACATAAGGCTCTTCAAAATCGACACTAGCAGCTGGGAAAAAGTAGCACTGGATAGATCCACATGGAGAGAGAGCATAAAGAAAGGGTCTCGGATTGCAGATGCCATACACAACAGAAACAGATGAAGGGTGAAAATTCAACGGCGTCTGGTTATCACATATGCCCAACCTTCGATCGCAGCGGTGTCTCAAGGATTGGCCTCTTTAGTCACACAAGAAGTTACAAAGGGAATATTTCGTAAAATGAATGGTACCCTTCGAGAAATTCTAATGTTTTCGAAGGATGTTTTTGAAATTAATCAAAAGACACTAAATCCGATGACCTATTGTCATGCATACAGTATCTAAAGGAAAGACGTACTGATTTCTCCGATGTTTCATTGTTTGACCAGTACTGCAATTTGTATTCAAAACAGCAACTTTTTATAAGCTTTTTCGTGAAAGATGGTATTAGCAGCAATGATGAATTTCTGGGGAAATTTCTATCTACTGAGAATAATGATATGTAATAAAGTTGCCTTTTAGTGTATAAATTTCTATATCTTTAATCTAACAAATAATAGTCGAGTTTCCCTTTTTTTTTTTTTTTCTTTGTAAGGCTTTGTCCTCCTTTTTGCCCTTCTTTGTAAGGCTTTGTCCTCCTTTTTGTTCTTTGTAAGGCTTAGTCCTCCTTTTTGTCCTTCTTTGTAAGGCTTTGTCCTCCTTTTTGTTCTTTGTAAGGCTTAGTCCTCCTTTTTGTCCTTCTTTGTAAGACTTTGTCCTCCTTTTGTCCTTCATTGTAAGGCTTTGTCCTCCTTTTTTGTGATTCTTTGTAAGGATGTCCTCCTTTTTGTCTTTCTTTGTAAGGCTTTGTCCTCCTTTTTGTTTTCCTTTGTAAGGCTTTGTCCTCCTTTTTGTCCTTCTTTGTGATATGTAGTTGTCTGGTAACCCTACATATTAAATACAATATGACTCAAATGGGGTTACATCGCACTCAACTTACAAGGGAAGAGGCCTAAAGTCATATTGTTGAACATTGGCCCACGAATCCCTTACTACGCCACTGTAAAAACCGATGAAAAACAGTTATACTCACTGATGATATTGATTGTATTACTTGTAATAGATTTTTATCTCATTGTCGTGTTATAATGCATCAACAATTAAAACAACAACATGTTTACATTTCCAGAAACAACAGTAAGCTTCTACTAGAACTAAAAATATTGTCATAGGAGTAAATAAGCAAAAAAAAAAAAGATTAAAGTCAAGGCATAATCTATCACGTGCGTATGCATAAAATAACAGTTTGCATACAAATATGCTTAATATAAGCTTTGTTGTTTTTTTTTAAGTATTTTTTTGTTCTATTTTCTTGTTCAGAGTTGAGATTTCTTCTCCAAGTGTTATTGAAAGTGTTCTGTGATCCATTTTACAAGAAAAACAAACTTACACTCAATAAAGGCTCGAACCAATACCGTTCCAAATCTCGACCACCATGTCCGTAAATTGAAGGCACTCTCATGGTTAAGTGCGGTTCAGTCGACTGGAAGTGGTTCTTTTAGCCACTTCACTTAACTCTCAGCCTCGCTTTCAGTTTCATGGTTTATTTCTTTATCTCTCTGTCTCTCGAGATGCTATTTTTAGCACACTTCTCACTCTTCAACAAGCGCGTGATTCAAGACATTTCTAAACACTTTAAGTCAACTTCAGTTGTCTCTCTCTTTTCTGTCCAGACTTTTTGGTTAACTTCAGTTGTCTCTCTCTTGTCTGTCCAGATTTTTTGCTAAACTTCAGTTGTCTCTCTCTTTTCTGTCCAGACTTTTTGGTTAACTTCAGTTGTCTCTCTCTTGTCTGTCCAGACTTTTTGGTTAACTTCACTTGTCTCCCTCTTGTCTGTCCAGACTTTTTGGTTAACTTCAGTTGTCTCTCTCTTGTCTGTCCAGACTTTTTGGTTAACTTCAGTTGTCTCTCTCTTGTCTGTCCAGACTTTTTGGTTAACTTCACTTGTCTCCCTCTTGTCTGTCCAGACTTTTTGGTTAACTTCACTTGTCTCTCTCTTGTCTGTCCAGACTTTTTGGTTAACTTCAGTTGTCTCTATCTTTTCTGTCCAGACTTTTTGGTTAACTTCACTTGTCTCCTTCTTGTCTGTCCAGACTTTTTTGTTAACTACACTTGTCTCTCTTTTGTCTGTCCAGACTTTTTGGTTAACTTCACTTGTCTCCCTCTTGTCTGTCCAGACTTTTTGGTTACCTTCAGTTGTCTCTCTCTTGTCTGTCCAGACTTTTTGGTTAACTTCACTTGTCTCCCTCTTGTCTGTCCAGACTTTTTTGTTAACTTCACTTGTCTCTCTCTTGTCTGTCCAGACTTTTTGGTTAACTTCACTTGTCTCTCTCTTGTCTGTCCAGACTTTTTGGTTAACTTCACTTGTCTCCCTCTTGTCTGTCCAGACTTTTTGGTTAACTTCAGTTGTCTCTCTCTTGTCTTTCCAGACTTTTTGGTTAACTTCAGTTGTCTCCTTCTTGTCTGTCCAGACTTTTTGGTTAACTTCACTTGTCTCTCTCTTGTCTGTCCAGACTTTTTGGTTAACTTCACTTGTCTCCCTCTTGTCTGTCCAGACTTTTTGGTTAACTTCACTTGTCTCTCTCTTGTCTGTCCAGACTTTTTGGTTAACTTCAGTTGTCTCTCTCTTGTCTGTCCAGACTTTTTGGTTAACTTCACTTGTCTCCCTCTTGTCTGTCCAGACTTTTTGGTTAACTTCACTTGTCTCTCTCTTGTCTGTCCAGACTTTTTGGTTAACTTCACTTGTCTCTCCCTTGTCTGTCCAGACTTTTTGGTTAACTTCAGTTGTCTCTCTCTTGTCTTTCCAGACTTTTTGGTTAACTTTAGTTGTCCCTCTTTTGTCTGTCCAGATTTTTTGGTAAACTTCAGTTGTCTCTCTCTTGTCTGTCCAGACTTTTTGGTTAACTTCAGTTGTCTCTCTCTTTTCTGTCCAGACTTTTTGGTTAACTTCAGTTGTCTCTCTCTTGTCTGTCCAGACTTTTTGGTTAACTTCAGTTGTCTCTCTCTTTTCTGTCCAGACTTTTTGGTTAACTTCAGTTGTCTCTCTCTTGTCTGTCCAGACTTTTTGGTTAACTTCAGTTGTCTCTCTCTTGTCTTTTCAGACCTGTTCGTTTTATTGCGTACACAATTTTAGGCAGTAGTAAGGTGCGAACTTAGGTACATATGGAAACTGATGCAATAAATAACATAGAAAAATACTTATATTAAGCGAAGAATGAAACAACATATGTACCGGAAGCTCAAATTGAAACCAGTGAAATCTGCCCAGAGAATTATGGCTATGTACTTCAGGAATGCACTCTCTACCAATAGACCCGAACAAGACACTGGCCCCAAAACACCCCAATAGAAAGAAAACTATATGGAGAGCTCCCTGATTTGAAAACCATTGCGCAGTTCATCTCACATATTGGACTAGTCATCTGAACGCCCCAATAGTTCATCTCACATATTGATCTAGTCATCTGAACGCCCCAACAGTTCATCTCATCTATTGGTCTAGTCATCTGAACGCCCCAATAGTTCATCTCACATATTGTTCTAGTCATCTGAACGCCCCAACAGATTATCTCATATATTGGTCTAGTCATCTGAACGCCCCAACAGTTCATCTCATATATTGGTCTAGTCATCTGAACGCCCCAACAGTTCATCTCATATATTGGTCTAGTCATCTGAACGCCCCAACAGTTCATCTCATATATTGGTCTAGTCATCTGAACACTCCAACAGTTCATCTCATCTATTGGTCTAGTCATCTGAACGCTCCAATAGTTCATCTCATCTATTGGTCTAGTCATCTAAACACTCCAACAGTTCATCTCACATATTGGTCTAGTCATCTGAACGCCCCAATAGTTCATCTCACATATTGGTCTAGTCATCTGGACGCCCCAACAGTTCATCTCACATATTGGTCTAGTCATCTGAACTAGTTCATCTCACATATTGGTCTAGTCATCTGAACTAGTTCATCTCATATATTGGTCTAGTCATCTGAACGCTCCAACATGAAAATGAAAACGTGGAAGAAGAAGAAGAATCAAATTTGTATCAATTAGTTTGGATCCGTTGTGTAATTACATTTGTAATAGATCTAGACTAACAATAATACATCTGTGCGATTAGAATAATGGTTTCCGATTGTTTTGATTTAGCGTTATTTCATGCTTTTAGCTTTCTCAATGCGGTATGATCCTATCCAGGGCCGGCCTTAGGACACTGCAACCTATGCAGCAGCATTGAGCCCCGCACTTTCATAGGCCCCGCGCTATTTCTAGGTGTAAGTTATTACATTAAACCATTTTAACTTAATATTACAAGGTTCCCACGGAGTCCTGATTTCCAAGAGCTCCTGGATATCTATTAAATTGCAAAATATACGAAAAAGTCATGAAAATCTTCTGAAATTATTAATTCTTCTGAAAACTCATAAAAATCTCCTAAAAATAAACATTATTGTCATTTTGGGGTGTCGTTCAAAAACTCCAATCCTACTCGCAATAAAAGAAAAACGGCATTGTCAGGTTTCTTTAAATAAAAATAATAGGGCGAATTTTAACCAAAACTGGAAGTTCAAATACTTAATTTTCTTTAATAGTCACTGGCAAAAAAATATAGATCAAAATCCATCTCGATCTCTTACAAAAAAAATCAAAAGCGATTTTTTGCTTGTCGAGAGTTAATTTAAAATGCAGTTCTGAACGTATATCGGCTTTTATTAAAAAACTATCATTTGCTGTAGATGGCTCGTCAAGTTAATTTAACCGTGATTTTGTACCTAGTGAAGTATGAATAAAATAGAAAGACGAATTATTTTCTAGTACAAAACCTTCATTTTCACTTATTATCCTTATCTTTACCCAGACTTGGCCCCGCCAATCCGTTTCCTGATCCTATCCCTTGCCTAGACCAGTTGGAAAGAGGTAGGGGGAGAAAGAATGGGGTATCTGCGTGATCGACTTAAATTTGAACTTGACGGTAAAGCTTTCTTAGCCTTCTCTAGCCAATAGACTAACCACTGTGCCAGGGAAATGCCCTTGAAAATAGATAGTTTAGTTAACGATTGTTAGTTTCAAACTTTTCTCTCTACAAAGTATAAAGGCTTTGATTCAACTTATACCACCGTGTCTGTCAATTACGATTTCTTTCCCTTGTTCGAGATTTTAAAAAATACCAATAGTTAACTTATTGGTTAATTTTCTTTTATTGTTTCTCGTGTTGTCAGGTACAAGAAATAATTGTGCGGAATTTCAGCTTGATCCAAGATTTGGGTGTGGAGAAATAACGTGTACAAACGTTTTAGCAGACAGAGTTGTAAAAGGACTCTGGTGTGAAGTTGAGAAGAAGACTCTAGAGAAACGTGAGACACTCAAGACTTGTATCTGTAGTGAGTTGGAGTGGTTTTTTTAATGGTATTTCAGCTGAGTTTTTATATGTATCTACCTCTACTGTCTACGTTTGACTAGAGTGACACCTTTATTCAAATCACTAAATTTAGAAAGCCTTCAGGATAGAAGACGCAAAAGTAAAGTAGCAATTATACATAAAACACTGAACCATAATCTTCAAATTGAAAAACAAAATTTAATAAAATACTCAGAAAGACACAAAGATAAAGGCACATTCCTCGTTCCATATGCTAGAACAAATTTGTACAAATGCTCTCTCTTCCCTAGTGCTATTAGAGCATGGAATGGGTTGCCTGAGCTAGCCAGGAAAACCAGTGACTTGGCAGAATTTAGGTCATTGGTTAACAAGCATGACGCGTATGACGTCATCATCTTCTTTTTTGAAGTAACGTCTATATCATATAAGATAAGAAGACTGTCAATTCAAAACTGTGTATATTTATAAATGAAAGTTTGTTTTAAAAGAAGTCTGTTCACATTTATTCCGAGCTGTACGTTAAGAGTTAAATACACCTATATCGGTTGAGTTGTACTAGCTGTTTGGAGCTACAAACCAACGACCAAGCAACAACGCCGCCCCCTCCCCTATTTCTATTGTAAAAAAATGTAACAATTGTAAAAGTAGCTTTGTAATTCTGTGCGAGGAGGGGCGGTAGATACAGTCGCCTATGTCCACTTCAACCAACGCAACCCCTATGGTTAATTCTTCAAATCAAATAATTTGTGAAGAAAATTAGTTATTATTCTAAGCTATATATGCTACATAGTACAAATATATATTTTCAATCATTAAATATACAACGAACACAAATTGCGGCACCTTTCTTCTTCGTTCTGGTTGTTTATGTTGGAGGGTGCAGTAATCCTAAACCTTAGATGAACCGCGCAGTGGGTTTCCAGATCAGACAGTTCTCCGTGCAGTTTTTCTTATAAAATGGGTCTGCCGCCTCTCTCCGCGGTATTCCAGACTTTGTAAACAAGTTACTCAAAAAAAGCGAACAATATCGTTGGTTATAAATGTGGCATTTTACGTCTCGAGAGACGATCTTTTCCCTTTGCAACTTCTTGTGTGACTAAAAAGGCCAATCCTTGATACACAGCTGCGATCGCAGGTTGGGCATATGTAATCACCAGGCGCCGTTGCATTTTCACCCTTCTTTCTGCTTCTGTTGTGTGTGACATCTGCAATCTTTTACCCTTGCTGTATGCTCTCTCTCCATGAGGATCTGTCCAGTGCCACCTCTTCCCAGTTGCCAGTGTCGATTTTGAAGAGCTTCATGTCGCGTTTGCATACATCCGTATAACGTAAAAGTGGGCGACCAGCGGCTCTCCTGCCTTCAATTAGATCGCCATACAGGATGTCCTGTGGAAGTCGACCTGCTGGCATTCTACGAACGTGGTCAAGCCAGCCAAGGCGTCTGCTGCTGATAACAGAGCGGATGTCCTGGCACCCTGCTCTTTGTAGCACTTCCTCCTTGGTTATCTTATCTTGCCACCTTATTTTAAAGATTCGCCTTAGGCATCGGAGGTGGAAAACATTCAGCTTTTTTTCCTGCCATGAGTAAGTTGACCATGTTTCACTTCCGTACAGCAAGGTGCTCAACACACAAGTCCGGTAGACTAGGGCTTTAGTACTGTTAGTCAGCAATATGTTGTCCCAGACTCTTTTCTGCAGCCATGACATGGTGGCCGTTGCCTTGGCTATCCTGATGTTTATGTCTTTATCCAGTAAAGTGTTGTTGGATATGATGGAGCCAAGGTAACAAAAGTGATCAACAATTTCTAGTGGTTGGCCATTAATGCTTACTTGAGGTGCAATGTTTGTGTTTTGGACAAATATCTTAGTCTTGCTTTGACTGATGTTTAAGCCGAACTTTTGGCAAGCAGCAGATAGTTTGTCAATCAGGGACTGTAGCTGAATATCAGAATCAACCACAATAGCTGCATCATCAGCATACAGGAGTTCCCTGACGAGTAGCTTCCTAACCTTGGTTTTTGCCCGCAGCCTTGATACATTAAATAGTTTTCCAGAGGATCTTGTATGGAGAAACACACCTTGGTTTATGTCGTTGTACGCAAAATGCAGTAGACAGGAGAAGAATATGCCAAACAGAGTAGGTGCGAGCACACATCCCTGCTTGACACCACTGCAAACCTCAAACGGTGCTGATTGGGCTCCATTGAATTTGACAGTACATTTAGTTTTAGTTGGTTATAAAATCTGTTAATCATAATTAGTTATAAAAACATTTTGCTTTGCAGCCTGAAATTTAGAATTCATAATGAATATTTGAGTAACTATCAAACAAATGTCTTGGAATTTAAACCAAAATCCCGGATTTCGCACTTTGCCTGCAACATATATATGTATAATGATGATTATAATAATTATGTAATAATTTAATTTATATAGCGATGCTAACAAACGTAATGTAGAATCAATTTCCTACGATAACATAACAGACATAAATACGAGATTTAAAATGACAAAGTAATCTTAAAAAACAAAAGTTTTGAACAGGTAGGTCTTAATGTTCTTCCTGAATGCAAGGAAGCATGCTGTCTGTCTGAAATCAATGGGGAATGAGCATTGAAAAAGTTTTAGGGAGGAACGTGACACGACTAGAAGCGTTGAGTCCATAGAGCGCTGGGCTCTCTGGGGGACATGAAGTGATCAGTTCACTAAGGTACAAGGCAATAGAAGTGCCCTCCGTAAGCGCTATAAAGATCAACTCTCAAGCGCCATGTTTCCCAAACTGGCATAGTGGAAAGTAGCAGGCAGCTGATGGCCTCTGTAGGAGACAGTTGGAGAGCTCTCACAAAAGCCGGATATGACCCCACGAGCTTAAAAAATAAAATTATCTTATAAGTAAAATGTAACAATGTAATTTTTTTTTTTATTTAGATGTAGGGTGTACGGGATAACCGTGACATAGTCGCCAATGTGTAACACTTTGAAGTAGATTTGAAGTACATCAAATCGTAAACAAAAATCCAAACTAAAGACCGGAGAGGCTCAATACAGAGTAGTAGACGTAGACTCTGTCTGTCTATCTGTCCGTCCGTTTGTTTGGTAAAAGTGTGTACACGTTGTTTCTCCCTCATCCATTCTAGGATCAAGTTGAAACTTTGCCCAAATTATTCATTGGTTCAGACAAGACGTGAATCAATAAAAAAAAAAGTAATCAATTAGTTAGTTAATTACTGGTAATAAATTATTTTGTTTGATTCTAACAAAGGGAAACTAATTCATCAGTATTCACAGGTATGGCTAAATTTATGAGGTTTAGTCCCCTTAAATAATTGGTAACCCTATTTCTCCCTCAAACACTCTCCGATCGAACACGAATCAATAAAAAATAATCAAGTAGTCAATTAATTATTGGTAAGTACTTATTTTGTTTGATATTAAATAAGGGAAATAAACGTGTACATTATTAGGTTTTAAGGGCGAAGTTCTTCCCCCTTAGATAAGCTTTGTTTTTTTGTAAAGATTTTTCATATTTTGCTTGTTCCCTCTTCGTATCATAATTTCTCTGACATGGACTTTTGACTCTATGTAAAAGGACCCGCTTCATAACGTCACCCCCAGCACACAGGTATACATGCTTTAAGTTAAAGTCCGTGAATTCTAGTATCACTTTTACTTATCCACTTCCCCCTCCTCTCTCCCGTCCTCAAAAATGCTAGCTCTGACTTGTCCTTGAATTCTCTATGCAATACTTCATATAGTCTTATGTTGCTTGTCAACGTAATCCACGCCCCCCACACACACAGTGGTGTAGTTAGGGTTGGGGAAGAGGGACAATTTGAACACCCTCCCTGGCCACCACTTGAGGGGGGACACACAAATAAGTGTTCGAAATTTTTTTTACATTAATTATAAAATATTACCAAAAAAAATGCAGGAGCCCCCAAAGAGGTCAAGCCCACCCCCGGGCCCCCATATGATGGCAAATTCCTAGCTACGTCACGGCTCACACCCGCTCTCAATGTTTTCGGCCCATTTTTAATTACAATGATAGCCCTTCACTTTTTGACCAAGCTCCGATTGATTGAACCGTCATCAAAACACTTTTCAGCTTGTAAAGTCAGTATATATATGTATATATCGGACTGTTCCTAAATACAATGATCGGAGTGGTCGTGGATGCCAGCTTCCGCACAATGCAAAGTTTCCAGCTTTATCAGATAGTCTAGTGGCATGATGCATAAAAGACTGCATCTGAATACGTCTTCTGCATCTCCAACCATCCACTAGTTTTCTAGCTGGGAGGTATTCATCTAGCCTTTTATACCGCTCAAAGCAGGTCAGTACTGACCTTTCCCTCCTAAGGTTTAAAGGACCTACATAAGTCATTATTTCAGCCGCATTTACTGGACTTGTCCTAAAGGTTCCACAGACAAATCTTAGTGCTTGGGGCTGTATTTTGTCAAGTTGTTCCAGAGCAGTCCTAGAGCCATACATTTGCACAGGCTGTAGTCAATCTATGATCGGACTGTCGGATTTTTGTCATGGGTTGCCCTCAAACCGCCTCAGTTCAAACCCTGTGGAAGTGACGAACTAACAAGAGAGTTGGAGATCTTTCTTTTTACTTGCATTGTCGTGTTATTACTTCTATGTGATTATTAATTCCTATTTGAGCCTTCAAGCGATGACATGTTTGTATCAGTCTTAATTTCTTTTGATTTCAACAGTTGCTCAGCTTTTTTGGTATTAAAACCTCAAAGTAATTTATTTCCTTTGCACGAGACGATGACGTCTACTTTATGTATGACATGGTGGTGAGATGACTTCGCGTGCGAAGCATTTACTAGGTCATTTCAAAACAAAGGCCATCTATAAATAGAGCATGACTCAATAGTTCTATGACCTCTGCTCCTTTGAATGCAAAAAAAAGACAAAACACTTTTTTTTTTAAATCTCATCCTGGAAAAAGACAAGAAGAATATGCGTGACCGAGTGGTTGGACGAGATGTAGTGTTATAAAGAGATGAAGAACATGTCAACCACTTCACAACTTAATAGCTTAAGTAGCTTCTCTCTTCACTACGAGTGCAACATCATTAGGGAATAGTTTCTGCCAAAACTTCGTATTCCCAGATGACATTGGGAAAAATAAAGTGATTTCTTGCTAACAAGACTACTCACCTCCGATACTTTGGTCTATGCGTAATTAGTGACCTCTGAAACGCTCTAGAAATAATTAGTAAAGTTTGCAATCAACATTTGCGGTAATTGAAACAGAGGTCTAGGTCATTATAAAGTGTAAATAAACAAGATTACAAATTGAGTTTTTGCTATCACATCAGCTCAGAGGAGGCCCCTCATCGAATTCACCTGTGGACCAGGGATATTCAAGCCATAATCTTGTTTTGATTGTTGAAAGTAATAAAATGTAAAAATCATTGGGCGCTAAAATAATAACTAGTCTACCCACGGCGTAGCATACGCCGCTATTTTGCAGGGCCTTAGGCCAACGCAACCTATGCGGACGCAGTCGGTCCCGCACTTTCATTGGACGGCGGTAATTCTAGGTGTTAATTATTAAATTTAACCATTTTTAAACTTAGAACAGATTTCCCGCGGCCTCCTGATTTACCAGGAGCTCCTGGAAATCTCCTGAAATCGCTAAATATACGAAAAAGTCCTGGAAATCTCCGGAAATTATAAAAATCTTTTGAAAACTCATACAAATCTCATGAAATATATAGACAAAATAGTCATTTTTGTGATATCATTCAATATGGAAAACACCAATCGACGCGCGATAAAAAAAAAAAACGGCATTATGCAATACCCGTAATTGTGGAATCTCGCGCCTCAAACTAATGAGGTCTTGAGGTAAGTCTTGCTATTGAGCATGATCTATGTAAGAAATAGACTTTTTATGATATACTGTATGACTTCGCTACACGCAAGGCTCGTAAAGTAATTCTGTACATAGTAAAGAATGAATAAAATGTAAAGACGAATTTATTTTTTATTACAAAGTTACGCGGAGAAAAAAAAGAGTGATCTTTCCTTTACTTCTTGTTTAAACTGTTGAGGGAAGAAGAGAATTATATAGATAGATATAGATAATAATAAAATAAAATTTATTTTTCTCTTTAAAAGTTTAAAAATTACAAAATGAATTTTTATCAAACATAAGTACTTTTTCCATTTTGTTTTTTATATATTCATTAAGTAAAGTTCCCCTTTCAGACCAAGTGATCTATGAGGCAGATGATGTAAAGTTCATCTGTTTCTACGGCCCACGGTTAACGAGGGTGTCATGTGGCCAGCACAACGACCAACCGCCTTTACGTTTCCCCATGTTAGGTATCCATTAAAGCTAAGTAGACTCAGAGGCGCCCAGAAGATCCTGAATTTAAAAATCCGAGTCTTCACCAGGATTCGAACCCAGGACCCTCAGTTCAGAAGCCAAGCGCTTTTGAATCCTGGTTTGAATCCTGGTGAAGACTGAGATTTCTTTTATTTCGACATCTTTGGGCGCCTCTGAGTCCACCCATTGTATAACTTGATACAACGTAAAATGGCGCACACTTTTCTCTCATCCACTTGAAAAAATGGCCTAAAGTGTTCCAGCGAAGGTTTCATCAAATCCATTTTCGGACATATAATAATTGAATCCATTGAAGTTCAGGTTATCCTCTTATCTCTGAGTTCCAGTGACCACTTCTCTAACCTCCATCACAGTTAAGAGGTAATAAAAAAAATCGCTGTTTGTGACAACATTGTGGAGAGGACAACATACAGCTTGACATGGGGGGAGAGGGGGGCGTGTCCTCGGAAAAGATTGACAATCGCTGCTATTGATGCTAAGGTCAAAGAAGACGCAGTATAGGCCTCCATGAGAACGTTTACCTAGATGAAGATATTTAAGTGTGTCACACACTCCACATGTTTGGTTTCACTACATACAGTCTTCTAGAATAAGTGTCAAGTTTTCTAAACGATTCTATTTCATAACTAACATTTTTTTTGGAACCACTTAAAGCCGTTTCACTGTAAATCTTCATGAGCATGTTAAGTATTGTCTTTATCCAGACTCACTATCTAAATTTGACATTGGCTCACTGTTTAATTATAATTTTTACAGCACGTAACCCATCGCAAAGGTTAAGCGATCGATTTCAAGTATGTTTCGTTAGCTGAACAGAAGGGGTGTTGAGTGGGACAAAGTTTTTTTTTAGTTCAAACCTGATTCATATGAATCACTTCAGAAAACAAAACTTCTAATTCATTGGAGCTAGCGGTGTGCAAATCTTCACATCATTTTCTTAGCCTTAGTGTAACGCTAATGTTACCTCCTCCTGTATTGTTCAAAATTAGAACAATCCATAGGCGGATTGGCATATGGGTTTTCATGTAAATACCCTGTGGGTCTGATTAAGTTCACTAAAGAACAGACACTTAGATATATAGCAGCGGTGGTGGACGTTTGTCCCTTCCATTTTGGAATTGACATGCAGGCCTTCAGCTTTCGATATCCTTGGACACGTTACTGGGTCCTCCATTCCCTCATGAAACAGTAATACAAATGAAGTAGACATTGACAGCATTAACAATTTAGATAACAAATTGATAAATATAGACGAGCACTTGGATACTATTATTTATAACCGTGGGATCGAAGAAAATGAACAGGAGGTTGACTATTTTAGTGATGATGGTATGGGGGGGGGATGCAAAAACTGTCTAGTAATAACTGTCCGAATAGTTCTTACAGAGCTTTAACAAAAAAAATATTTTTTAAAAACTTGGGGGAAAAAAAGGTCTTACATAAGGGGAACAACTCCACATTTACAACCGCATCTCTCAATATTTTAGGATTTATTTCCCCTTTTCTACATCAATCAGAATTTATTAATTACCATTGAATTAGCGATCTATGGAGCAGATGATAAAAAGGTCATCTGTTTCTGTGGCCCACGGTTAACGAGGTTGTTATGTAACCAGCACAGTGATCAACCGCTTTTACTTTTCCCCAACTAATGTTAGGTACTGTTAAGCACTTCCGCGGTGATAACTACTTGAACTATAAAAACAAACTCAAAGGAGGTAGTGCCAAACTCAACAGCACCGCCGACGAAAGGCCAACAATGGATAAATAAAGTCGACGCTGGTGTTGAAACAACAAAGTACATTTAATACTCAAAGAGGGAACCGTCGGGTGGCCTCTATTACTAGACGTCTATTGAATTCTTCTGATTCCTAGTGTAAATGAGAGAGCGTCTTGATTCTAGCGTCTCTTAGAGCGTTCTCACGTTTGAAAGATCTCCCACGTCATTCGTTACTAAGTAAAACTTACTCCCTATTCCCGAAACAAATAACTAAATCCTAATCATGTCATAACAACATAACAGTACCCATTAGAGATAGGTGGACTCTGAGGCGTCCTAAAGATCCAAGAATTCAAAGTTCCAGTCTTCGAACCCGGGACCCACACAGTTCAGAAGCCAAGCTCTTTACCACTCAGCCTTTAATAATATAGAAAAAGCTCACAATCGTTTAATAAGATATCAATTCCTACTTATGGTTGCGCCTGTACAGTTGTACAGTACTCAGAGGCACATTTCTTATTCCATATGCAAATTCGTTCAAGTGCCCCTTCTCCCCTAGTGCTATTAGAGAATGGAATGAGTTGCCTGAATTAGCCAAGAAAACCAAAGACTGAACGGAATTAAAGTAAGTCACTGATTAACATGACTAGATTGACACATGAAATGCGTAGGAGTTAATTATCTTTCACTTTGAAGTAACGTCTTTAATCTATAAGATAAGTAAGATAATTTTGAACACATTTTGATTTCATATATCTCACCAACAATGTTACAAAGTAGAAATACAATATTTTACCTAAGCTTTCATATTGTTATAACCCTATAGGCAGCGCAAAAGGGTTAACTGTATGTTCACTTGACACACGTGATGGACAAGGGACAGTACTACGATTACACGCAAATATGACCAATGTTATGGTCATGTGATCGAAAGCCTGCGTGGACCAGAGACACAGTGTGGAAGAAGGCGGCAGTTCAAGATATGACACGGAGGAGACCGGGGGGCTGTCAGTCTGGCTATGAGGTCGGTCCTGGTGGAGTCCTCAAGTGCTATGCACGAGTCCAGAAAGAGATAGAGACAGTAGAGTTTTGTACTGTGATGTACAGAGTAACATTTTAGTTGTTGATGTGTTTGTTGCTAAGTGTCTAGTATTGGCTGTTACCTACTTATCCATACCAGATTATTGTGGAGCTCTTGTCAGGTTCTTGATGTGTTGTGTGTTTAGCAGTGTTTACAGAAGGCCTGATTAGGATAGATCGTAACAATATGTTAACTTGTACATGCATTATCAATTCTTCATTTTTATGAAGACAGATGAAAATGGTTGCTCCTTTTTTAACTCATCTATTCTTGGAGTCTGACCTTGACCTATTTAGATTTAAATACTCTCAAAGCTTAAGCGTGTGGCACTTTGGAGAAAGGGTCCTTAGGCGTACCCCTCTCCCCTGTTTCAGCCTTTAGCGTCTGGATCTGCAGCTTAAAGTTGTTTCTTACCTATACACCGATACCATATGACTATGAAAAAAGAATAAATAGCTAAAGGGCAATAAGAAAGATGTAATGCGAGATATTGTTTATTACTTCCACTCTTCACTCTCAGGATCAGGACAAGATTTCGCTATCTATTAATATTGTTTTTTCCTTGTTTGAGGGTGGTCAGATCTGTTGCTATGTCGTCAGGCGATGCAACAGATCATAATCTGAGGTCCATTTTGTCAAGACTTAATGACTGTTTTCAAGTACCGTGTTCCGTTTCTGTATTATCTTTTGGGTGTGCCTCAAAGTGTAAGGCCAGAGATGTTTCTATCGAATAGTTAATCTTCTACTTGATGACTTCAAAAGTAACTTCAAAACTAGCTGTACATTTCAAATAGTTTGTACTATCTTGGACCGGCAGGTCAGGGGTCAATATTTAAATCTTCAAACTTTCATTCCTGTACGGAAAGATCTCTCTCACTCTCTCTCTCTCTTTCTCTCTCTCTCTCTCTCTCTCTCTCTCTCTCTCTCTCTCTCTCTCTCTCTCTCCATATAATGTTCTAATGTCACAAGACATGTTTTTGAAGTGAAGGAAGACAAAGAGTTTCTCAGAAGTTGTTCCCCCTGAACTTTGATGTTTCCAAACGTTCTCTACGCCCTAGTACTACTAAAACACTGAGACGTGTGTCTGGTTCAACTATTCTCAAGTGTGTGAATCAGAAGTGATTCATTGTTATGTAAAGATTCAAACTAAAAGAGGCAAGCTCATTGGCGTAGCTAAGAATTCGCCATCATTTAGGGGCCTGGAGGGCTTGACCTCTTTGGGGAACCCTGCATTTTGCGTAATATTCAATATTTAACGTAAAAAAAAACAACTCATTTGTGGGTCCCCCTTAAGTGGAGGCCCGGGGGGGATTTTCAAATTCCCCCTCCCCCACCCTAGCTACGCCTCAGGGCAAGCTAGAAAGGCGGGATGTCTTCAAAAGTGAACATATTCATCTCAAGTATTTACTATATTAATGAGTACTCGCTCTATTCAAACATCCACTTTTTAGATCATTTGGGGTTGAGGAGGTCACTTGGTCAGCTCTTGACTTAGGTCATCGAGATGACTTTCAAGGCTGATGGGAGTCTCTGAAAGACATGTCTAAAAGATGTGTGTAACCTTTCCTCGAAGGTACATGCCATTCTATTATCGTTATTAGGTAGGTACAGGTGATGGTACCGATGTTAGGGGCTGTATGTGTAGGCCCTTTTAAAAGTATTGGTGAAGTATTGTGTAGCGTGGATGGGCGGACTGGGCAGCGCTTGTGAGTGTTGACCTCTGAGTGATAATTGCATGCTTGTCAATGATACAAATAAAAAAAAATGCATTTTGAGATCTGGAAAATAAGATGTTCCCGACTAGACTTTAGGCGCTCGGCAAACAGAACAAATCTTGTAGTAAACATTTGCTAATCTACATAAACCTTCACAGACAGCCGAACTGTTTATCCCACTCAAACACAAATCAAATGAATGGCATGTGTTACAAACCAGGTTTGTTTATAATTGGGGGGGGGGGGGGCTAAATTTTGGGTTTAACTCTACCTCTAGTGTTAAAAGGTCGGCCATGGCTTTCACGAGGGGTTGAGAAATAGGTCACCTGTTCACGTGAATGTGTGTAGTAATATAAATACCTATTAAAACATTTTTTAAAATAGCATATATATTTTTTAAATATATATTGGAAATTTTTCTCACTTAGTAAGATGTATGTTTGTGCAAAAAAAAAACTGCTTTTATATTTACTTTAAAAAATTAAATGATTCTCTTTTAGAAAAGACCCTTGAAGAAGAGTGGGCCAACTTCAAAAATACCACTATTGGGTGCGCGGAAGAAGTTATCGGAAGGAGGCGAGGTTCATACAAGGAACGGTGGATACAAGACAGAACATGGAAATTGATAGATGAGAGGAAAGAGGCCAAACGTAGATGAGATCATAAAAATGAAACACAGGATCGCAGCCTAGCGGAAGAAGCCTATAGGGAAGCAGATCTGAAAGTAAAGAGAAGTTGTCGGCGAGATAAACGGGACTGGATTGAGCAGAAGGGACAAGAGGCACAAGCAGCTGCAAGCAGAAATGACACAAAAACCCTCCATCGTATTGTCCGAGATCTCACTGGAGCAAAGAGTGGACATGGGGCACCGATAAAAGGCAAGCAAGGCAAAACTTTGTTAACGAAAGAAGAACAGGATGCAAGATGGGTAGAGCACTTTAAAGAGACCCTTAACCAACTGTCGCCAGACCAAACTTACATATTCAAGGACCACTCTCCAGACAATGATCTCAAGGTCAAGACAGACCCAATAACTGCTGAGGAGGTTACCATGGCCATTGCAGTGTTAAAGAATAACAAAGCACCAGGGCTAGACATGATATCAGCAGAAATGCTAAAATATGGGGGACAGTGCATCGTTAACAGAATGACAGATCTTTTAAATCTCTGTTGGCGAACTTCAAAAGTCCCAGAGGACTATCAAAAGGGAGTGATTGTAAAGCTTCCAAAAAAGGGCAACTTGGCAGACTGCAACAACTGGAGGGGCATTACTCTCCTCTCTGTCCCGGGCAAAGTTTTCAGCACTGTTTTGTTGAGACGGCTTCAACAGTCTGTAGATGAAAGGCTCAGAGAAGAACAAGCAGGTTTCCGAAGAGGCAGATCATGTACAGAGCAGATTTTCGTTCTACGAAATATCATAGAACAAAGTCTTGAGTACCAACAACGGCTAACCATCAGTTTCGTGGACTTCAAAAAAGCGTTTGATAGTATCCACCGAGAATCACTATGGAAAATAGTTAGAGAATACGGTATCCCAGAAAAATTCGTCCAGATCCTACGACACCTTTACAGTCAATCTAGTTGCTGCATTAAAACAGAAGAAGGAACAACAGAGTTTTTACAATCGAGACAGGTGTGAGACAGGGGTGCATCTTATCTCCCTTCCTTTTCCTCCTAGCCATCGACTACATGATGAGGAGAGCAATGAACCAGACTGCCTTTGGTATTCCATGGCATGAACAGCTCCGATTGACGGACTTGGACTTTGCTGATGACGTTGCACTACTCGGGGCTATAAATAAATGCATTCAAGAAATGACGGAGAGCCTAGACAGAGAGGCACCCAAAATTGGCCTCCGCATAAACTTGGATAAGACTAAAATTATGCGAGTGGGATATAAGGCAAAGGGTGTCCCCGTCAGACTTGGCGATTCAAAGCTTGAAGAGCTGGACAAGTTCACGTACCTTGGCAGCATCATAACAAATGATGGAGATGCTTACCATGATGTAGAGGGCCGAATAGGAAAGGCAGGGAGCATTTTCCAAAGGCTGCAGCCTATTTGGACTAGCCAAGCCATTGGACTCGAGACAAAAATACACCTTCTCAACACAATCGTCATCCCAACTGCTACATATGCATGTGAGACGTGGAAGTCATCTGTCAAAATTGAGAAAAGACTAAATGTGGCTCAACAGAGATGGCTGAGACGGATTTTGGGAGTCAGTTACACAGATCGGGTCTCAAACAAGGGAATCATATGCCGAACTGGGAGACGAACACTTGGTGAGGTTGTGACTGAGCGTCGCATGAGGTTTGCGGGACATGTTCTACGTCAAAATGAATTACGCACACCAAGAGTTGCGATAACATGGAAGCCAAAACAAGGAAAGCGCAAACAGGGACGCCCTCGTATTACTTGGCGACACACCTTCATGGAGGACCTCAAAACAGTGGACACCAGGTGGGAGGAGGCTTCAGACATTGCCAGTGACAAATCTTTATGGAGACAGCTTGCCGCCCAATGCGCCGAACGGCGCGGGAGGACCTAAGTCTAAGTCTAAGTCTTTTAGAAAAGAAAAAAAAAACCGATGCATATGAATTTTGAAAAGTCTAAAATGTCATGACGTCAGATTTTCTATATCTTTTCTAGTTTTTGTGATCTAAACGGGACGGACGAACAGACAGACAGACCACACAAACTAATTGCGCTATTCCCCTTTCGGGGGACGCCAAAAATGTTGTCCTTTTATTTCAATACAAAGGCAAATTCGTTCTGAACATAGGTAGTTATTAATGCCCTACGGTAACAATAGACTCGACATAGAAAATAAAAGATCTGAGAACCGTCACTGGCTGCAAGGAATACATTTAAATATTGTATGATTTTTTTTACAAAGCTAATTTCAACTCACTTTGTCTGTCTGTCTGTTTGTCTGTCTGTCTGTCTTCTGTCAGTCAGTCTGTCAGTCAGTCAGTCTGTCTGTCTAGTCAAAAAGTTTGTACACGTTATTTCTCCTACACCCAGTCTCGGATCAAGTTGAAATTTTGCACAATTATTTCTTTTACCTGACAAAACAATTTTAAAAAAACAACTCACCAATTAGTTCATTAACTATTGGTAATTAATTATTTTGTTTGGTATCGAACAAGGGAAAGAAATTGTACTTGAGAGATGTGGTGGTATAAGTTGAATAAGTCCCATTCGCTTCATCCCTGAGTTCAAATTCCAGTCGTACAACTGTTTTAGGCATTTAAAAAGCGATAACGGTAATATTCACCCATCTTCTCCTTTCCTCCCCCCCCCAACTGGTCCAGACAATTGATAGGATCATAGTGCATTGCGACAAGTGATAGGATCATAGTGCATTGAGACAAGTGATAGGATCATAGTGCATTGAGACAAGTGATAGGATCATAGCGCATTGAGACAAGTAATAGGATCATAGCGCATTGAGACAAGTGATAGGATCATGGCGCATTGAGACAAGTGATAGGATCATAGCGCATTGAGACAAGTGATAGGATCATAGCGCATTGAGACAAGTGATAGGATCATAGCGCATTGAGACAAGTGATAGGATCATAGCGCATTGAGACAAGTGATAGGATCATAGCGCATTGAGACAAGTGATAGGATCATAGCGCATTGAGACAAGTGATAGGATCATAGCGCATTGAGACAAGTGATAGGATCATAGCGCATTGAGACAAGTGATAGGATCATAGCGCATTGAGACAAGTGATAGAATCATGGCGCATTGAGACAAGTGATAGGATCATAGCGCATTGAGACAAGTGATAGGATCATAGTGCATTGAGACAAGTGATAGGTGTGACGAGCACATTTGCCAGGGATTATATTCTCAATACTTGACAAATCAATGAAATGAAGAAAGAAACATCTCTCTGTATTTTCTTCAAACTTCTTTAATAACTTCTTCAAACTTTCACATCAAAATTAACTTCTTAATTCAATTACAACTTGACTTGATACTTCATAAATAAAACTTAAATGTTACATAAAACTTCTCTTAGTATAACTTCAACTTCAACTGCTAAAACTTTACTTAATGGATCCGCTAATAACATATAACTCATTACTGAGAGAGAACCAACGCTCTACAAGAACTACTACTATGCGAGGACCAACGCTCTACAAGAACTACTACTATGCGAGGACCCCGTCTGACTCACTTTCCCTTAATTTATACTTTCTTTGATCGTACATTCCAGAATCCTGGAACCTTCTCTGATAATTATTTTAGTAACTTTGACCTTCTAGAAGCTGACGTGTGCTATTTTTTTCCCTTAACCTCTTTCTTCGATTGGACATCTAAAATTAACTTGTTTACGCTGGACACCTGCACTGGCTGACCTCGAGGTTCTAGAAACTGGTCGAAATAGGTCACAGACTCGACTCGTGACATTACCCCCTTGCCTTTTTAGCATTTTGTATGCAATATAAAATGCGTAAAATAACAATATAACATATGCCTATAACATTGATAACATTGCATATAAAAGCAAGTAGCATAGTATATGCCTAAAACACTGATATAATTGCTCTATGGAATGTACAAAACTCATAACTAAAAATAAAAAATGATTCATTATGTTACCATATAAATAAAAAACAAATTCAAAATGTTGTACTTATTCAGCATATATAATTAATATATTATATACATCTTAGGTCTATACATTTGTGAATAATCGATATATTAATATGAATATTTCCCAACTTATGTAACTAAAATATGACAAAAACAACTGAATAATACATCCTATCTCCTTTGCTAATTGTGTTTATAGAGTATCTGAATATTGAAATGTCTTTAAACACATGCAATAAAAATGAATAAATTTTGTGTTTCTGACTTAAAACAAAATACACTTAAACAATAAACAATATATTGTATAGTATCTACATACATCTAGACAAAGTATCAGCAAAAACATTCAATTTTCCTGGAACAGTCTTTACATCAAACTGATAGTCCATTAACTGCAAACTCCATCGTGTCAGACGACTATTTGACATCTTTTTAGAGTTGAGAAATGCCAGTGGTGCATGATCTGTCTGTAAAGTAAAGGGTGCTCCTAACAGATACTTGCTAAATTTTGAAATAGCCCAGACAATCGCCAGGCACTCTCGCTCAATGGTCGAGTATCTGGTCTCTGCTGAAGATAGTTTTCTGTTTATAAAAAATACAGGATGTAGAATGCCTTCATATTCTTGCATCAGACATGCTCCTATTGCTGACGAGGAAGCATCTGTAGCAAGATAAAACCGCTTCTTCTTGTCTGGCAATTTCAAAATGGATTCTTGTGCAAAAGCATACTTAATGTTCTTTATGGTCTCTTCCAATTCTGATGACCATGGAATTGTGTTAGATTGTCCTTTCTTCGTAAGGTTAGTAAGAAGTGTGGTAAGTGATGCGTAATTTGGAATGAAGCATCTGTAAAAATTACAAAGTCCTAAAATACTTCTAACCTGCTTTTTTGTTTGAGGTATTTTAATGTCCAAGATTCGTTTTATAATATTGTCCTGTGTTTTCAGTGAATTGTGTCCAACTTTATAACCTAAAAATGTAACTTCTGATTTTGCTAATTCAACTTTGCTTGGTTTTACAGTAAAACCATTGTCTTTCAACTGTTGGAAGATTTCTTTGAGTCCTTTAATATGATCGTCCCATGTATTATGAAATACACATATGTCATCAATATAGGACACTGTGTCTTTTCTTTGTCCGAACATCCTATGAATTGCTCGGTTAAAAGTACTGCTAGCATTTACTAAACCGAATGGCATGTAATTATATTGAAAAAGGCCAAAGGCTGTAGTAAAAGCAGTGTATTGTTTTGAATCCTGTGTCATAGGTATTTGATAATATCCTCTTGTCAAATCGAGTTTCGTAAAATACTTAGCTCCAGAAAACTGTGACATTAAATCCTCTGGATTAGGCATTGGATAAGAATCAAGGCATGTTATTTTATTCAACTGTCGAAAATCCACACACATTCTTGGCGATGATGACTGTGAACGTTTTACTAGCACTATTGGAGCAGCATAAGATGAATTCGAGTGTTCAATTATGCCTTGTTCTAAAAGATCATTGATTTCTTTCTGAAGGAAATCTCTATAATGAATGGGTAGTGGATATGGACGTGACTTGGTAGGTTTGTCACTTGTCAATTTGATTTCATGATTTATAATGGTTGTTTTACCTGGAACATCTGTAAATATATCAGCATATTCTTGGAGTAGATTCGTTATATCATTTTTTCTTTGTGATGATAAATTGTCCAGTTTGACATCTTGCCAGGTTTCAGTCTGTCTAGAAGTTGTAGTTGGTACTACTAATTCATTCATATCCTCCTCATTTTCTTCTGGAATAATCGCTAAGCATAAAATCTGTTTTTCAAGTTCTTCGTCTTCTTCTTCTGTATCAGTAGCTTCATTGTATTTTTGTAACATGTTGATATGAAACACTTTGTTTCTGTTATTGATATAGATTTCATAATCTACATCTGTGACTTTTCTTAAAATAGTAAATGGACCTTGCCATTTAATAAAGAACTTATTTTTCTTATCAGGTAATAATAATTTAACTTTGTCTCCTGGTTCAAAGTACCTAAGTTGTCTATTTACGTTTATTCTTCTATGACTTGCAGCGTTAGCTTTGGCTGTTGCTTCCTTAGCTTTTTCACATGCATTTATTACTGTATTTCTTGTATTGAGAACATGCTGAAATGCAGTTTTCTTAACTGATGCATCATGGTTTGACTTCATTAGTGATTCTTTGAAAGTAGTTATAGGACCTCTTGGATTAGCTCCATATAACATTTCAAAAGGAGAAAATCCTGTAGTATCTTGGATACTTTCTCTATAAGCAAATAATGCAGCTGGTAAAAGGAGATCCCAATTCTGCGGATTATCATTTGCTATTTTTGATATAATTTGTTTTAATGTTTTGTTAAATCGTTCACAAAGCCCGTTGCTTTGAGGATGGTATGGTGTAGTAAACTTCATCTTGATGTTGTACATCTCCATGAATGTCTTAGTTATATCTGCTGTGAACTGACTTCCTCGGTCAGAAAGTATAACTTCAGGCAACCCTGTCCTTGAAAAAATTTCAGATAAAGCTCTGGTAATATCAATTGCAGAAATATTGACTAACGGAATAGCTTCTGGCCATCTAGTACATGTGTCTACTAAAGTTAAAATATATTTGTGATTTCTGCTGGATTCAATTGGCATGGGACCAATTAAGTCAACTGCTACTTTTTGAAATGGTTTCTCAGTCAATTCCATTGTCTGCACTGGCGCTTGTATTTTGTTACCTTTTGGACTTTTCATTTGACAAATATGACAGGTACTAATGTGCTTCTTTACATCTTTAGTAATACCTGGCCAGTAAAAATCCTGAAGTATTCTTTTCTTGGTCTTGGTAACTCCCATATGTCCAGCGAACGGTACATCGTGGCTTGTATTAATAATGGTCTTTCTGTATACTTTTGGAACTACGATTTGCTCAACAGTTTTATTTTTGTATTGACTTTTCTTCATAAGTAATCCTTCTTTAAAATAAGGATCATTATTTTCCTGCTGATTGATGTTTGATTGAGCCTTTTTGAACATTTTAAATAACGTTTCATCATTTTTTCTGGTCAACTTTAAATTCTTCAGTATGAAATTTGTCAAGTTCATTTGTCTGTGGATGCAACTGGTCTGCCTGCTTACCATTTCCATTTTCTTGAACAACTTTATCAGAATTTTTGTGTTCAATATGGTTAGTTTCAAGTCTTTCCTTTTCTTTTTGCATTGACCTTGTGACTACTACATTGCATTCTTGACTCATTTTTATTGTATTGTTCCATTCAATAAGATCTTGTGTAGTACAGTCACGCACTCCCTGTATATTACCAACTATGAGATCAACAGGTAGATTTTGAGCTACTAAAGCTTCTACATGTCCACTGAAAAATGGAGTCGTAATATGTATCAAAGCTTCTGGTAATTTACTTACAGTACCGTTGAAAGCAGTGGCTTCGATTTCTTTGCCTGTATATTGATTTGATCTCACAAAATTTGCACGTATAACAACGGAAGTGCTACCTGTGTCTCGTAACACCTGTACTCTTTGAGAACCGACTAATCCAGGATAAAACTGAAGTCCTTGTGATTTGGTGATAACAGTCATTGTTGAGTGATGTGCCTTCGAGTTTTTTGTAAAAACCTGTTTCCTATTTCCATATGTTGAATTCTTAACATTTAATGGTCTGTTTTGCGAATATGCCTGGTCATTAGATCTGTCACTGATACTATTATGTCTCTTTCTGCAATCCTTTGCTAAATGTCCTTTCATGTGACAAAAACTGCACTCTATGACCTTCACTCTACACTGTGAAGCGAAATGACCTCTAGTATTGCATTTATAACATATTAAAGTTTTGTCGGTCTGAAAAGATGGCAATGCTCTGTTGTCTCTTGAAAAGCAAATTAAGTTTTCATCAGTTGCTGATCTGATTTGCTTACTTGGATAAGCAGTTTTATATTGACGTATTATTGTTGTCAGGGTCTGTAGATCTTTAGGATTTCTCTCAATTATGAAGGATCGAATATCTTCTGCATATGCGTGAGTAATGGTATCAATTAATATGTGGTCTCTTAATGCTTCATACGTTCTATCAATATTAGCTAAAGATATCCACCTATCAAACCACATTACCATATCAGAGACAAACAACTGTGGATCATCTTCCTGCCTTGGTCTTTCGAAAAAAAATTTCTTGCGATAAGCATTCTGCGTAGCTCCAAACTGTCTTAGTAAAGCTTCTTTTATTTCTTTATAAGTACGCTGTTCATGAGATGGTATTTGTGCACATACATCTAATGCTTTTCCCTGTAATAAGATCAAGAGATGGTGTGCATATTGTTCTTCTGGTAAGCCTGATGCTTTCGCTAACTCCTCAAACCGCATTAAATACGAATCTATATTATCTTTATTTTCTTGAAAAGGTAATATTTTAGACAAAGGTTTATACTTGTCAAAAGCATTGCTAGTAGGTAAGGTCGATTGAACCTCTGTTTTTTCTTTTTTTAATTTTAATTCCTCTTCCTGAAGTTGAAGTCTGAATTTTTCCACTTCTAATCTTTTTTCTTCTGCCTCTCTGTCCTCTTTACGTTTCCTTTCTTCTGCCTCTCTGTCCTCTTTACGTTTCCTTTCTTCTGCCTCTCTTTCCTCTTGTCTTATTTTGTCTTCTCTTAAAATTCTTTGTTTTTCTTCCTCTTTTTCTTCTTGTCTTCTTTTTTCTTCTCTTTCAAGTCTTCTTTCTTCTGCCTCTCTTTCTTCTTTACGTTTTCTTTCTTCTGCTTCTCTTTCTTCTTTACGTTTCCTTTCTTCTGCTTCTCTTTCTTCTTTACGTTTCCTTTCTTCTTCTTTAATTTGTTGTTCACACCATTCCCACTGATGTTCTTGTGGAATACCAATGTCCTTGGCTAATTTGAAATATACTTTGAATAAGTCTGCTTGAGACGCCATAGTATGAGATTAGAGATAGCAGAAATGTAGGTGGACAGGTAAAAAGTGAGAGAGGGCTGACCTAGTTAATTATCGATCGGTGTCTCCTCTTGAGGAATGTGTAAGTGGTCAGTGTATGTAAACAAACCAGTGTACTCTAGCTTTAGTAACGTTGCCTTCTCAGCTTAATAGATATAGCTTTCACAGCTTTAGGAAATATAGCTTTTACAGCTTGGTAAATATAGCTTTCACAGCTTAGTAAATATAGCTTTCACAGCTTAGTATATGTAGCTTTCACAGCTTAGTAAATGTAGCTTTCACAGCTTAGTAAATATAAAATGTAAGGTACTGACCTTAAAACAGATGATCTTTCACGTTTCATTACAAAGTTTCGTTTCAAAGATTGCCGTCTTGTTGAAGTATTCTGCAAGAGGCTTTTCTTATAAGGCTTTATTTGTGCTTTGTCGTTCAGAGAGGCTATAAATCACTCGTTAGAGGCTTTATGAAAATTCGTAGAACTTGCTAGAATGTGTCGACTTTCCTCTTTGAAAATGTAATATGTGATGCTTGACTTCGTCGTTGTCTTTATTTATATAAAGCCTTTTTTCGTCAGGAGGTGCCAATATATGTGACGCCTTTACTCTTCGATGCTCTTTGCCGGAGGTGCCAATATATGTGACGAGCACATTTGCCAGGGATTATATTCTCAATACTTGACAAATCAATGAAATGAAGAAAGAAACATCTCTCTGTATTTTCTTCAAACTTCTTTAATAACTTCTTCAAACTTTCACATCAAAATTAACTTCTTAATTCAATTACAACTTGACTTGATACTTCATAAATAAAACTTAAATGTTACATAAAACTTCTCTTAGTATAACTTCAACTTCAACTGCTAAAACTTTACTTAATGGATCCGCTAATAACATATAACTCATTACTGAGAGAGAACCAACGCTCTACAAGAACTACT
Organism: Biomphalaria sudanica; assembly: GCA_036873155.1. Lineage (NCBI taxonomy): Eukaryota > Metazoa > Mollusca > Gastropoda > Planorbidae > Biomphalaria > Biomphalaria sudanica. The sequence goes on along the minus strand of JAZGLO010002209.1, from coordinate 448,449 downwards.
ACTATGCGAGGACCAACGCTCTACAAGAACTACTACTATGCGAGGACCCCGTCTGACTCACTTTCCCTTAATTTATACTTTCTTTGATCGTACATTCCAGAATCCTGGAACCTTCTCTGATAATTATTTAGTAACTTTGACCTTCTAGAAGCTGACGTGTGCTATTTTTTCCCTTAACCTCTTTCTTCGATTGGACATCTAAAATTAACTTGTTTACGCTGGACACCTGCACTGGCTGACCTCGAGGTTCTAGAAACTGGTCGAAATAGGTCACAGACTCGACTCGTGACAATAGGATCATAGCGCATTGAGACAAGTGATAGGATCATAGCGCATTGAGACAAGTGATAGGATCATAGTGCATTGAGACAAGTGATAGGATCATAGTGCATTGAGACAAGTGATAGGATCATAGTGCATTGAGACAAGTGATAGGATCATAGCGCATTGAGACAAGTGATAGGATCATAGTGCATTGAGACAAGTGATAGGATCATAGCGCATTGAGACAAGTGATAGGATCATAGCGCATTGAGACAAGTGATAGGATCATAGCACATTGAGACAAGTGATAGGATCATAGCGCATTGAGACAAGTGATAGGATCATAGCGCATTGAGACAAGTGATAGGATCATAGCGCATTGAGACAAGTGATAGGATCATAGCGCATTGAGACAAGTGATAGGATCATAGCGCATTGAGACAAGTGATAGGATCATAGCGCATTGAGAAAGCTAAAAGCAGGAAATTGCGCTATACAAAAACAAGTAGTAAAAATATTTCTAATCGCACCGAATGTTAGTCTAGATCTATTGCAAATTTAATCACATGACTGATCCAAACTAATTGATACAATTACACTGGCTTTTTGAATTTCAAAACAAAATGAAAATTTCAATGTTTTTTAAGTTAACTGATTTAACTAAAGAAATGCCACATCCAAATAGAAGGCAGTCTTTAATATTGTTTTCAACATAAAATTATAGTGAAATAAAAATAAAAAGTTTTGCTTTAGAAAAAAAAGGACCAAAACTAAAAATAGATTTTTGAAGAGAAAACTTGGAGAATCAAATCGAAAGTCCTTGTAGTGTAAACTTATGCCACCAGAAAAAAACGTTTTCAACCAATCATTTAATTTCTCAGAACGACTTCAAATCTGAAAGCCAAAAAGATATAAAATATATCTCATCCGCTTAAATTTTTGGAATTCGGAAATGGGCGTGCTTGTTTTTTTGTAATGTGAGTTTTCCCTCCACCCCAAGGCTGTTGACACAATAAATGATAGCATGTTCTCTAACGAGTGTTGTTCTTAGTTTGACCTGCGTCAGCCGCAGCACTAGGTGACCTACTTGATATACTATGGGATGAGTGGCGTCACAAGGAGGGAAAGTAAGCCACGCTTCTCGTGCGCTATTTTTAGCAACAAGTGACGTAAGTGCTGATAGTCTGCTCGACACAAAGAAATCATTTGTTTTGGTTTGGTTTGTTGGAATGTCTCTCTTTAGAGTGGTCCAATAAGGTTGGAGAGTGGGTTCAAATGGTTGATTTACAAACCGGCATTCCTGCATGGCTTTCTCTTTTGTTGTTGCCTTTAAGTATTATTTTTTTCGATTTGTTTTCCAAAGATTCTTATAATTAAATGTAGAAACATGTACATAAGAACTGCAGAGATATTGGTACACATTTTCTCTCGTTTATAATGAAGTCCACATTTTTACTTTTGACATTCCTTCACAGATGAAGATTTTTGTACTTATAATTCAGACCACCTGCAGGACGGCAAGGGAGAGGGGGGTGGGGGTGGCAGCGGAGAAGGTTGGAACTCGAGGCCACCGTGAGGTTAAACTAGGTCACATGAGTGTACAGATCACATGACCAGGCAGCTCTACTGAATTTAAACATTTACTTGTTGTTATTGGTGAAGTGACAGTGTTTTCTTTCAAATGTTTAAATGTTAGAACATAAAGTATTCGTTCTCTCTTTGAAAAAAGGGGGGGGGGGTCCGTTTTTTTTCCCTCACAAAAGTAACCTTCCAATCCCAAGCCTTACAAGTCATTTGAAAAACAAGCAAAATATTTAACAAAAAAAAAATATATAGGGGGAAAAACTCCACACTACTGTAAGACTATCTACCTTTTCTATATCAAAGAAAAAATAATTAATTACCACTAATAATTATCAAACTCATTTGCATCATTTTACAATTAAACGTTTTAGTAGCAACGATTACCATTTGTGAAAAGTTTCTACTTCATCCAAAAATATGGCTTTCATATTAAGTATATCAACTCTATCTACTCTGAAACACAGAACTTACTTTTACTATTCGGTAAGAGTATTTTTTTAAAAATCATTTTTATTTTCTTTTTAAATGTCTGCCGACTAAAGGATCTATTTAACCAGGGGCATAGCTAGGGTGGGGGAGGGGTAGGGCTATCATTTTATAATGTCGAATGTCAAAATGCAGGGGCGCCTAAAGAGGTCAAGCCCCCCCCCCCCAATCGGGCCCCCAAAATCTCTAGCTACGCCACTGTATTTAACATTTAAAAAATTAATTAATTAAATTAACAATTATGATAACTAATTATGAAAATAAATTCAAAAAGTTTCAAACATGGAACATTTCTACGTCTAAAGAGACGATCGTTTCCCATTGCAACTTATATATACGATTAAATCAATCCTTGATACTCATCTGCCAAATGGCATGTTCTTCTTCTATTGGGGCAGCATTTAAATTATTTGTCGCCGCTGGATAGTAGTACAAAGCCTCTCTTCATCGAGTCTCTCTTGCCAGTACATAAGCAAGTCTCATGATAAACTCCTCGCGTTGACAAATGGAAAATGAGGCTGAGAAGCCTCAGGTGTGTCTGCAAGGGTCTCGGAGCCCCAAATTGTGAAGAAGAAAGCTTTGCTAGCAAAAGTTTCACTGGTGATTGTCGGCTAGAATAATAGATCAAGGCCTACAACAGATTTGAGCAATACTGTAAGAGAAAGGGAAGCTATACTCTTTTATTTAAAGTAACCTTGCTCACCCTTTTGAAATAGACTACCATTTAAAGATGCTTTACTTATTTTAAAGATTAGAAGTAGTAATACCAACTTCCCAGTACAACTAAAAATATGTTTATTTTGTACTACTGAAATAGGTGATGCTTTCCAATATCTGCTTACGTGTTTGCGTTGTTTTTTTTTATTATTCAGAATAAGTTAACAAAATATTATTGTTCCATGTCCAATGTTGTAAAAATTAGCTGAACTGTTAAACTTTAAATATGGAATAAATACTGACAATTCTCAATGCATTCATAACGTTAATGCTGCCCTTTTTTTCCTGCTATATCATTTTATATTATTTGAATATATAACTTGATCCCATTATTGTCATCACTATTTTAATATTGTATGTTGCTATGTTGATGGTTTAGGTTGTAGCCTAATTAGGTGCTAGATAACCATTGCACTGTGAATTGTGTGATCTAATCTGAAATAACTTATTATTTTTTAAATTTTATAATTATTATTTGGAACTTTAGATACATAATGTAAAAAGATCTAGGTCATCAATCTATTTAAATGTTCATGGGGAGACGAAATGTCTAGGATTCCCGAATATTTGCCTAATGGCAACTAACAGGAAATTGCTTTATTTTATGAATTTGCGTGAGTATATAGTTCTGTGATTAAAAATATATAACAATCTATATATATAGGTCTGGGAGTTGATCAATCGCGGATAAGAATTATTTCTTTCCGTTTTCCATTCTAGATATAATATATATATATATATATATATAGGTCTGTGAGTGCATTCTGTGGATCATTTTCAGTCATTAAATAGGGGCATTTTTTGGTTGGCCAATCAGCGAGCTCTAAGGATGTTAAGGTAAGAGTAGAAAGATGCGAAAGAAAAAAAAACTCCCTCCAACAGTAAAGAGTAGTCTTTACTTGTTAGTCCACTAGATAGTCTGTGCATTCTTTTCTTTGTTTATTGTGTTTTGTAAACTTTGGTCTAAAACATGTAACGAACGGTATTTATTGATTGATTGGACTTTATTTCTGATCCAAGCGGAGGGATACAAAAATGTTGAACCACCGTTTCGTGTGTTTTTCCAAACACGACTTCACTTGAGTGATTGTTTGACTATTCTAATATTCTTGGATCTACTTTTTACTACAGCTGCTTTGTGTTGTGATAACCAACAAACAAACCAAAAGGAAAAACCTGTTGATCAAGGTTAAATCATTTACGCACTGTCCACCGTCTCGACACACACATACACTTGGACTATTTAGGGATAGGGGGAAGGGGTGAGAGGTCATTTCGGTGCGGTAGTTCGGATTACTGATATAATTCAAGCAGATAAATAGTCGCTGATGACGACAAGGATGTTATTGGATCGCACGAGAGACAGACACCCACCACGCACATAAGCAACCCCGCAGTCAAGTACCTTCAAAGTACCAAGGACCCCGTTCTCAGACCCCCTTTTTTTTAGTCTTGCTGTTGCTGGACCCAAGAATGTGCATAGTCGTCAGAGGCGATTGTAAAAACGACTGATCAAAATACTTGCGATAACAATTTGTGTTTATGTTTGTCTTGCTGGCGTCACAAGAAGCCAGGCCTATGGTACAGCCTCAGGACTCTCTTTATGTAAACACTATAGATTAAGCTAACAGCTTTGTTTCTTTATACAAGTTTCGCTTTCTATGCCTCAAAGACGGTCAACAGACTAAGGGATAGGTGATGGTAAATGTGCCTCAGAAGTTCTCAATCAGCCTTAATATTGTTATAACTCTGCCATTCGCACCGCCATCTAAGCTAGAAGGTGCGCACTGTGATAAACTAGACTGGAAAGGATGTCAACATTAGAAGAGGAGAACGATTTCCGCCCAAGTAAAGAGCCAATATGGAGAGATTGTGCCTAAGATAGATGTTGTTTGTGTACCTGTGATGTCTTGTCAATAAATATCGATGTGCCTCGTTGAGTTGCCTCACTTAAGTTATCACAATATGGACTAAGGGTAATTAAATGTAAAAAAAAGTCATTTTTCTGTAACAGTGCGGGCCACATTGTCATGTAGTATCGTAAAAAATCTGGCCTTGAGTTGATCGTGAAAAGAATGTATCAAAACTTAGATTATTTAAATCTTCAACAATTTTTCCCGTACAATTTTCCGAAGTAAATCTACAAAAAACTTCGAAACTAGGAAATATTTTATTACAGTTGTAGATGTAAGTTTTTGTATTCATGTATTTATTTATTTTTGTCCACTATCAGATCTACATGGAGAAGGAAAACTCTGAATTCAGACCTCTACTGCCATACGGCTATACCCAAAGATGGGAAAGATTTCGTCAGTCAACCATAAGGAAAAATCAGGAGCCGAACAACCTTAGGCAACTAGCAGCAAATAGTGCTACCCTGTCTGCGACTCAGCTTATCTCAAACTGTATCTTCCCCTGTCATTCATTTGGACACACCAGCCGCCTGGGCAAGTGGGAGGGATATCGCTCCGACCATAGCTAATGCCCAGGCTTTCATCTCATTTTTATAAGATGATCCATTATCACTCCGCTACTGAAGGAAGCCACGGCTTTTGGTTGTGCATTAAATTTGTATTTAGAAAGTAAAAATATGAAACAATCACACATTTCCATAAAGATGTGTATTTCGAATTGAAAACATGAAATAAATCTCAATGTGCTTGCAACTGACACTACTCGAAGGACTGTAGAACTATAGCGTGTCTTCACTAATGGCTTCGCTGTTTTGTAGTGTTGGTTACTTAGTGCGAGATCTTCAGTATTCACCGAGTGCCATTTGATTAATTTAGCTTCTAGAGTCATGAATTATACAAATGGCTGGGTGTTTACAATGTCACTGGTTTGAATCTTTTTTTTTAAAGACTCTTTCTTCTGGTTTTGTTTTTTTATGTGCTTTTATAAAGAAATGAAATTCAAATAGATAAACATGTTGAATACATTATATATTAAATACATGGGTGTCTGCCTGGTCGCGTGGTATGCGCATCGGAAGCTCACCGCGAAGGTCCGAGTTCGAACCCTGTCCGCTGCGATCCCTTGACCTCCTGCAAGAGGTTTGGGCTAGTAAGAAATAATATTCAAATCTGAAGAAATGTCCGGAACGTAGAAAAATTAAAACGTTTAATTCTTGTACTAGTCACGTGATACACCTTTACAATGCCTCTATTCCAATCACACATTCCGAGTGGGCAAAAAACCTGGAACCACATGGGTGGGCATGTTTCTCGAAAACGCCTCTAACCTTTTCCTAGAAATTTGACAGGTGATGGAAAATAATTACTAGCTTGCTGGTCACTCTGGGAAAACTCTAGTTTCGCCGTTAGAATTTTTGAAAGTAATGAAAAAATTCAATGTTATCTTGAACAGACTCTACCTCTTCGTCTGTTTCCGCATGTAATCCCTGTTCATTAGAGTTTAATTAATTTATATCCAGGAACATTTAATGCACCGTCTTCTAAGTCTAGATCTAAAGGCCTATCACTAGATTATAACAAAGTATAGTAGATTTCTGCATTCGCTTAACCAGGATTTATTTTCTCCGGGTGTGTGTGTGGGTGGGGGGTTGTAATGATGCGTGTTAAAAAATGTTCCCTTTTTAAAAAACAACAACCTAGCATTCATTAGTTATTAAGTGCTACATAATCGATTTATAGGGTTATAAAGAAAAGTGTTTTCTTGTATTTTTAAAATGTCTTTCTGGTTTAATGTTATCAAGTCAAATTGTTTTTGTTTTGTTTTGTATGTGTCTGTGTGTGTGTGTGTGTTATTCATATTTCTTTTGTTTTCTTTTGTTTTTAAAGTGTAAAAACGCTTTACACTAATACAACTGAGCACTACAACCCCCCCGCAAGTCCTGGTGCAGTCTGACCTCAAACTGAAACGATCGACTATTGCAAACATGTCCATTATTCAGCACACCACTTCAACTGTTTCTGTATCTGCTTACTCCAAATCGTCGTCTGCTTCCTCGTTAATCAAACAGGAAACAGGATTCAAAACGGTATCTTGGGATTCCCCGAGTCGAATGATCATGTAACTAGTATCGTGAAGGATATCTATTAAGTCAGTGTCAAATCTGTAGCTTACTCTTACAATCGACCTTGATTGTAGTCTCCTCACCAAGTTTGAAACACAACTCTACACTGACGTTCAATAGAGTATAAGCAAAAACAAATAATAATAATAATAACATTTTTATACCTTTAAAATTTCTGGATTTTAGGGCGCCCTTGAGTTCACCCAACTCTGACCTGACATTAGTTGGGAAACAGTACAGGCGGTGGGTCGTTGTTCTGGCCACATGACACACTGCTCGTTAACCGTTAGCCAATGAAACAGATGACCTTTAGATCCCACTCCGGATTTTTGTTAAGTGTTGAAATTGAGGCTGCCTATCTTTACATTTTGAGTTACAGGACATTGAAACACCATGACCATTCAGCTGGCGTTATCTCACTAGAGAAGAAGATAAATTAAAAGGCTATATTAAGCGTCATTCAGTTAGTCACTATCGAAAGATGTAATCTTCAAAGAAGGTTGTTTTGTTAAGGTCAGCTTAGCCCAAGGTTTATATCTTGTAGTGACGCACACTGACACACACTTCCTGACACCGACACTGTCATTTTTTTAGCGTCAATGAAACTGGGAAAAGTAAAGGACTAAAAAAAAAATAGTGCCAAAACTTCAACTAAAGCCATGATATGAAAGTAGCTTTAAGAGAAAACCCCGAAACAATACTTGTAGGCCTATATAGCCATTCGTTGGAGACGGCTTCAGAGTACAACATCTGAGGACAGAAGACCTGCGAATGTATTTGTAAAATATTCTACATGCTTGGGATGTTCCTGCAGAGGTTAAGATGATCTAATTTCCCAGATCAAACCTCCCGTAGGAAGACGGGAGGAGGCAACGAGCAGGAAACGAACCTGGGACCATTGAAACAACTTAACGACAATTCAGAGCGCATCCTAAAGACACATCCGAAACATGTGAAACATTTTACAAACAATCATTTATGTGGATGTTGTTGTTGTTATAGGCAATGTTTTTATAAACACAACAAATTTCCTATAATGATCACGTTCGAATAGTCTAGTGATATGGCCTACTTACGTTCAAATTGTCTAGTGATATGGTCTTCATACGTTCAAAATGTCTAGAGATATGGTCTTCTTACTTTCCAATTGTCAAGAGATATGGTCTTATTACATTCAAATAGTCTAATGATATGGCCTACTTACATTCAAATTGTCTAGTGATCTGATCTTCTTACGTTCAAATTGTCTAGTGATATGGTCTTACGTTCAAATTGTCTAGTGATATGGTCTTACGTTCAATAGAGATATGGTCTTATGTTCAAATTGTCTAGTGATATGGTCTTATGTTCAAATTGTCTAGTGATATGGTCTTACGTTCAAATTGTCTAGTGATATGGTCTTACGTTCAAATTGTCTAGTGATATGGTCTTACGTTCAAATTGTCTAGTGATATGGTCTTACGTTCAAATTGTCTAGTGATATGGTCTTACGTTCAAATTGTCTAGTGATATGGTCTTATGTTCAAATTGTCTAGTGATATGGTCTTATGTTCAAATTGTCTAGTGATATGGTCTTATGTTCAAATTGTCTAGTGATATGGTCTTATGTTCAAATTGTCTAGTGATATGGTCTTACGTTCAAATTGTCTAGTGATATGGTCTTACGTTCAAATTGTCTAGTGATATGGTCTTACATTCAAATTGTCTAGTGATATGGTCTTATGTTCAAATTGTCTAGTGATATGGTTTTATGTTCAAATTGTCTAGTGATATGGTCCTATGTTCAATTTGTCTAGTGATATGGTCTTATGTTCAAATTGTCTAGTGATATGGTCTTACGTTCAAATTGTCTAGTGATATGGTCTAAAAGTATTATTATATCGAATTGTTTTTAAAAAATATTGTCTTAACATTCACATTGCTTAAAATATAAAGTTACGTTTAGATTTTCTAAAGTTATTGGAGATTTTCATAATGATTTTCAATCACAATCTGGTATACATTATTTATACATTCAAATCTGGAAGCTTTGTGTATAGCAATGTTGGACCTATAACCGGTTCCCATTAATTGGAATCAATTGTGTACTAAAATTGGTTTCTGTACGTTCTGATTCGGTCCGACTTGTCTCCAGATATGGGGATCTCCAATAATCTTCAATTAACACTTTAATCTTCATCTATTCATGAAAAAAATAATAGTTGTGAAAACTCATTAAATAAATGTATAACTTCATTCCGGGGACAATGTTTGAATGAATGTTCTTGTTGTGTTTGGATCTTTAAAAAAAAAAATTTTCAAAGATACAAACTTCTGTAAACTTTGTTTTCAATGTTGTTAAACCATATTAGTACAATAAACATTGTATACAAGATCCACCAACTGTTCATGAAGTTTACATTTTGAGAATCTAAATATTTCATTCTGTTTAGGCCTGCGAACTTGATTAGTTTAAATGTATTGAAAAAAACTAGCAGTTTATAGTTTGAATCGTTAAATTACGTGCACTTTTTAAAACTATGTCGTCTTTCCCATGTGAACATCCACTACAATATATCCCATTGTTATGGAGTGTGTGTCTGTGTGTGTTTCCTAGGTTATAAGGAAGGGAGTATTTATTGTTAGTTGTAGAGAGGGAGAGCGCATTAATTTATTGTAAGTCTTGTAGAATAAGATAAGAGGGGCTGTCGTAAGCTGTGTTAAGTACGCCAGTCGACTTCAGGATGACAGACTGCATAGATCTGTTTTATAGTCAGATTTGTTTATATCTCTTCTACAATATGAAGCAGAAAGTAAGGCGTGTGTTTGTATGTATGTATGAATAGAATCAAAATCGTTTTACCAATCTTGATAAATGCCCCCTTAAATCATAGCAGAGAAAGTAATGTATATTTAATGTCCCTACCACAACCGGAGGGCCCTAGTAACAGACTAAATGTACCTAATTATATCGGGTCTTATCCGACTAATAGGCTTCATAATATATAAAGAAGAAATTATGGTATATGTATGTATGTGTGTGTGTCCCGCATAGCAATCAAAACCGTTTTATGAGTCTTTGCTATAACTATACATGAATGTTCCCTAGATCATGGCGGAGACAATAGTTTTTGTTTAATGTCCTATCTACAACTTGCGGGGCTACAAAAATTAAAAAAAGAGCTAAATTTATATCTATTAAAGTATGAAACTTTTTAACAAATCGGGTAAACCCGTTTTAATAGCTAAATTTATCACTATTAAAGAAACTTTTAACAAATCGGGTAAAGAAACACAATTGGTATATTATATTTTATTATTTTTATATGAATGTATGCAATCTACTTTTATTTTCGAGGCGGAAAAAAAAAATATTTAACATTAGATCTAATCCCAATCCACAAGATTAGTAATACCGAAACTAAGGCCCGCAGGCCGCGGGTAATATCCGGATAGTATTTTAATAAAAGGTGTATTTTGTTTTGTTAAAAGTTATTCAAGCTATTTCAAGTTTTATAAGTTACAAAATAATGCGCCTACAGCGGTTTAGTTGTCTAACGGCGGTTAACAGCAGACATGCCATGCTGCTAATTTTTTTTTTTTTTTTGGGTGGGGGTAGGTGCAGGTGGAGGTAACGTCAATAGCATTGAACTGATTTTCTTGGTATATAGTCCACATTCCTTTCTGGTACATGTTTCCAACCAACCACCACCCCCTTCCCCCAATGGGAGTGAATCCTATCACTTCCTTGGCCAGATCGTGAAACTATTTGGTGTGACATTCTCCACAAGGTCATCTACTTTTTTTTTCTTTACCTGAGCGAAGCCTTGAGGGTGAGGGGTGAGGAAGACATTCTTGGGCGAGAGTTTAGTATATTTGAAAACCTCTATTGAAGCAATTGAAACTAAGCAATAGAAAATAAGCAATAGAAAAAAAATATTTTTAAAAAAGCATATATAAGGGGAAGAACTACTAATTACTGCCATTTATCTAAAAATTACAGAGTTTAGCTCCATTTATGCTTTATAAAACAAAATTAATGAATTGATTTGGTACTAAATGATTAACTTATTGGTTAATTTTAGGATTGACAAGTTTATTGTTATCGGCTATGAATAATTAATGAAGATTTCAATTAGATCAGAGAATAGGAAATAGAAGAAACAACATGTTCAAACCTGTTACCAGAAAAATCCATATATAAATCCCCATTTCTCATTTAGTATCATTTATTTCCCTTATTTTAATATCAAACGTAAATAATTAATCATCAATAACGAATTAACTTATTGGGTTGTTTTTTTTTTTATTAATTCATGTCTTGTCAGGTACAATGAATAATTGTGCAAAGTTTTAACTGGATCAGAGAATGGGAAATGGGAAAAAACTAACATGTTCCAACTTTTGACCAAACAGACAAAAGCGAGTTGATATAAGCTTTGTACAAATCGTGTCTCTTCTAATCTGAAGACTTCATTGCTGCAAGCTCGTGGGGAAAGTTTAACTTCATCAAATCGAAATGGAAAGATAAGTGAGGTCCAGAGGTCAACTCCTATTTCCCAATGACTAAAGTCAAAAAAGGTTTACAATCCTACCCCATCAGGCCAACACAAGAGAATTTAAAAAGTGTTTTCTTTTTATCACCCAACTCCCTACCCCCTCTCAAGGTCTACATTTTCAGACACCTTAATAACATCGTGGAAGGGGGGGGATTGAAAATCAACAGGGGAAAAAAACAATTTTATTACAAAATCTTTTCGACCATGGGAGAATAATGGTGATAGGTGGGGGGAGGGGTATAGTATCCACCATACCATATTTGTTTATAGTAACAAATAAATGCATATATATATATATATATATATATATAAATATATATGTATATATATACACCAATATTTTTTTAAGTAACCGTTAAGATTTATCAGTGAAATGAATCTGACTACACATAAATTTCATTTGTAATGGTATTTTAGTAAGCTGTGTTCTGATCAGTTCTCAAACATTATAACAAGATTGCTGCGTGTAAAGGAAATCTATCTATCCATCTAAATCCTATATGGTTGTGAACGCTGAAACAGAATGAAGAGATCAAGCCTTTGAGAGTAAATGCTACAGGAAAATGCTGACTATCAGATACAAGGAAAAGACAACTGAGTTTGTACTTAGTCAACCCTCTGGCTGGAGAAAAAGTAGGAACTTCTCAATACTGTAACGAGACGAAAGCTGAGCTAGTGTTGGTCCTAATGTAAACAGATTTTGCACTCAAAAGTACTTTTAACTCTATCGCAGTGATTCCCAAAGTGGTCAATATACATCGCCAGGGGAAGACTTCCAAGGGGTCTACGAAAGAGAAAAAATAAATTGGGGGTCTATGAGATGTCCACGGGGGTCTACGATAATGGATTTCATATAAGCAGGTCTTGACCTTATTTTTTCACATGTTTAACGAAAAGAAATGTAGACTGTACATAATTGATTAGTCAAAATTCGGATTGATTGATTTCTTGTCACACAAGCATTAAGCCTAAGTGCTTTTTTTTGACAATATGATACGAATTATGTTGGAGGATCATTCGAGACGATGCCACTCTGATAAAAAGATAAAGGTTTGAAAAACTTTCGAACACTCAAAGATAAAGTTCCGAATAGACCCACAAAATCTCTCTTCAACATCATAAAGAGAAGATGATGGTTTGTGAGCGTCGTAAGATATCTCTTTCACCATCATTATCTCTTTACTTATAGCCGAATACGGAAAACGCTATCAGAAAAAAAGCATTGATTTTACTAGCCGGCTTCTGATTTTTCCTCAAGGTTGACTCCCGAATCCTTTTCCGTGATTAGATATAGCTGCAAGGCAGCAGAGGTTTGAATTCAGAGTTTTCATTCTTCTAGGTGGGTAGCCAGCCATAGCCAATGAGCCCCTCCTGTCCAAAGCTTACTGGTTTAGGCGCCAATTACTCGCCTTCTCCCCTTCTGTTAGTGAAAACAGTTCCGCAGACCCAATATTTGAGCCAGACGTGAAAGATCAAGAAATACACGAGAAACTGCTCTTTGCGAAAAATTTTACAATCATGCTTAAGGCTATTTAATGAATTAATATTTACTGTTTGAAGACTACTTCACAGAACAACAAATTCCTGTAAAAAAAAAAACATAATATGCGTAGCAACGGATGGTCAAACATGCGCACACACTATAAAAAATGTCCAGTGTGTTTGATGATTCCAGTAATAAATATTTATTGTTATTTTAAGTGGTTTAAATTTGAATTTTTAACAATAAAAAAGAAAGATCTATATAACTTAAAATGCAGCTTTAAATTAATTTTTCATTCTTCGACTTAGAAATTAGTGGGGGGTTTTAATTGCAAATATGCAATATAAGCTAAGCAGGGGGTCTACCGAAAACCAGAAAACATGTCAAAGGGTCTACGAGACAAAGAGTTTAGGAATATAGCTCTAGCGTATACACCCAGGGCCGGATTTAAGTACATGAAAGCTCCGTGGCAGGTATACAGACCCGTCGAATTAAAAAAAAAATTGATTGTGTTCCCGTGGACAGTAGCATTGCCTGCCTTCCCTTAAATCCGGCCCTCGATACACCTATGGTAGTAACGCGATATAAAGATGGTGTTCTCAAGGACTAGAGTGGAATGTGTATGTGTGTGTGTCTGTTGAGTCACCTTAGCCATTCTGGAATGCAGTTGTGAATTCTGGGATTTCATTGCCTAAAACTTTCAAATGAAAAAAAAATCCACTTAAAAGATGGTAACAATAGATTGTGTCAATATTATGGATTGTGTCAACAATATGGATTGTGTCAATATTATGAGTCGGGAGTCAAATACATTCGCGACGTTCTAGAATTCATGACTGTATGTTTATTTGTATAAAAGTGAAAGTGTGGCACATCTAAAGACACTTAGCAGCGCTAATGGAAATATTCTGTAATCTTTGAAATATTTGAGGCATTTAGTTCTCTTTATTTACACAAGTATTTTCCTTTTGCTGGTCTTTAGAGTTCCATTCACCTTGTCAGACATGTTAGAGAGAACATTTGTCAACGAGAATTCGGGCTATTATCACCTTCTCACCTTGGTGATCAAGTGTTAGACCAGGGGTGGCCAACCTACGAGTATTGTGTCAAAAGTGGCGCATTGTCCAATTACAAGTGGCGCATTTCACCCCGAAAAAAATCAAGAAAAAGTATGCCTGTTCTCAAAACAAGAACAGCTGATTTCTAGACAAAAATATATTGAACAGGAATTTAATTGACTAGCTATTACGACGCCCAAATCGACCAAAATATTTATAAAACTATTAGATCTAAAAACACAGAACACGTTGGTTTAATGTAATTTTTATATATCCCGTACCGTTGTACTGTGTCTGTTCTTTCTTTTTTTGTTATATTATACATTTTTTGTGTTACCTATTTAAGCTTTATGTCTATAAAAATATGATGCTAATTTCAAAATTTTTAAAGAAATTACTGATATTAAGTCATTCTAAGAGTCTAAGGAAAAACCAGATGGTCAGTCATATTTCAGGTAGCAAAGTAATAAATTTATTAAATTATACTGAGCAGTCAATGACTGGTGGAGTTACTGGAACTGTAATCTTGTTCAAAAGAATTTTAGATTGTCCTCTTCTGAGATATTAATGCTTTATTACACCAAGATCTTTTATTACAAGAAAGGATTTGTACTTGTAAAATTTTCAGTGGCGCATCTGAATGAGAAGTGAAAACAATTGGCGTACCTAAGCAAAAGGTTGGCCACCCCTGTGTTAAACAGACTTTCCTTCAGAATTGAACATTATTAAATCTTAGTCCTTAGCTACTATGGCTGGTTGGGTTCCAATCAAGGCGAGCTTGGGAGAGTTCAAATAATTTTATTTGAAATTTAATCTCATACTGTTTGTGGAAAGTTTTATTTTTAATTAGCAAATTAATGACCAACAATGTTTAAAGTACCTAAGAAAAAATAGTTGAGTAATTAAACAAGGCAAAAAAAAATTTGTATACTTTAAAATGGTTTATCTAATGGGAAGAACTCCACATTTACTGTCATACATCACAATTCTGTAATATTTGTTTCCTTTTTCGCTACCAAACAAAATAAATAAATTACAAATATTTAATTTAATGACCAAATCGGTTCATGATTGTTTCATTTCTTTCGTTAGGAACAAAGAATATTTTTGGAAAGTTTCAACTTGATCCGAGAATGGGAAGTGGGAGAGAAATAACATGTTCAACATTTGTACCAGACAGACAAAGTGGATGATTTGTACCAGACAGACAGAGTGGATGATTTGTACCAGACAGACAAAGTGGATGATTTGTACCAGACAGACAGAGTGGATGATATAAACTTTGGAAAAAAAATGTCTGTATAATAAATAAACTTTTTTATTGTTTTTTTTTTTTTTTTTTTTGTATTTCTTGTATCACACACTGGTCTCGTGAAAGTCATGAACGTAATTAGTTGTTAAAAGAAGTCAATAGTTCGAGAGGCGGGGGAGGATAAGGGGGGGGGAGTCATTTACAATCAACATAAGAATAATACAGTACTGGAAATCGTTTCCAGTTTCTCTGCACTTCAGCGTTTTTGTATTTGTTTGTTTGTTTGTTTGTTTGTTGAACTAGTGCTACTATTTAGGCCAGTGATTCCCAAAGTGGTCTATATAGACCCCCAGGGGTCTACGAAGACTTCCAAGGGGTCTACGAAAGAGAAAAAATAAATTGGGGGTCTATGAGATGTCCACGGGGGTCTACAATAATAGATTTCATTTAAGCAGATCGTGACTTTAATTTTTACATGTATTTAATGTAATTATTTTATACACTAATATATGATTTGTACCTTAGTAAATCCTTTAAATATTTATCCTGCTAATCAAACCAAAGAATTGTGGTATTCAGTCTCAATACGTATTTAAAAAGCTTCATTTTGTCTGCATGTAACAAATGTTTAACAAAAAGAAATGTACACTGTCCAGCCTTGATTATTTAAAACTGGGATTCATTCCTTCCTTGTCAAACAAGCAGTTGCCTAAGTGACTTTTTTTTTTTTTAAATGAACGAAACCAATTACGCTAGAGTGCGGCTAGGGGATCATCTGAGACAATGTCACCCTGACAAAATAGATACAAATTTAAAAAATTTTCTAACACTCAAAGATAAAGTTCTGAATAGACCCGCACAATCTCTCTTCAACATCGTATAGAGAAGATGTTGGTTTATGAATGTCTTACAATATCTCTTAACTTATAGCAAAATACGGAAAACACTATAGGTAAAACATTGATTTTACCAGCCGTTGTAGTTGTGAAAACTGTTTTACACACACCTACATCTGATATTATTAAAAGAATTTCTTTAAGCAACAATACAGTTCAAGGGCACATCGGTGGCATGAGCTATTAAATTAAAAGCTTCTTATGGGATTCTTTGCAAAAGAAGTAGCCTACATACAGTTTGGGACTAGTGGCGTCACAGGCTCTGACAGGGTGTAGCGCTGTGTGCTGCAAACTGCCTAAGGGTCACCAGCTCCTTATTTTTCCTCAGGGTTGACCCACGTGACCTTTCCCATGTTTGGGAATAGTAGCAAGGCAGCAGAGTTTTGAATTCAGTTTTCCTTCTGCTAGGTGGCTAATGAGCCCTTCCTGCTTGAAGCCTACTGGCTAAGGCGCCAGTTACTCGCCTTCACCCCTTCTCCTTTAGTGACAACAGTTCCGCGGACACGTGAAGGATCAAGAAATACACGAGAAACTGCGAACACTTTTACAATGATACTTAAAACAAATTAATTAATTAATATTTAATGTTTGAATGTCTTCATTATAGAATATATGAAACATTACATACGTAGGAACAGATGATAAGCCTAGGTAAAAAAAAAACATTTCCAGTGTGTTCGATGATTCCAGCAATACATATTAATTGTTAATTTAATTGGTTAAATTTGAATTTTATCCAAAAAAAATCAGTTATAATTTAATACTTAATATGTAGTTTTAAATTGCATTTTCACTCTTCAACTCACTAAAATGAGACATTAGTTTTAAAATAAATTGAAAAAAAAAGCAATATAAGTTAAGCAGGGGGTCTACCGAAAAGCAGAAAACATGGCAAGGGGTCTATGAGACAAAAAAATTTGGGAACCACTGATTTAGAACAACGACTGCATTGTTGTGCGGTGTCGCGCTGAACTGTCGTTTGGTCGTATCAATAGTTCATACCCTGCCAGCTACCAGTCGTCCTTCGGAGGTTTGAACTAGGAAGTAGATTTTAACCCTGGAGGAATATCCAAAAAAAAAAAAATTAAACATATTTATACGGCACTCCACATAGATCAATCACAAAAGTATTCCAAAAGGGGGATAATTCCAATAAAAATACATGCACAGTAGTTATTGAAGTTATGTACCTTACATGACAAGGACTCCGAAAGAAGATGAAGGAAGCCATTTCTCAATTAACTGTTAATTAACCCTTGTCCGCCGGTGGTCGATTTAGATTTTCTTTTCGCCGTCTACGTCTGTCCTCGGCAGCGGATTTTCGTTTAGTCTCAACTGTGTATCCCGCGGGCTTTGTAAGTGATCTCTAGCTGTCTCGTTCTGAACCTGGTGTTCTCTTCTATGTCAGTTAAAGCAAGTTGGCGCCTAAGCTGGTCTTTAAAGCGTTTCCGCGGGACGCCTCTGTTACGTTGACCACCATTCAGCTCACCCAAAAAGACTGCTTCTGGCATACCATGCGGGAGACGTTCTCTGCTCAGATCATAAAAAGTCCCTCCATACTGTCCATACCTGCGTTCGCAATCTAGATAATAATATCCCTAAAATTGTGGAATAATTATTTCATCTTTGCTTGTCGCAACTAGGTTTGTGTAGTCCTGTGAAACACTCCAATCATCCTTAATCTGCAGTATTATTAGACCTAGAGCCACCATTGCAATAAAGTGAATCTTCAAAAAAAAAGGAGAGTCTTGTTTATTTTATGCACTCCATAACGTGCATGTAATCGGATTTTATTGTATTGATTTCTCATGATGTATTGAACTAGGAATCTCATGTTTATATGTGCTCGAACCAAGATTTTATTTCGTTTCAAAAAATGTCAACATGAATTTCTATTTCTTAGCTCAGATCACCGTTTTATTGGTGGCAACATTGGTTCTGGGCGGTATAAAAGGTAAACAATCTAGAATTCAAAGAGATACATAGATAAGATATATACATAGATGAATAGATAGATACATAGATACATAAATACATAGATAAATAAACACATAGATAAATACATAGACAGATGCATAGATAAATAGATAGACAGAGAGACAGACAGAAAGACAACGGATAGATAGATAGATAAATAGATAGATAGATAGATAGATAGATAGATAGATAGATAGATAGATAGATAGATAGATAGATTGATTGATTGATTGATTGACTGATTGATTGATTGACTGATAGACTGATTTAATTTATAAAAAGGCAGTTCTGTCTCTCCCACAGACATGTGCGTAAACTACATGTGCATGTACCGTCTGTATGATGACAAAGGTCGCCTCAACACTGACCCCATTAGTGGACTGCACTGCAAGAGCGTACAGCTTTGTTTCTTCGAGTACCAGCAAAGCGACAACTCCGTGAGGCTGCCTTTTGGTCTAGCTTTTAACACCACGTGAGGCATTCAAAGTAGAACCTCAGACTGTGACTCTCAAAACCTTACACTTGTTTTATAAATGTTTGCTTAAGACGCCCTATAGAACTATAAAACCTTTTGCACAATGATATACCAAAACGCAAGGCTAGTTCTAAGCCTCAAAAAGTCATTTCCCTTGCGTCTACAAAGTATTATTTCTCCTAACGCAGTTGTAATAAAGTTCGGTTAAAAGGGGAGACATTGAGACAGTTTAGTTAAGAGGGGAGACATTGAGACAGTTTAGTTAAAAGGGGAGACATTGAGACAGTTTAGTTAAAAGGGGAGACATTGAGACAGTTTAGTTAAAAGGGGAGACATTGAGACAGTTTAGTTAAAAGGGGAGACATTGAGACAGTTTAGTTAAAAGGGGAGACATTGAGACAGTTTAGTTAAAAGGGGAGACATTGAGACAGTTTAGTTAAAAGGGGAGACATTGAGACAGTTTAGTTAAAAGGGGAGACATTGAGACAGTTTAGTTAAAAGGGGAGACATTGAGACAGTTTAGTTAAAAGGGGAGACATTGAGACAGTTTAGCTAAAAGGGGAGACATTGAGACAGTTTAGTTAAAAGGGGAGACATTTAGACAGTTTAGTTAAAATGGGAGACATTGAGACAGTTTAGTTAAAAGGGGAGACATTGAGACAGTTTAGTTAAAAAGGGAGACATTGAGACAGTTTAGTTAAAAGGGGAGACATTGAGACAGTTTAGTTAAAAGGGGAGACATTGAGACAGTTTAGTTAAAAGGGGAGACATTGAGACAGTTTAGTTAAGAGGGGAGACATTTAGACAGTTTAGTTAAAAGGGGAGACATTTAGACAGTTTAGTTAAGAGGGGAGACATTGAGACAGTTTAGTTAAGAGGGGAGACATTGAGACAGTTTAGTTAAAAGGGGAGACATTGAGACAGTTTAGTTAAAAGGGGAGACATTGAGACAGTTTAGTTAAAAGGGGAGACATTGAGACAGTTTACTTAAAAGGAGAGACATTGAGACAGTTTAGTTAAAATGGGAGACATTGAGAATGTTTAGTTAAAAGGGGAGACATTGAGACAGTTTAGTTAAAAGGGGAGACATTGAGACAGTTTAGTTAAGAGGGGAGACATTGAGACAGTTTAGTTAAAAGGGGAGACATTGAGACAATTTAGTTAAAAGGGGAGACATTGAGACAGTTTAGTTAAAAGGGGAGACATTGAGACAGTTTAGTTAAAAGGGGAGACATTGAGACAGTTTAGTTAAAAGGGGAGACATTGAGACAGTTTAGTTAAAAGGGGAGACATTGAGACAGTTTAGTTAAGAGGGGAGACATTGAGACAGTTTAGTTAAAAGGGGAGACATTGAGACAGTTTAGTTAAAAGGGGAGACATTGAGACAGTTTAGTTAAGAGGGGAGACATTGAGACAGTTTAGTTAAGAGGGGAGACATTGAGACAGTTTAGTTAAAAGGGGAGACATTGAGACAGTTTAGTTAAAAGGGGAGACATTGAGACAGTTTAGTTAAAAGGGGAGACATTGAGACAGTTTAGTTAAAAGGGGAGACATTGAGACAGTTTAGGTAAAAGGGGAGAAATTGAGACAGTTTAGTTAAAAGGGGAGACATTGAGACAGTTTATTTATAAGGGGAGACATTGAGACAGTTTAGTAAAAAGGGGAGACATTGAGACAGTTTAGTTAAGAGGGGAGACATTGAGACAGTTTAGTTAAAAGGGGAGACATTGAGACAGGTTAGTTAAAAGGGGAGACATTGAGACAGTTTAGTTAAAAGGGGAGACATTGAGACAGTTTAGTTAAAAGGGGAGACATTGAGACAGTTTAGTTAAAATGAGAGACATTGAGACAGTTTAGTTAAAAGGGGAGACATTGAGACAGTTTAGTTAAAAGGGGAGACATTGAGACAGTTTAGTTAAAAGGGGAGACATTGAGAAAGTTTAGTTAAAAGGGGAGACATTGAGAAAGTTTAGTTAAAAGGGGAGACATTGAGACAGTTTAGTTAAAAGGGGAGACATTGAGACAGTTTAGTTAAAAGGGGAGACATTGAGACAGTTTAGTTAAAAGGGGAGACTGAGACAGTTTAGTTAAAAGGGGAGACATTGAGACAGTTTAGCTAAAAGGGGAGACATTGAGACAGTTTAGCTAAAAGGGGAGACATTGAGACAGTTTAGCTAAAAGGGGAGACATTGAGACAGTTTAGCTAAAAGGGAGACATTGAGACAGTTTAGCTAAAAGGGGAGACGTTGAGACAGTTTAGTTAAAAGGGGAGACATTGACACAGTTTAGTTAAAAGGGGAGACATTGAGACAGTTTACTTAAAAGGGGAGACATTGAGACAGTTTAGTTAAAAGGGGAGACATGGAGACAGTTTAGTTAAAAGGGGAGACATTGAGACAGTTTAGTTAAAAGGGGAGACATTGAGACAGTTTAGTTAAAAGGGGAGACATTGAGATAGTTTAGTTAAGAGGGGAGACATTGAGACAGTTTAGTTAAGAGGGGAGACATTGAGACAGTTAAGTTAAAAGGGGAGACATTGAGAAAGTTAAGTTAAAAGGGGAGACATTGAGACAGTTTAGTTTAAAGGGGAGACATTGAGACAGTTTAGTTAAAAGGGGAGACATTGAGACAGTTTAGTTATAAGGGGAGACATTGAGACAGTTTAGTTAAAAGGGGAGACATTGAGACAGTTTAGTTAAAAGGGGAGACATTGAGACAGTTTAGTTAAAAGTGGAGGCATTGAGACAGTTTAGTTAAAAGGGGAGACATTGAGACAGTTTAGCTAAAAGGGGAGACATTGAGACAGTTTAGTTAAAAAGGGAAACATTGAGACAGTTTAGTTAAAATAGGAGACATTGAGACAGTTTAGTTAAAAGGGGAGACATTGAGACAGTTTAGCTAAAAGGGGAGACATTGAGACAGTTTAGCTAAAAGGGGAGACATTGAGACAGTTTAGTTAAAATGGGAGACATTGAGACAGTTTAGCTAAAAGGGGAGACATTGAGACAGTTTAGTTAAAAGGGGAGACATTGAGACAGTTTAGTTAAAAGGGGAGACATTGAGACAGTTTAGTTAAAAGGGGAGACATTGAGACAGTTTAGTTAAAAGGGGAGACATTGAGACAGTTTAGTTAAAAGGGGAGACATTGAGACAGTTTAGTTAAGAGGGGAGACATTGAGACAGTTTAGTTAAAAGGGGAGACATTGAGACAGTTTACTTAAAAGGGGAGACATTGAGACAGTTTAGTTAAAAGGGGAGACATTGAGACAGTTTAGTTAAAAGGGGAGACATTGAGACAGTTTAGTTAAAAGGGGAGACATTGAGACAGTTTAGTTAAAAGGGGAGACATTGAGACAGTTTAGTTAAAAGGGGAGACATTGAGACAGTTTAGTTAAAAGGGGAGACATTGAGACAGTTTAGTTAAGAGGGTAGACATTGAGACAGTTTAGTTAAAAGGGGAGACATTGAGACAGTTTAGTTAAAAGGGGAGACATTGAGACAGTTTAGTTAAAATGGGAGACATTGAGACAGTTTAGTTAAAAGGGGAGACATTGAGACAGTTTAGTTAAAAGGGGAGACATTGAGACAGTTTAGTTAAAAGGGGAGACATTGAGACAGTTTAGTTAAAAGGGGAGACATTGAGACAGTTTAGTTAAAATGGGAGACATTGAGACAGTTTAGTTAAAAGGGGAGACATTGAGACAGTTTAGTTAAAAGGGGAGACATTGAGACAGTTTAGTTAAAAGGGGAGACATTGAGACAGTTTAGTTACAAGGGGAGACATTGAGACAGTTTAGTTAAAAGGGGAGACATTGAGACAGTTTAGTTAAGAGGGGAGACATTGAGACAGTTTAGTTAAAAGGGGAGACATTGAGACAGTTTAGTTAAAAGGGGAGACATTGAGACAGTTTAGTTAAAAGGGGAGACATTGAGACAGTTTAGTTAAGAGGGGAGACATTGAGACAGTTTAGTTAAAAGGGGAGACATTGAGACAGTTTAGTTAAAAGGGGAGACATTGAGACAGTTTAGTTAAAAGGGGAGACATTGAGACAGTTTAGTTAAAAGGGGAGACATTGAGACAGTTTAGTTAAAAGGGGAGACATTGAGACAGTTTAGTTAAAAGGGGAGACATTGAGACAGTTTAGTTAAAAGGGGAGACATTGAGACAGTTTAGTTAAAAGGGGAGACATTGAGACAGTTTAGTTAAAAGGGGAGACATTGAGACAGTTTAGTTAAGAGGGGAGACATTGAGACAGTTTAGTTAAAAGGGGAGACATTGAGACAGTTTAGTTAAAAGGGGAGACATTGAGACAGTTTAGTTAAGAGGGGAGACATTGAGACAGTTTAGTTAAAAGTGGAGGCATTGAGACAGTTTAGTTAAAAGGGGAGACATTGAGACAGTTTAGCTAAAAGGGGAGACATTGAGACAGTTTAGTTAAAAGGGGAGACATTGAGACAGTTTAGTTAAAAAGGGAAACATTGAGACAGTTTAGTTAAAATAGGAGACATTGAGACAGTTTAGTTAAAAGGGGAGACATTGAGACAGTTTAGCTAAAAGGGGAGACATTGAGACAGTTTAGCTAAAAGGGGAGACATTGAGACAGTTTAGTTAAAATGGGAGACATTGAGACAGTTTAGCTAAAAGGGGAGACATTGAGACAGTTTAGTTAAAAGGGGAGACATTGAGACAGTTTAGTTAAAAGGGGAGACATTGAGACAGTTTAGTTAAAAGGGGAGACATTGAGACAGTTTAGTTAAAATGGGAGACATTGAGACAGTTTAGTTAAAAGGGGAGACATTGAGACAGTTTAGTTAAAAGGGGAGACATTGAGACAGTTTAGTTAAAAGGGGAGACATTGAGACAGTTTAGTTAAAAGGGGAGACATTGAGACAGTTTAGTTAAAAGGGGAGACATTGAGACAGTTTAGTTAAGAGGGGAGACATTGAGACAGTTTAGTTAAAAGGGGAGACATTTAGACAGTTTAGTTAAGAGGGGAGACATTGAGACAGTTTAGTTAAGAGGGGAGACATTGAGACAGTTTAGTTAAAAGGGGAGACATTGAGACAGTTTAGTTAAGAGGGGAGACATTGAGACAGTTTAGTTAAAAGGGGAGACATTGAGACAGTTTACTTAAAAGGAGAGACATTGAGACAGTTTAGTTAAAATGGGAGACATTGAGAATGTTTAGTTAAAAGGAGAGACATTGAGACAGTTTAGTTAAAAGGGGAGACATTGAGACAGTTTAGTTAAAATGGGAGACATTGAGACAGTTTAGTTAAGAGGGGAGACATTGAGACAGTTTAGTTAAAAGGGGAGACATTGAGACAGTTTAGTTAAAAGGGGAGACATTGAGACAGTTTAAATAAAAGGGGAGACATTGAGACAGTTTAGTTAAAAGGGGAGACATTGAGACAGTTTAGTTAAAAGGGGAGACATTGAGACAGTTTAGTTAAAAGGGGAGACATTGAGACAGTTTAGTTAAAAGGGGAGACATTGAGACAGTTTAGTTAAAAGGGGAGACATTGAGACAGTTTAGTTAAAAGGAGAGACATTGAGACAGTTTAGTTAGAAGGGGAGACATTGAGACAGTTTAGTTAAAAGGGGAGACATTGAGACAGTTTAGTTAAAAGGGGAGACATTGAGAAAGTTTAGTTAAAAGGGGAGACATTGAGACAGATTAGTTAAAAGGGGAGACATTGAGACAGTTTAGTTAAAAGGGGAGACATTGAGACAGTTTAGTTAAAAGGGGAGACATTGAGACAGTTTAGCTAAAAGGGAGACATTGAGACAGTTTAGCTAAAAGGGGAGACATTGAGACAGTTTAGCTAAAAGGGGAGACATTGAGACAGTTTAGCTAAAAGGGAGACATTGAGACAGTTTAGCTAAAAGGGGAGACGTTGAGACAGTTTAGTTAAAAGGGGAGACATTGACACAGTTTAGTTAAAAGGGGAGACATTGAGACAGTTTAGTTAAAAGGGGAGACATTGAGACAGTTTAGTTAAAAGGGGAGACATTGAGACAGTTTAGTTAAGAGGGGAGACATTGAGATAGTTTAGTTAAAAGGGGAGACATTGAGACAGTTTACTTAAAAGGGGAGACATTGAGACAGTTTAGTTAAAAGGGGAGACATTGAGACAGTTTTCTTAAAAGGGGAGACATTGAGACAGTTTAGTTAAAATGGGAGACATTGAGAATGTTTAGTTAAAAGGGGAGACATTGAGACAGTTTAGTTAAAAGGGGAGACATTGAGACAGTTTAGTTAAAAGGGGAGACATTGAGACAGTTTAGTTAAAAGGGGAGACATTGAGACAGTTTAGTTAAAAGGGGAGACATTGAGACAGTTTAGTTAAAAGGGGAGACATTGAGACAGTTTAGTTAAAAGGGGAGACATTGAGACAGTTTAGTTAAAAGGGGAGACATTGAGACAGTTTAGCTAAAAGGGGAGACATTGAGACAGTTTAGCTAAAAGGGGAGACATTGAGACAGTTTAGCTAAAAGGGGAGACATTGAGACAGTTTAGCTAAAAGGGGAGACATTGAGACAGTTTAGCTAAAAGGGGAGACGTTGAGACAGTTTAGTTAAAATGGGAGACATTGAGACAGTTTAGTTAAAAGGGGAGACATTGAGACAGTTTAGTTAAAAGGTGAGACATTGAGACAGTTTACTTAAAAGGGGAGACATTGAGACAGTTTAGTTAAAAGGGGACAAATTGAGACAGTTTACTTAAAAGGGGAGACATTGAGACAGTTTAGTTAAAAGGTGAGACATTAAGACAGTTTAGTTAAAATGAGAGACATTGAGACAGTTTAGTTAAAAGGGGAGACATTGAGATAGTTTAGTTAAGAGGGGAGACATTGAGACAGTTTAGTTAAGAGGGGAGACATTGAGACAGTTAAGTTAAAAGGGGAGACATTGAGAAAGTTAAGTTAAAAGGGGAGACATTGAGACAGTTTAGTTTAAAGGGGAGACATTGAGACAGTTTAGTTAAAAGGGGAGACATTGAGACAGTTTAGTTATAAGGGGAGACATTGAGACAGTTTAGTTAAAAGGGGAGACATTGAGACAGTTTAGTTAAAAGGGGAGACATTGAGACAGTTTAGTTAAAAGGGGAGACATTGAGACAGTTTAGTTAAAAGGGGAGACATTGAGACAGTTTAGTTAAAAGGGGAGACATTGAGACAGTTTAGTTAAAAGGGGAGACATTGAGACAGTTTAGTTAAAAAGGGAAACATTGAGACAGTTTAGTTAAAATGGGAGACATTGAGACAGTTTAGTTAAAAGGGGAGACATTGAGACAGTTTAGCTAAAAGGGGAGACATTGAGACAGTTTAGTTAAAATGGGAGACATTGAGACAGTTTAGCTAAAAGGGGAGACATTGAGACAGTTTAGTTAAAAGGGGAGACATTGAGACAGTTTAGTTAAAAGGGGAGACATTGAGACAGTTTAGCTAAAAGGGGAGACATTGAGACAGTTTAGTTAAAAGGGGAGACATTGAGACAGTTTAGTTAAGAGGGGAGACATTGAGACAGTTTAGTTAAAAGGGGAGACATTGAGACTACTTCATGGCATTAAGATAACCTCCCTCAACCAATTGTTAGTTTCATGAGACAACTTTATGGCATTAAGATGTCCTCCCTCACCAATTGTTAGTTTCATGAGACTACTTTATGGCATTAAGATGTCCTCCCTCAACCAATTGTTAGTTTCATGAGACAACTTTATGGCATTAAGATATCCTCCCTCAACCAATTGTTAGTTTAATGAGACAACTTCATGGCAATAAGATGTCCTCCCCCAACGAATTGTTAGTTTGATGAGACAACTTCATGGCATTAAGATGTCGTCCCTCAACCAATTGTTAGTTTCATGAGACAACTTCATGGCATTAAGATGTCCTCCCTCAACCAATTGTTAGCTTCATGAGTCAACTTCATGGCATTAAGATGTCCTCCCTCAACCAATTGTTACTTTCATGAGACAACTTCATAGCATTAAGATGTCCTCCCTCAACCAATTGTTAGCTTCATGAGCCAACTTCATGGCATTAAGATGTCCTCCCTCAACCAATTGTTAGTTTCATGAGACAACTTCATAGCATTAAGATGTCCTCCCTCAACCAATTGTTAGCTTCATGAGACAATTTCATGGCATTAAGATGTCCTCCCTCAACCAATTGTTAGCTTCATGAGACAACTTCATGGCATTAAGATGTCATCCCTCAACCAATTGTTAGTTTCATGAGACAACTTCATGGCATTAAGATAACCTCCCTCAACCAATTGTTAGTTTCATGAGACAACTTTATGGCATTAAGATGTCCTCCCTCAACCAATTTTTAGTTTCATGAGACAACTTTATGGCATTAAGATGTCCTCCCTCAACCAATTGTTAGTTTCATGAGACAACTTCATAGCATTAAGATTTCCTCCCTCAACCAATTGTTTCATGAGTCAACTTCATGGCATTAAGATATTCTCCCTCAACCAATTGTTAGTTTCATGAGACAACTTTATGGCATTAAGATGTCCTCCCTCAACCAATTGTTAGTTTCATGAGTCAACTTTATGGCATTAAGATGTCCTCCCTTAACCAATTGTTAGTTTCATGAGACAACTTTATGGCATTAAGATGTCCTCCCTCAACCAATTGTTACTTTCATGAGACAACTTTATGAAATTAAGATATCCTCCCTCCACCAATTGTTAGTTTCATGAGACTACTTCATGGCATTAAGATGTCCTTCCTCAACCAATTGTTAGTTTCATGAGACAACTTCATGGCATTAAGATGTCCTCCCTCAACCAATTGTTAGTTTCATGAGACAACTTTATGGCATTAAGATGTCCTCCCTCAACCAATTGTTACTTTCATGAGACAACTTTATGAAATTAAGATATCCTCCCTCAACCAATTGTTAGTTTCATGAGACTACTTCATGGCATTAAGATGTCCTTCCTAAACCAATTGTTAGTTTCATGAGACTACTTCATGGCATTAAGATGTCCTTCCTCAACCAATTGTTAGTTTCATGAGACAACTTTATGGCATTAAGATGTCCTCTCTCAACCAATTGTTAGTTTCATGAGACAACTTTATGGCATTAAGATGTCCTCCCTCAACCAATTGTTAGTTTCAAGAGACAACTTTATGGCATTAAGATGTCCTCCATCAACCAATTGTTACTTTCATGAGACAACTTTATGGCATTAAGATATCCTCCCTCCACCAATTGTTAGTTTTATGAGACTACTTCATGGCATTAAGATGTCCTTCCTCAACCAATTGTTAGTTTCATGAGACAACTTCATGGCATTAAGATGTCCTCCCTCAACCAATTGTTAGTTTCATGAGACAACTTTATGGCATTAAGATGTCCTCCCTTAACCAATTGTTAGTTTCATGAGACAACTTTATGGCATTAAGATGTCCTCCCTCAACCAATTGTTAGTTTCATGAGACTACTTCATGGCATTAATATGTCCTTCCTCAACCAATAGTTAGTTTCATGAGACAACTTTATGGCATTAAGATGTCCTCCCTCAACCAATTGTTAGTTTCATGAGACAACTTTATGGCATTAAGATGTCCTCCTGACGGCATGGTTCTAAAGAATTTTTAAAAATCTCCCTTATATTTTATATGGAGGCAATTCCTTGTCTTGTGACTGACTTGATGATTTGAATTCTTTCTTTTCTCTTTATTTGATTTTCTAAATTGATTTATTTTACAGATCATTCCAGCGTTTTCGAGTTGACCTGAAACTTGTCTCGAAAATTAAACTAGTGGCTTCTGTGCAAATACCTTTTTTAAAGTTTCAGTTTATTGCAAGCCGCTACGGATCTCATCGGTAAAATGTTCAATGCATATCAATTTTGACTATATTAACTGTCTGAGCCCTTAGGACACTTTTGTCACAGTCTCTTTCATCATGGTAAAAAATTGAATCGTTTATTTTGGCAACATTTCGACATCCCATCAAACTGAAAGTTGGTAAATAAACTCTTGCCGCAAACCACATATTTTATTAACAATTCAGAAAGATCACTTTATTAGTCATTGAATTCCTTTAAACATTTTATTCTCTTTTACAGCCCAGTGTTTCATACATGGGATTCAGGGGAAATAATGATAATATTGTATTTTTCCTCTTACTGAGTATCACTTTGCGTATGAACCCCCCCCCCCCTGATATAAGACATTCTTTGCTTATTTAAACTATCTAAAGTAGGTATTTAATAGATATGTGTATTACTGGATGTAACTTTGTTCTCTAGTTGGTGTTAATTGCATTTAAAATCATTGGATTATAAGGACATCACAAGGAAAATTGAAAGCACTTCAAATAAGATCACATTCTACCATGCCCGTATCTGCCGTGATGATATATAGAGCTCTAGTAAACAGAAGTGTTACCAATTGTTTCACACCTACCTCACATTCATATTTTGATTTCCTTTATTTTTTTATCTGCAAGAGAAAGTTGTCGTGCTATATAGACTGGCCGAAGGAAGTAACTTCATGTAACTTGAAAACATGTATATCTAATGTATTCGGATTTCCGAATTATGAAAAATTGCATGATCTTCATTCTTAGAGATTAAACAAAACTACACGGCCTCCTTATTTATAATATATATATAGGTGTGTGGCTGAAATAGATATGAATACTTAACTTTTATACTGCTCATAAATGCTGTATAATAAAGTACACAAAATTGCAAGTCACAAATTTTCTTTTCATAAAACTCTTTAATCGGCCAGTCTATATGATATTCTGCGCTTTGATCACTTTTTGTGTTAAAGATCCGGTTTAACTTTTTAAGCAATTAAATATGGTAAGAAAAAGAAGGGAAAGCGATATGGAAAAAAAAAGGAGACAATAAAAAGATGTCAGAAAATTTCCTGAGTAAGATTGGAAGAGATTTTGAGATAAAATATTGAAAGATCACTTCCGAAAAACACACACACACACACACAAAAACACACACACACACACACCACTTTCTTCAAACAAAAGAGCTTAGCGCTAAAAAGAGTAGAAAACTATCATTTACCTTTTAAACTACATAACATTACAACACCAAAATATCTAGCTATTGATCCAAAGTGGGAGGCGCGGTAGCTAAATAGTAAAGTTTAACTTCCGAATAGATGAGTCCCGGGTTCGAATCCTGGTCAAAACTGGGATTTGTAATCGTGATCTTTAGGGCTACTATTAATCCATCCAGCTCTAAATGGGTACCTAACGTTAGTTGGATAAACGGAAACCTTCATTAACCTTGGGCACAGAAACAGATGACCTTTACAACCTAGATCCTAAGGTTTGAATGGAAATATCAACAGCGATGGCACGACCATCTATCGAATGGCTGCCTAATCGTGTGGTAGGCGCTCTGGACTGTCATCTTGATGAGTCCAAGTTCAAACCCTGCCCGCTGCCACCATCCGCCGTCATGCGGGAGTTTTGGTCTAAAATGTAATAATCTAGAGCATCGGAAACATTTCAGACAAACAAACGAAACCAGAATATTGACATATATTGTTACTGTCATTGCTTCTTTTGAATTGTCTTAACATAGGACATTTTCTGTTTGGACTATTCCAGGACTTTCATTAAAACTCTCTTAGATTTCGCTCGAAACAACAACTTCGATGGCCTGTCACTGAAATTTCTAAACTTGTATGATACCATAGACGTTGACCGTGTTTTGCTGGCATCACTCCTTACGGTGAGGGATTGGAACGTATTGTACAAAATCGACTTTGGAAAACAAAAAAGAACATAGATTTCTGTCTAATATTCTGAGCTATTAAGAACATCTAAAGAAATTTAAAGAGAAATATATTGGCCCATATTTCTTCAATTGTTACATAGTTCCTAGAAATGAGAAAAATGATGTTAGAATTCTCAGGCCATAAGGTTGCTTTTTTTTTTTTGGGGGGGGGGGGGTCGATATAAGCGGGCCGCTCTAATTAAACATAATATGCTACTAATCAAGGACCAAAATTATGTTAGGGAGCGTTAAAGTGTGTGTGGGGGGGGGGGGGGTTGCAAAACTATTATGTGGGATTACAATGCGAAGGATCCAATATTCAAGAACGGCTTCGGCCGAAAAGTATCGCAGAGCCTTTCAAACATTTTAATAACAAACTGAAAAATCGAAGCATATTTTATAAGGTTAGGGAAAGATAAGCGATACGGAAAATCAAATTCACGGGTAAAAAAAGTATATGTGTAAAGAAGTGTGTGTGTGGGGGGGGGGGGCGTTATAAAGTGGGTCTTGTCACTTAGACTGAACTGATGATAGAAGGGGGCATGGACGTGGCGAAAAAAAAAGGGGGGGGGCAAAAATAATATAGACTACACATGCCAGAATTGAATATTGTTTGGGAGGGCGTTTTAAAACGGGCCGTTTCAATGAAGCGTAACATATATTATATAGAATACATTATGCCGAAAATGTGATTGTTGAATTGCGGGAAGTTTTATTGAAGAGGGAAATAAATGTGAGCATTACAATTTGCAGGATGTAATAAGAAAAAAAAAGGCTCGTGTCAAGAATGTTCAAGAGCCTTTCAAATATTTAATAAGATTTGAAAAGCAAAATAATAATAATAATAATTATTGTAATAATAATAATATACTGGGATAGGCCTATTTTGACCGACGAAACGGTAGATTTTAATCGCCCTGATCTGCTGTTTATTTATTTAAAAAAAAAGAAAAATAGTTATCATTATTGACATCGCCTTACCTCTGTCTCATAATTTAAGAAAAACTGAAATGGAAAAACAAAGAAAATATGGAACTTAGGCTTGGAGATTAAGCGTTTATGGAAGTTATCTAAAATAACAATATATTTCATTGTTATATCAACCGAGGGGATAATGACAACTGACTTCACTGATACCTTCAATTTCCTGTCAGAGAGGGGCGGTACTACTGCAGACCTGTAACATCACCAGAAAATTCCTCAGTGGACAATGATAAAGGGACTACAATGAATTTTGTTTCTCTTTAGCGAAACTCGACCCAGGCAGCGACAGAGAATGAATAGCCTACTCGTTCGTTTCTAACATAATACTGTCCTGTTGGCTCATATTTCTCACGACTATGGCCAAATTTCGATTCACGTTACCCCCGTTGCGGGGAAGAAGAGGAAACGTGCGTCATATTCTGTTTGACTGTCCCAGGCTTGCTGAGCTCATCTCGACAGGTCTGGGAAACCAATAATTGTCGACCATAGCTGGAGTGAGACAAATCTGCTTACTTTCACTAACTCTTTTCTTATCTCCCTTGAAAGGATAATGGAAGATGCTCTCGGTAGTATGAAGGTACTGCAGGCATTGAAGGAAGAAGAACTACCAACTTGCGCCTCGCGTACGACATGGTCTAGTATGCACGAAAGAACTAGCCGACTTGGTGCTACGCACAGAAAAGACTTCTGCACCATATGGTATGCAAATAAATGCCGAAAAATACCAAATTATGACCAATAGCCAACAGGACTTTAAGAGGGACATTATTATTGAAGATGAAAAGCTGACTAGTGTCAGTAGTTTCAAATAAATACCGAAAAAACAAATTATACCAATAGCCAACAAGGCAAAACAGTGTCATATTTCTACACTATTATATTCAATACACCACTCTTCGTAACTTATCTTCCTCTAATACTTTGTTTATTTATTACCTTATTGCTTTGCATATTGGGATTGCATACCAACACCATCGAACGCTGCATAGAACTTTAGAAAATGGATTGCGATAGATGCCACGAACAGGTCACTACCTAGATTGACGCTGTCACACATTTTAACTGCCCAACAGAGCATGCTCAAAGAGTCCGCATCGATTAATTTCTTTCACAGGTATGTCAGTTACAAGTTGAGAACCAGTAAGTTAACAGATGTCCCACGCCAAACTGGCCAGCAACTGGTATAGACTTGTTTCTAATTAAAAAGCTAGAATATCTTACAAAAGGGTTCAGAGTGCTTCAAACGAAGGCTATTCTTTAGCCTACTCTGTGCATGTCACCTCAAATGTAAAACTAATCTATCGTATGATTGTGTGATAAATATAGAAAGCAAATTGTACAACTAAAAATTACGCCAAATACTTTTCAATCACGTTTTTCTTTACCTGTTACATCTTTAAAAGTTCCCATTTCAGAACGTGTGTTCTGTTAGGCAGATGACGTAAATGTCTTCTGTTTCTGTGGCCTATGGTTAACGAGGGTGTCATGTGGCCAGCACAACGACCAACTACTTTTTATTTTCCCCAACTAATGTTAGGTACCCCATTGAAGCTGGTTTGACTCATAGGCACCCAAATATTCCGAAATTAAAAATCCCAGTCTTCACAAGGATTCGAACCCAGAACCTACGGTTCAGAACCCAAGCACTTTACCTGTTACATCTTAAGGCTGGATGAAATTTTCAAAATTTTACACAACTTTATCATTCCTTTGATAAACAAGAAATAGACACTTGACTCTGGAATCGTGGCACTGAAACTGATACACATGTTTGCAAAAAACGTTGGTGGTAAATTTACGATTCACTAAATAAGCGGAACAACTAATTTCAATAAAATCATTAATTCTCTTCCTGGATAGAAAGCACTCTGTAGCACCAACGATTTGTTGGCTATGCGGCTTTGCTACCTAAATCATCACATAGATCTTTGCATTTCAGCTTTATAAAAAGTCCCTTTAATAATAAAGCTTGTCTTTGAGTGCGAAGGTTGATGAGGTCTGCAGTCCCAGCTGCGACCTACATATTTTGCCTTTCCGGCACAGGCCTAACCGTTGTTCGACGGTGATGAAATTTAGGTTGACTTTTCTTTTCGGCGCACAAAATGCAAAGGACAAGAGAACAGCGCCGGCAGAAGAAAAGCATCACAGAAAAAAAAGCAAGGCCAAAGGCAATAGCTCCAACTCCAGTGTGCAGCCGAACATTCCGGGCTCACATAGGTCTTACCAGCCACATGAGGAGGCCCAAAACTTCAGTGCAAAGCCATCAGCTCCCTGGATAACAAAAGTGGTCATATATATATATATATTAGGGGTGCACCACCCAACACTATTGCGTGCGTATGCCCAAGGAAAAAACAATGCGTGATGGTTAACACAAACAACTATACACACTACACTAGGAATACTTGTGTAGGCTCACTACGTATATCTGACCAGGTTGTTAGTCTGAAATTCATGAACACATACATCCGACCACTATACGAGGCAGATTTACTTTACTTTTCAAATTACATTAGTAACTAGTTAAATATTTACTAACATTTTACATTGACCCTCCTAAACACATCCTTTACAGTTGGTGGCATCGTACATACACACAGACACACTCAAGCTATACAGATTTTTATAAATACTATTAAGCTTAAATAAATCAATCAGTAACAGAATTTAAAACAGTAAGGTATTTAAAAGGAAAAAAATTAATACCTACCAATATAGGTATGTTATTAACAGTTTCCTAAAATGTTCAGCAACTTAAGCTATTTACAAGACACTTAGGTATCAGGCTCCTGCCGAATATCAAATTTGAGTATCCGGTCATATCCGGCTCCGGCCGGATATCAAAAACTACTATCCGGTGCACGCCTAATATATATATATATATCATGGGCGTAGCCGGGGGCGGGGAATTGGGGGTTCGAAATTAAGTGACTGATTTTTTGCTTTGATTTTGTTTATTTTAGATAAGATTTTACTACTAAACCATCACTTGCCCCAGCACAACGAAAGGGGTTTTGAGTTTAAAATTCCCTACCCGGGGGGTTTTGAGTTTAAAACCCCCTACCAGAGGTGGTCGAGTTTAAAAACCCCTACCAGGTGGTTCGAGTTTAAAACCCCCTACCAGGGGGGCTTGAGTTTAAAAAAACCTACCAGGGGGGCTTGAGTTTAAAACCCCCTACCTGGGCAGTTAAATCCCCCTCTTCTATAAAACGAATTTTAAAAATGCATACGAAAATCCCCAAATTCCAAGAGCACAGTTAAGGAAGATTTTGATTTTAAACACTCCCTCCAAAATTTACGATAAACCCCCTCTTCAATGAAAAAAAGCAAATTACACACACAAAATTCTATGAGCGTAGCCAAATGGGTTTTGAGTTTAAACCCCTCGCCAGCGGGGTTTGAAGCCAAAAAACACATCTACAGTGTAAGAAAAAAAGCAAATTACGCACTCAAAATGCTATGAGCGTTGCCAAAGGGGTTTTGAGTTTAAACCCCCCTTTAGAGAATTAAGATGCCAAAAAATACTTCTTCAATATAAAAAAGCAAATTACAAACTAAAATTATTTGAGCGTAGCCAATCCTATTGGGGTTTCTAGGTTTAAACACCTTTCCTACAGATGGCTTTTTTTTAAAGTTTAAAACCCCCTCCAGATGGTTTTCAGTTTAAAATTCCCCTACAGAGTGTTTTGAGGTGGAAAACGTCTATCTTCAATAATATTCTAATGCAAACTACAGTTACTAAATTCTATTACCGCAGCTAAATGGGATTTTGAATTTAAAAAAAAAAACAACTCCAGAGATTTTTTAGTTTAAAACCCCCAACAGATGATTTTGATGATAAAACTTCCCTTTTCGATATAAAATCTAAAGCAAACTAAAGTCACTTAATTCCAAGAGCTTATTCAAGAGAGATTACACATGTCTACCAGTAGCGGGGCTCCATTAATAAAGTGCAATGAATAGTCATCTGCCGAAATTGAAAAATACTAAATGTGGCTCAACAAAGATGGCTAAGACATATTTTAGGAGTCAGTTATAGAGATTGTGTCTAAATCAAGGAAATCCTATGCCGAACTGGGAGTCGACCCCTTAGTAAGATTGTGATAGAACGTCGCATGAGGTTTGCGGGGCATGTTCTACGACAAAATGAACTACGCATTAGAAGAGTTGCGATGACAACTTTGTACAACTTGACTCCACACATTCATGGAGGTCCTCAGAGCAGGTGGGAACAGGCTTCAGACATTACCAGTGACAGATTTTTATGGAAACAGCTTGACGGCAAATGCGCTGAACGGCGCGGGAGGGTCTAATAAGTCAGTAAGAATAGCACATTAGTTTTTTAAATAGGAAAATGCACTGTAGATACCTCAGAATATGCATTTTGTTGCCTTTCAATACCAGAAATAGTGCTTGGCGGCGG